>VMDO01001741.1:0-34756 GCA_007922755.1 Pedetes capensis
CCTTCTTTTTCCCCTTCTTCTTCAGACAGGGTCTGGCTAAGTTGCACATGATGTCTCCAGCCTCAAACTCATGATGCTCCTGCCTCAGCCTCTCAAGTAGTTGGGATTGCAGTTGTACACAGCACCTGGCTCATTTTAATTTTATTTTTAATTGACAAATAACAATTATATGAATTTATGGGGCACAATGTGATGTTTCTATAAATGTCAGGTTCACACCATTATCTTTTGCTGCAGCCTAGGAAACAAAGAAATCTAGCTCTGATTTTAGATCTGGCCTTCCAGTACCGGAGATGGGAGGGAGGCTGACTTTGTATGGGCAGGTGGGGTGGGGAGATCAATGGGATACACTGTGTCTCCCTCCCTATGTTATTTTGTTACAAACTCACTTGCAACAAAATTTAACCCAAAGCACTTATAATACCTTTGCCTCACTGCTTTTGGCTGTGGTTTTCAACTTTCTCAGTGCAGTTGTGAATAAGGAAGAAAGTGAGTGCTGAATGTTTCAGGACCACGTGAGCTACCCAAAGCTTCAGCCTAATATAGACACTTAGAGAGGGATAGAAGCTGGGGATACAAATCTGACTGCAAAAAGACTGAAGAACAGTCCTTATTGAAACTTACTGAAAGTCTTAGGGATGTATGATGGTTAGCCTTGATTGTGAACTTGACTGAATTAAGAGATGACTAAATCACACCCCTGGGTGCATCTGTCAGGGGGTTTCCAGAGAAGATTAACAAGTGGATGGCACTATTAGCTATAAGCTAAGGACCCAGGTGGAATAAAGGAGAAGGAAGAAGCCAGTACATAAAGGCAGATAGGCTAAAACTCTTCTGGAACAGGTGTGCCTCTGCCACTGCCTGTAGATATCAGATTAGTTTCCTCAGCTTCCATGCAAATTCAACACTAGATTTTCCAGGGTGCTTCCAAATTTCCTTGACATCAGGGGGAGACTCTTCAGGTTGCCAGCTGTTGGATCAAGTAGCTGCTCTTCTCTCTGCAGGTGCAGCTGTGGAACTACCTTGCCCTCACTGTGTAAGCCAATTGAATAAATCACACACACACACACACACACACACACACACACACACACACACACACACACAATTGATTTTGTTTCCCTGGAGAACCCTAACTGATATGCAGAGAAGTGGATTATATTTATATTGAACATCTCACAACTAAACTTCCAACAAATTCTTCATAGGTATCTCCTCTTTCCTTAGCCATCTGTTGTCTTTACCTGGGTTTTTCTCTGTTTGCTCTGTCTCAGCTTTAGTCATTCTAAGCCTATGGTGCTCTCTCTCTCTCTCTCTCACCCTCCCTCTTTCCTTTCCATCAGTCTCTCCATGAGCCTCTCTCTGTCCCCTACCCCTCAGTTGTCCTGCTCCTGCATGCTACTCCTTCCAAGATCATTTCCTCTTTATATTTTCTCCATGTTTTCTTATCCAAACTTTGGCCTCTCTGGGTTTTTGTAACTAATATGTCTGCTCAGGAAGGGACAGGATGTTTTTGAACTGGGCTTCAAACTCATGAAAAATGGAGTTATTTTGGGTGCAGGTAAGTTAAAATTTAGATGGGTTGGGTTCAGTTTGAGTTCAGGTTTAAAATTTTAACTCTCTATGTAGATAGGTGAATGGATTATTTTCAAAGTTTTTATTCAATTGTTAACTTGGTAATGATATAAGCAACCAAACAAACAGGCAAACAAACCATTAAAAGCTGAACCCAAACCCAATTTTTCAATGGGTTCAGGTTCAGGTTCAGGTTTGGGTTCAGAAAAAATTTAAAAACACTCTTGAACTAGAACAAGTTCAGGGTTTGGTGTAGGTTTGGTTAAAAGCCCTGCTATTTACACATAGATTTAAATGAAAGCCCCAACTGAGTATGAATCCTCTAAATTTTAACACACTGAACCTGTACCTGTACTGGAACCCAATTTTTCATGGATTTGAAGTCCTGTTTCTGAATGTTTCTTTTAAAAAAATCTTCTGTCACACATCAAGTTTCAGTTCTCATTCTGTGTAAAAGCAAATCTCTGTCTGAATTTGCCACTTCCTCTACCCTTCCTGCTGGTGGGATGAGCAAGGGACCCATACACCCAATACAGTGGAAGAAGAGGACTCTGTAACAGGAAGGAAGAAAAAGAGGGCTGGTGAAAGGTTTCGTGTGGGGCACACCCCTGTCTCCCACTCCTACTCCAAATGGGAACTTGAAGTCTGTGCCTGCAGTCAGCAGAAAGCTGACCAGGGATCCATGAGCAATTTTCTGAGGACACGGTCCCTGGACATTTACAGAATGGCTCAGAAATTACAGAAGAGAGGGGCTTGAGGAGGTCTGTGCCTACAACAAAATCACTGAGATGCCTTGCACCTGAAGAGAAGTATTCTTGCTTCTGCAACTGTTTTCTATTCTAATCAATCATTCTTATGTTAATGACATATGGTTTTGGCTTGTAGTAATATTTTTGTCAACATAAAAGGTGACCCGCCAACCTATAAGGTCTGAAGTGAAGGATGGGAAAGAATAAGCCATTCATATAGTGACCTTTCAGTAGTCACAGAGGAGACAGTTCCTAGATGGTGGAGCATGCATCCCAAATGAATCTCAGTGAAAGCAATTGTGTGTAGAGAACAGACATTGTGGCCTGAACAAACAGCTTTTTGATGGCCCAAGAAAAGCCAAGAATACTACTTCAGACACCTTAAGGGATGAATGACCCAAATGTCCTCAACATAATCCTGGGTCATTATGTTTACTTTCACCTAGATTTTGATAAGAAGAAAAGATCTAATCAGTGATTTATAGGCCCACAGCAGGTTGCCAAGAGTTCTTATTAGTAGGAAATCAATTCAGAAATGTCATCTAAGGATAAAGCTCCTTGGTATTCTTACACCTACTCACAAAGCTAAGAGGCAGTCCACTATCAGCCCTTCAGATAAAGCTCCCACGTTGCCTAATTTTACCTGAATTTTTGGAACACACATTAAAAATTAACTGGTGAATCAAAATCAATTTTAAAATATGCAACTACTTTTACTTTCTTTCTTTCTTTCTTTCTTTCTTTCTTTCTTTCCTTCTTTTTTCTTTCTTTTTCTTTTGTTTCTCTTTTCTTATGCTCTTGCTTTTCTTGAAGTTGTACATCAATTGCTGCTATTTATTAGCATCATTCACATTAGTTATACATGTTTTTGTGTGTATTTCATATTCATCTATTCTCCTTCCTACATACTGTTTCATAGCTAGGCAGACCTTTCAGCCCCTTTTGTAGATGTTCATGGAGACATTACAGCACTCTTCACCTTTGGGTTTTCTGAAAGAAATGGAAATTTTGAGGGTCCTTTGAAAGTGAAAAACAAGGTCTCCTTTAGTCTCAATTTCTAGAGGATTGGATAACCACTAAATCTACTGAAAGAACTAGAAATAAACATGAATGTATGTGTACTGAGAGTTCAGTGATAAGCAAAACACATGGATTTCTTTGTCAATGGGTATACCATGGATTATTTTCATATTTCTTTTCTATTTTCATGTGTTTGTTTGGTTTACAGTAATAAAAACAATGGTGGTCATAACTCATCAAGTGCTCACTGTAATGTCAGGAACTCTGTGCATTTTACATAAATTGTCTCATTTATTTTCAATTATTCTGCCGAGTATTATCATCTCCATTTGTTTTTTTCCCCTTAATGATAAAACAAACTGAGGCTGAGAGAAATTATGTAACTCTCCCAAGGTTATAAAGTCAGTGAGGCAGGATTTGATATAAATATGCCAAATCACCACCTTAGGCCTTGGAATAATTTTGTTCTGCTAACATTGCTCTATCCTTCTCTGGCTCCCATTCATCATAATACTTCAGTGATATTCTACAAATGCTCATGGAGCACTTGCAATACTTGGTGCTGTCCTAGTCTCTGGTCACAGGATGAATAAAGCCATAGCGCTCATATTCCAAAGAGCAACTCAGGAAAGTGAACAGATCAATGTAATACAGGACAGGATTTGTAATAAACAAGTGACTACGGGTTAACTAGTCAGGAGAAGCTTTATATCATGGAAGCTAGGATGCTTACTGTGTTGTCTAGGCGGACAGGCACGAGGACAATGGCATTCCTGAGAAAATGAAAGGTATGTGCAGCATCACCTAGTTGTTGTTAGGTGCCATCCAGTCAGGTCTGATTCATATAGACCCTACATACAGCAGATGAAATAATCCCCAACACTGTGCTGTGCCTGGCACTATGTCAGTGCTTCTCTGCTACTCATAGGGTTTGTGGTTTTTTGTTGTTGTTGTTGTTGTTTTGTTTTGGTACTGGGGGTAAACCCAGGGCCTCACACTTGCACGTTTGCAAGTGCTGTACTACTGAGCTGCACTCCCAGCCTTTTTTTTTTTTTTTTTACTTTTTTTGAGACAGAGTCTCATTAAATTACACAGACTGCCTCTAGTCTCCAACTTGCGATCCTACCTCTGCTCCCGAGCCACTAGGATCACAGGCATGAGCCCAGCCCTACTCATAAGGTTTTCAATGGCTGATTGTTTTGGGAGTGGTCTGCTGGGTCCTTTTCCCAAGCCTAGTAGTATTCCCTGGTAGTCTGCCATCCAAGGACTAACCAGGATTAACCCTGTTCAGTTTTTGAGATCTGATGAGATTGGATGCCAGGGTGGTATGGCTGCAGGCAGTGGTGACTTAGGGTAAAATAAAATCCATGAAGAGTACAGAGCTCCTGACTTATGAAAGCATTACTCTCTGGAAAACCTTATCACATGTTAAAATATGAAAGTTGAATATGTATTGAATGCACCTGACCGACCCAACATCCTAGCTTAACAACACAGCACACTATGTAATATGTTGGTTGTTTCTGCTCACATTGGTGTGGCTGACTGGGACCTATGGCTTTCTGTCTCTGTCCAGCATCGTGATAGAGTATCATGCTGCATATCACTGGTTCAGAAAAAGATACAAATTCAGAATATTTTTAAAAATTATATGTTTATTTAATTTTTTAAATATCTATTTGTCATGTTGTTGTTGTTGTTGTTAGGTGTCATCGAGTCGGGTCCGACTCATAGTACTCCTATGTACAACGGAACTAAATACTCCCTGATACTGCACCATACCCAGCACTGTCAGTGATTCTCTGCTATTCATAGTGCTTTCAAAAGCTGATTGTTTGAGGACTGTTTCAAGAGAGGGTTGCCAGTTCCTGCTTCTGTTTTCATGGTGCTGGGTATCGAACCTGGGGCCTCAGAGAGTAAAGAGAGGATCTTTACAAACTGAGCTAAACCCCAGCCCTATTTCTCATAATATATACTTTTTGTTTCTGTCTTTTTTCAGAATTGTTCTGAGATTTATCCATGAGATTTTGTGTAGATAGTCTTCCCATCTATTATTGCTAAATTTGAATATATTGACCATCTCACAGGAATTTTTGATTGTTTTTGAATCTCTACTTGTTCATGGACATTCTTATTTTTTCTAGTTGCAGATTAAAATAAAGCTTCCATAAGCACTGTATAAGAATTCTTTACACAGCCAAATCAAGTAGATATCCTAGAATTTTTATAGTTATTTTTAAAGTTTAGGTCTATTATTCATGTAGATTTGGTTATTTTGTGTAGTCAGTTAGACGTAGAGATTCATTTTTTTTTCTATAATGGTGTCACATGTTTCAGTGTAGTATTTGCAAAGACATTTTTCTCTATTAAATTACCCTAAAGGTTTTAAAATTTATCTTTGGTTTTAAGGAATCTGGCTATGATATACCAAGATTTATTTTTAATGTGTGTTTTCTGCTTAGGGTTCATTGAGCTTTCTCAAGGAGTTGATTTTTAAATCCAATTTGGAAATTTTAAATCTGCTATATCTTCAAATACTTGCTTCTCTGCCAATCTCTTCCTTTTCCTTCTATGACCCCAGTTATACATATGTTAAAATATGCAATTACTCAGAGGTCACTTGTTGTTAGGTGCTGTGGAGTCAGTGTCTGACTCACAGCAACCCCACCTGTGACAGGCTAAACACTACTGTCAGTGCTTCACTGCTATTCATAGGATTTTCAATGGTGGACTGATTTTTCAGAGTGGGTTGCCGGGTCCTTCTCCCAAGCCTACGTCACCTGTTGTTACCAGGTGGTCTCCTATCTAAATAGTAGCCAGCCCCGACCCTGCTTAGCTTCCTAGATCTGATGGGATTGGATGCCACAGTTCAAGGGCTGCAGGCAGAGGTCCCTTAGGATCTATTAATTTTTAAACCACTTTTCCCTGTTTGTATACCAATTTTATAGTTTCTATCACCTTGTCTTGAAGTCCTCCAATTTTTTGTGCTATATCTAAACTTTTGTTAATCCATAAGATAGTTTTACATTTCTAATATATTTTCAGCTTTATAATTTCCATTTTTGGGAGAAGGACCTGGCAACCCCCTCCCAAAAATCAATCTGCCATTGAAAACCCTATGAACAGCAGAGAAGCGCTGACAATAGTGTTTCCCCTGTTGTGCAGAGGGTCGCTATGAGTCAGATACCGACTCGACGGCACTTAACAACAACAACAACAATTTCCATTTGGGTCCTTTTTATAGATTCCATTCATCTGCTATTTGTTTACTCTTTACACACACACACACACACACACACACACACACACACACACCCTTTTCAAAATCATTGACATACTTATAACAGTCTGTCATTTCTATGGTCCTGTTTCCTTTAGCTATTTTTTCTCTTTGTTATGAAAGTAAGCAAAGGATTTCATTGTCATGGGAATCATGATATAAATATTGCCTTGACTTGATTTGATATGACCAAGCAAATTTGATATACCTTGGCATCATTAATTTATTCTAATTCAGTGCTTAATGTCCCAGTAATAATCTTTGTAGCCTAAATTACCATAGAATAGAAAGGTCAGCTATTATGTATGGGGACATAAAAATATGATTACACATGATCATGAAAAGCAATGATGCTTAAATATTTGGATCTGAACTCTGCTTTATCTTGTTAAACTGAGGGTCTTGAAGTTAGAACAGTAATGCATTAAATATATGTTACTTTGACAGAATTTGTTGGACTATATATTCTGAGGTAGAAGGGAAGAAGCAAGAACCCTGTAAAAGAGTTGATACGAGAAGTAGACACTGAAACAAAGAAGATGAGATGCTCCTCTCTTATCTTTTCCTCTTCCTACCTACCTTTTATCAGAAGACATTGTGCTATAACAAAGAATTCAGATTTCCTTCACAGAACCTTCCTGTAAGAAGTGTTTTTCAGACTA
Source organism: Pedetes capensis (assembly GCA_007922755.1). Lineage (NCBI taxonomy): Eukaryota > Metazoa > Chordata > Mammalia > Rodentia > Pedetidae > Pedetes > Pedetes capensis. Next base: position 7,287 of record VMDO01001741.1, read on the forward strand.
ATTAATAACCATTACAGGATGCAGCTGTTTTTACATAAGGTCTTATTATTCATTCAATATTTACTGGACACCCTGGCACTCTAATAGACATTATGATAGGTGAGTACAGACGTGGTTCTTCTCTTCATGGAGTCTAGAATCTTATCAGTATATTTTTTCATGTGGTTAATTTGACAGTTGAGTATATGCCACAAAGTCCTCTAGTGAACCACCTCTGCTTCCTGATTCCTAGATCAGCTCCTGGAAGATACATGGAATTTTTTACAATTGGTACTCCATAATCTTTCGATCTTCTCTTTCTGTAAGAAGTGAGGATGGAGATAGGACTCTGTAAATATAATATTTTGGATATAGCTTTGCAGTTTATTTTATCTTTGTGTTTTAAAAGGGTTAGAGAGGAGGGTGGGCCATATAAGTATGTATTCCACATATAACACTATGGGATTCCATTTCGAGTTTTAATGATAGTATAAGCAGTACATTGAAAGACAGCCAATAACATCCATCTCTTTAAATAAGTATGCTGCAGGGCTGAAATAACTTTGGCTTTATTGCTTTTAAACTTCATGAAGGCTGGGTTAAGCTCTTGGCTATGTTACATCTGAGAAATACAGACCTCATTTCACCTGCTCCACACTACAGCTGCGGTTTTATTTGGAAAATTGATGAGGGCATTAAGTTCTGAACTCGTGTTGATTCTAATGTAAATAAATGGCATCATACCCTCATAGTTGGGAGTGCCACTAATTCAGACCTTAAAATTAAGGGTTATCTTGTTGATTGGGGGAAAATTAAAGCAATCAACTTTCAAGGCTTTAATAAATGAGACTGAGCACTTAAAAATCATTTTCAAACTGGCTTTAAAAGTAGATGACTAGAAAATCAATAGCAGTAATACATATCCATGGAAATAAAACAGTCTATATTTATTCTTAAAGTTGTTTTTTTCTGTTGTTTGCACTGAATTTATTAATAAAGTACTTTAAATAAAGTAATTATATAAAATACTGAACATATTTTAACAGAATGCACATTGTGTATTTTTGTGGCTGTTAATATAAGTAGAGTAATGAAAAGTTGACTTTCAAATAAAAATAACTTAGGCTGAGTAAACCTAATGTAAATTCATAAAATCAAAGGATATGGAAAATTTCCCAAGAAGTTAGATGTACAGAAGGCTCAATCATATTCCTGTATTTAATACTAGTTTGTGTGTATATGTGTGTGTGTATTTATGCAAGGTTTATCAAACTATAAAATATGGTGGATTGACTTTAGAAAATATCTAAACTGTACACAGTGTTGGAAAGCAAATTACTTCATCTTTGAGCACCATCACCACCACTACCCCAGCTCACATTTATTGAGTCTGACTATGTGCACAGGATTCTGTGCTAAATCCCATTTCACATGAAGTGAGCTCTCAATGCATGTTTGGAAACAAAATTTTCCATCATTTCACAGTGTCCAGTAGGGTGATCCTGATAAAATCACGACTTAGGATATGTTTCAAGCTGTTAACACCAAAAGGCAAATGGAACTTTTACTTTCATACAGATCAAGGGGGTCTTATTGCTCAATTCCATGAATACAGAATATTGGATATGACAGGAATTTATAAACTTTTGTCATAAGTGAGTATGTCCCTGGTAAACACAAATTTGGCCACTCCAAGGCAATACTTGTGGTAGTTGATATTGTTGTGTGTTTTTGTGTTCTATTTGTATGGTACTTTGAAAGTAATATTAGAGACTGAGCATTGCATAAATTAGAATTAGGACTTGATACAAATGAAACTTTCAATTAGTATTAGTATCTGATGTATATTTAATAAGATCTCTGGTTATTAGCATGCTGCATTATAAACATGGAGGAAAATGTGGCAGAATAGTATGCCCTAGGCAGTCCTCACCTCATTGTTTTTTTTTCCCCCTAAGATTTCCTCAGTTGTTGGGGCCCTGGGCTGAATAAGCATGGGGCATTCAGCCAGACAATCTCAGTTCTAAGTTTAATCAGAATCATTGTAACCATAAAAGTGATTTCCATTTGTTTTAGGTCTACCATATGCCAGGCTTCATATTACATATTTGACATGCATATCTCATTTTATTTTAATAACAATGAGTGAGATAAATAGCTATACTTTTCAGATGGAAAAAACAAAAACAAAAACAAAAACAAAAACAAAAACCCTGAGGCTGAAAGCTTGAGTGTGAGGGTGACATGGAATAATGGGACAAATGTGAGATTTGGAATCAGATAAACTCGATTTCAGGTCATGATTTTACATTAATTGTGTGGTTTCAGAAAAATTGCTAAATCTCCCTATGTTCTGGGTTCTTAAACCATAAGATAGGATTGGTATTGCTTCCCTATTTTAACAATTCATTCAGACACATAAGTAAAAGTCAAATGGCGTTTAGGACATAGGAGAGCATTTGTAAGTATGGGTCCCTTCCTCTTTCCATTCCTGGGAGGTACCTTCAAAACTGCAGTTAATATTGACCAGGAATTGTTTAATCTGGCTTCAGTGACATTTAAAAAAGGAAAGCGACTAATGATTTCCTCTATCAGGGAAAGGCAAGGGTGGGACAAGAAGATTACACATTTCCTTTTCTCTTTACTCTCTTTGCCTCCAGGCAGAGCCAAGTTAGCCTTTATGATGGCTTTTTGAGAAAATCAGCACCTCTGCATGCACGGTCCTTGGAAGACAGGAGGGTGAACACATAGCCTCTTTGTGTGGAACAGAAAGTGTGTTGGGGGCCTAGGAGACTGCCTCTCAGGTTTAATAATTCCCTAGAAAGACTCCCAGGACTCAGCACTCAGTCATATTTATAGTTTTGTTTTACTACAACAAAAGAATCCAAAGTAGAATTTACGAAGGGCAGGGCACGTAGGAAAAGTCTGGAGGAAACTGGGTGTAAGATTCCTACTCCTCTTGCAGTGAAGTCAGCAAGATGTGCTTAATTCCCTCCCATGTGACAACTTGTGAGAAATGTTGCCTTCCAGGGAGGGCTATCAGAGTCCCAGTGCCTGTAGTTTCTACAGGGATGGGGGTCACTTAGACATCCTCTGCCAAGCATGCACCAAATTCCAGACACCCTATAAGAAAGCAAGTGCTTAGCATTAATCACATTGTTTTCATAATCAGGTTAGGCACACAGAGCTAATTTTAGCAGGGAATGGTGGGAAATTCCCCCAAACCCCACTTCATAAACACTAGCTATGGGGCAGATTTGCAAGCAGACATTTACATGGACAGTAGTTTTGGACTTGCCTAGTTTACATTAAATCATATGACTGTGTCTATAGACATATTAACTCTTATCTGTACAAAAGGACACATTCATATGCCAGGGCACAAGAATTGCAGAGCAGGACACAGATGGAATTTTGTTCCTGTCTATCTTCTTGGTCAGACACTTTTAAACAATTGGCAACTTTCTCAGCTTTGTACAACTTCTCTGCCTTCTAGAGAAGTTGCCCATGGAAGGACTTGCTGTCTGGACTCATTTTGCTTTCACTCTCTGATCCTTTAAATGTCTACTGATCAGCCTTTTCTCATTAACCCAATTTATCTTTACTGAAGCAGCTCTTCACAAATACTATGGGTTTGATGAATGTATTGCCAGAAACTTGGGTGATTTCTACACTGGTTTTTGCTCATTGAGTGCTGACCAGGAGCAGGAACTCACCAAGTTTATCTCATAGTTAGAATTCCATAACCACTATTGTTTCTGTTTCTGTCTTCCTTTATTCTTTGTTTTTTTCTTCAGTAAGCACCTCTGTGAGGTAGCTGAGATTATACATGATAGTTAAGTAACCATATCAGGAAAATTACTCAAAAGATTGGACCAAAACATAGATTTGTTCTCTCTTGAATGAGCGACTTTCCTGTTGAATCAAACTAATTTTGTAAAAGTAATTTCATGGAAATGATCACCATAAGCTAGCAATCTTAGACCAAACATAGTTTTGCTTTCCTGGCACCCTGTACCTGTACTGAGCCCAAGGGGCTTCTCACCAGAAGGAACAGCTATTGTCTGGTTCCAGAGACCAGAACTAAATTCATCAGACCGGACAACTATACTAGGGTGACTACAAACTAACAATTTGTGAGGATAAGGGAAAAACAGTAGAAATGACCCAGACATGAGACACCCTATCTGGTTATCAAATCAAAAGTACATGATCAAAGAGAGAGGCTGAAATAGAACTGAAGGTATGTTAGGATGGATATATTCAGGAATAGTCAGTGAGGGGTGGAGTTCAAAAAGAGGACAATGATCGAGTTATTTTGCCAAGAACTGGGCTTTGATGTTCACTTTTCATCTCTAATCCTGGTCAATTAAAATCCGTATTATCCCATTTGTCTGGATTCAAGTTGTCAAGTAAGTGGATAGGTTGTATATTCAGAAGCCACTATCTGTCATGAACAAGGCTTATATTCAGGTTTCATTCACTACTTCACAAATGTTGAAATAACCATTTGGGCAGGAGAGTTAGTTTTATAGAGACATTCTACCATAAAGGATATTTAGTATTCAATAAAGCTTGCAGTCCTTAACCTTAATGTTGTGTCTTAATATATCGACTCAGGTCTCATTGGAAATCTGAGGCACGGGTTCCATGATCTATACACTTAATAAACCTTTAAATAATGAAACAGGATATACTTGAAGGGGCAGCTGTCTTTGTTTCTATTTTATGTCTGCACTTTTATGGGTCTGATGATTAGGACTCAGACTGGCCCTTGGCAACATTGCAGCATTAGCAAAGGTCTTTCCAGCTCTCTCCTGACTTCTCACCATCATTGCTACACAGATATTCTTCCCCCAGCTGCTTGATGCTCTTATGCTTCTCTGATCCTCGTGTCTGCCTCTTCACTAAAGGACTTGTCTACACTGAAGTTCATCAATATTCTAGGAGCTATTTGTTAAAGTTTTAATTTTTGCCTGATGGGGAGAAGAATCTCATCCATCATCTCACGTATTCAAATCAATCTAAGGTGTAATGAATGGGAGTGGTAATTTAAGAGGGGGAAAATCAAATGCAATACTAACTGGTGTCTAGAATGACTTTTGTACATATAAACAGACCCAAGACACTTATATCATTTGCACAATGGGAAGCCACTTCACATAATTTTCAGGAAGTTCCTCATACCTTATAAATTTTATCCCATTTTAGGAGTACTGATGTTTCTTTAAACTGGATGCTCAGATCTAAGTGTTGTGGCTGGGGAGGAGACAAAGTATTATTGGAAAATTGAGACTTAGTCTGGTTAAAGAAATTGTTGTAAAGATGGGACTGCAGTCTACAAATCCTGAGAATGGTCATGACTTCTGAATTTCCCAGTGTGGACATTGAATGAAGTGGTCCTAAAATGAAAAATATCATATTAAAGCCTGGAGTAATCCTACCAGGATAATGGAAGGGATGATGACGGTTGCTGTAGGTCATGTTCTTAGACATGTTGTTGTTGTTGTTAGGTGCCCTCAAGTCGGTATCCAACTCATAGTGACCCTACATACAACAGGAGAAACAATATTGTCAGTGCTTCTCTGCTGTTCATAGGCGGATTGATTTTTTGGGAGTGGTTTGCTGGATCCATCTCCCAAGCGTACAGCACCTGGTGTTCCCAGTCGGTCTCCCATCCAAGTACTAACCAGGCCCGACCCAGTAGCTTCTGAGATCTGATGGGATGGGATGCCACAGGGCTACAGCTGCAGGCTCTTACACATGAGATACTTCTAAATTTTCTTTTCCTTAGACCAGTTCTTGCAAACTTTGTCTTTTTCCTTTTTTAATACAGAGCCCCTTAGATGGGTCAAACAAATGGTGATCTCACTGACTTTTATAGAAAAATAAAATATCTCTTGAGAACGACAAGAGCAGAGAGAACCTAGTGATCCCTACTAGAAGCAGAGGTAGTAAGAGGGAAAGAGAATGACCCATGGATTTCGCTTTTGTGGACAGATACAGCTGAAGGAAGAAGTAATTTGTGATTAGAAGGAGACAAATGTGTGTGTGTGTATGTGTGTGTGTGTGTGTGTGTGTGTGTAACAAGCGGGATCTTAAATTGTGAGGGGCTAACTTGAATATGAAGTGCTCCTTACTTCCTGACGCCATTCATCCCCAAGCCTTAAATCTTGCACTTAATGATGATAAGAAAATCCAGCCTAGTCTTTCATATCTTCCCTAGGTACAGTTCTTAATGCCCTGATCATCCTTTTCATTGCCGAGTTTACTGGATATGTGAGCCTCTGGATCATCCTAGCAGTCAATGAATTCCCATAGAGCACTTAATGAGCCTCGCTCACTGTGCCAGCCTGGAAACATGCAGTGAACAAGGCAGCAAGGCAGGCCTTCTTTCTGTCCACCTACACAGTCACCAAATATAAGAGGGAAATATCTTTCTTTCTCTGCTTTATGTTTTCAGGTACTTACTAAGATGATGCAGGAAATGATATGCTTTTATTTCATTTTCTCTCCTCATAGAGACTTTTAGATTACCCCTGTGTGGTTTGGACACAAAATTAGTCTGTGTTTCACTATAACAATGCCAATCTATTATTCCTAGATCTGCCATAGTCTTTTCCCTCAAGGAAGAATCTTGTTTGTTTTGTGCAATGGGTAGATGATCGAGGAAAGGCAATACTCAGTGAGGATTTCAAAGGTTTCCATGTCATGAGCTTCTCAGCCACCTATGAAAATAGCATCATCTCTTCTGAAACCCTGGCCACTACACTGAACTCTCTGAACATAAGTATTTACCAACTCTAACTAAGGAAATTGGCTTATGCGTGAGCAAATTGAGGTGTGAATCTTACCCTTAGTGAGTTGCGGCATTCTGAGATGAATGGAGGGTAACCTGGTGGTGGATGGTGAGTGTTACTTAAATTCTTTCTCAAATCAATCATACTTATCACTAACCCATCCAAGGTAGATTTGTTTTCCAAATTCAGAAATAAACAAATAAATAAATGATGGTAGAATAAAGCCCACCTGCAGCCATATCCCTGTGGCATGTGATCCCATCAGATCTCGGAAGCTAAGAAGGGTCGGACCTAGTTAGTACCTGGATGGGAGACCTCCTGGGAACACCAGAAGCTGTAGGCTTGGGAGAAGGACCTGGCAACCCCCTCCCAAAAATCAATCTGCCATTGAAAACCCTATGAACAGCATAGAAGCACTGACAATAGTGTTTCCCCTGTTGTACAGAGGGTCGCTATGCGTCGGATACCGACTGGATGGCACCTAACAACAACAACAACAAAGAATAAAGCCAGGAGAAAATTGTCAAAGAAGGAGAGAGGTTCAAGGAGACAGGGGAGAGACTATGCAGGTCAAAAACATTTATAGCATATTTATATGAATTATCTCATTTGACCCCCCCCCAAAAATGCTAAGGCATAAATAATTAGTTATCTCAACATAAGGTTCCCCAGGTTGTAGGGTTTGGAGGTTTTATGGACCATTACTTTGAGCATATGACTCTAGGTACCAAGAGTCAGAGTATAAGCAAATGAAACAGGGAAGGAAGAAGAGCAAGGATAAGCATGTACTTTTGAGGTGGCTGAGACCAAACATTACTGATTACCTGATCAACAGCAATTCTCCTGAGAGGCTGTACACATGTATCTGAGAACTTTCACCTGGGTGTGGAAGGGGAGATGAGTTTATGCTCAGTGAATGTCCTTGTGGAACACAGAATGCGACTGTAAACCTCTACTTTCTTTTTCAGTGGCCATTTGAACTGTGCATTCAAGGACTCTGTTAGTCAACATTTAGTGACTGTTACAAAATACTCAAGAAAATAAGCTTAAAGGAGGAAAGACTAATTTTGGCTCATGGTTTCAGTCCATTGTTGCTTGGCTTTATTATTTCTGCACCTGTGATGAGGTGAAATCAATATTGCAGGAAGAGTGTGGTGAGCAAAGCTGCTCACCTTGTGGCACCCAGGGAAGCAAAGAAGGAGAGAGATGAAGAAAGGAGAGAGGGATGGATTTGGTGTGTGTGGGGAGAGAGGGAGAGAGAGAGAGGGAGAGAGAGAGAGAGAGAAGATACAAGAAACAGGACACACCCGTCAAGGTCCTGCTCCCAGGGACTCACTGTCTCTAACCAGGCCCCACCTCCTAAAGGTTGCATCACTTCCAGCAGTGCTACAGGCTGGTGACCAATCCTTTAGCACGTGGTCTTCAGGGGATGTTTCTGGTTCAACCCATCACAGAAGCCTGGGAGTTGGCAAGGCAGCTTTGGAACAGGAGGTGACAATCTCCTTGAGAAGGGGGCTCTCAGCCTGGGCCTCTCAGTGAGGGCCAGTGCAAAGTTGGCCCTCACAGAGATAAGTTAAAGGCCAAGGGGATTGGAAAGGTGCAAAAGAAGCAACTACTCCTTTATTGTTGCTTTCATGTTATAGGTGAAAGAAACTAAGGTGCAGAGAGCTAGGTCCATTGTCTAAATTTAAAACCTAGTATGCTGCTGGGATCAGATGCCAGAGAACATCTAACAACAACATATGTAGTCAGGAGGAAGTTCGACCACAGAGTCCCAACTACTCTGTCGAATCTCCTAAGGATGGCTTTTACTTGGAAAACGTATGGAAGGCCAGCCACATCCCTGAACCTCCACCTCTCTGAGGCCCTTCCCCCTCCCCTTTCCACAGGATACAGATCTCAGCTGCATGTTGCATCTTAAATGTTTCTGTCCATATTCTAGAGTAAAACAAAGCCAATGCTTGTATCTGTTTAGAACTTGCTCTGCACCAGAGACTGTGTTACGGACTTCACATGAGCAACACTTGAAGGTTGGTGATGCTATCTATATTTTACGGATGATGAAGTGGAGGCTCAGATGGCTGAGTGTTCTTTGCTATCCTGCCTTCTTCCTAGTATATATGAAAGCTGTATACCTTCATTTTGACTTGGAATTGCTTTCTGTAGTAATAACATAGGGGAGAGTTTACAAACCCTGGTTGGATCAGAGTGAGTTAAGAATTTTGTTAACCTTACAGATCCCTGAACCCCTCCTGAAAGCTGCTGCATCAGAACGTCCTTGGCTAGGGGATGGAATATCTCTAATGTGACAACATTTCACAGGAGATTACATGGGCAGTATAGCCCAACACACAAAAGGGCAGAGAACAGTGATTGTACCTCTAAGCTATATAATATAAATATGTAATATTCAGAACAAGGGTTGCCAGAAGATAGTCCTGCTCTTTGTGCAAATCATATCACCTCCTAAGCAGTGCTTTGTCTCCTGGGTCTTCAAGTGCCATGATAGTAAAGAGCAATTGTGCTTCGGATTAGGACTATGTCCAAGGGACCCAAAACAAAGCCAGATACAGTACAAGAGGCTGACAACTTGGGGAGGGTGTGGGTAATTCTCTCATCCACACTGAAGAAACAAGTGGTAGTTTCTACTGGCTTAGGCTGTGCTTTCAGTGTCACAGAGGCAGCATCATTTCTAGGGCGTGCCTTGCTGTGTTCCTGCACAGCCTGGTCAACAGCTCAGTGTGTGTCTGAGCTTTGCTTGCCCTCCGCTGTCCAATCTCCAGCTCCTGCCCCTCCCTCCAGGATACAGTCCACCCTTGCCACATGCACAGGCTACCTCCACTCCCACCCCTGTGCACAGGCTATATTTTAGCAGGACAGCTATTTTCTGACACTCGATACTGAGTGATCATGCTCAGGTGCAATTTCCCAAGAACACAATTGCACTCCTGGTGTAGCCTCATGTGTAATTATGAAGGCCATTCCTGTACTGGCTGCCTACCCTGCACTTAACAGGGAGGGATGATCTCTTGTTCTCTATTAAATGTTTTGAAAGGAAACCCATAGGCATGACAAGGTTCAGGTACCAAGCAGAAATGGGAATCTGAGTGCCCCTGCTTTGATAAGCATGCACAAGTTTTAATTATCTACTCATCCAGGATTTGAAATTTTTCCTTTTGCTATGAAAAGCAGAGAACAATGACAACCTGATTTCATGTGCATATGGAGAATGAACTTGTTCGAGAATATGGGCTGCTGTCACATCTCCTCTTATATTTTCCTTTGTAATGTTTGTTTTTCCCAGTCTATGAATAATAAGAAGAGTAAATATGGAAAATACAGAAATGCATAACGATCAATAACCTATGACCCCACAGTTCAAATACAACTTCCATTAAATTTTTATATATTTTCCTCCAGTCTCTTTTTCATACATACATAATGATTAATATTGTATTATGAAAATTTTATATTCTGATGTTTTGTTTTATAGCATGAGAAACTACTTATTAATATTACTACATACATTTCTTTTTTCAGTACTAGGGTGTGGAATCTAAGGCCTCACTCATGCAAGTGTCAATTGCTCTACCTATGAGCTGCATCCCATTCCTTTTTTAATGATTTTATTTAAAAAAAATTGAGACAGCATCTCACTAAATTGTGCAGGCTGCTTCCATTCTCAAACTCATGACCTTGCTTGAGCCTACAGAGTTTCTGGGATTATAGGTATGCACCACAGTACCCAGCTACTAAATACATTTTAAAACAACTTCTCAATGACACTGCATCGATGGTCACATGCTAGTATATTTTACTTTTCTTTCCTATCATTTTATATTAAATTATTCCCACTTCTTTGCTGATAATTCCCTATAAAACAGTATATCTGAGATACTGATTGCACTCATTCAATATTGTTGGCATTATGCACAACAGCTTGATGTGATGAAATGTGAGTGGGCTTTGTGGACAGAGAAACCAAGGGCTGAATCCTAGTTCTATACTAGGATTCTATACATGTAGGCATGGCATTGGAATTTTTTCTAACCTTAAAATGTAGCTCATTGCTTCTTTTTCCAAATTTTCTCCCTCCATTCTCTAGTACAAACTAACCAGTTCAGATACTCTTCCTGCACACTCTTTCTCACTCTGTTCCTCTACACTTGCAACTGCACATGCACTCATATGCTTATTTTATTTATTTTTTGCTTTATTTGAGGGTTAAACCTAGGGCTACACACATATTTTGCAAAAGCTCTATCACTGGGCTGTACCCCAGCCCATTTTTTATTTTGAGTTAGGTTCTTGTTAAGCTGCGTCTGGCCCTGAACTGGGCCTGGCTCCACCTCCCGTGTCCCTGAGATTACAGGTGTGTGCCACCACGCCTGGCCTATTTCCTCTTTTAACTTGCCTTCCTCTACCAACTTCCCATCTATTTTGCTCCCTTTTTGGTTCTATTACCACATCCCACATGGACTCCGCATCAAGGTTCGCTCCTTGCCTTTGATAACTCAAGAAGGATGCCTCCACTTTTGCCCCCTCTATTCCTTCTTGCCAGACCCTCTCCTCCCATTGACAACTCCCTCTCTGTGCAGTTCCTCCTTACAGTTATCTCCAGCCCCAACTCCTCCAGGATAGTTTCCCAAAACCTACAGTGCAGATGAAGCTAAAGGACCCTACTTGATGATTCTGTAGCCCAAAACCAAGTTACTCTAAGTAAGAAAAATGTTCCATCACAAATTTTCAGAATTGGGTGACTTTTTTCATTATTTCAGGAAAAAAAATTCAACCATACAGCAGCTTTTTTCCCCCTTTCTCTTCACTATGCCTTTAAATGTTTCTTCAAGGACACATGTCATATGATGTGAGCCTGTCCTAAATCTGATTAGTCTATGATGTCCATTGAAGGAGCGTGAATGACTCTGAGAGATGCATTTCTTATTACTAAAAAGAAAAATAAAACACCAAAACATAAACTCAGAGCACATGCCTACATGAAGCAAAGTATTTGTAGAAAAATCCTGAGTTAGATTTCTGGTTCAAGTCTTTACCAGCTATGGGGCATTGAGTAAGCCTCTGTGCCACATGTTCTTTACCTGTTTGCATGAAAATAATATATGCTAATTCTTGGAGTTATGCTAATTAAACAAATGGCATGTGGTGTTGTTTATTGTTAGGTGCCATCGAGTTGGTGTCTGACTCATAGTGACCCATCATATAACAGGTGAAACACTATTATCAGTGCTTCTCTGATATTCATAGGGTTTTCAGTGGTTGATTGTTTTGGGGGAGTGGGTTTCCAGGTCCTCCTCCCAAAAATGATATATAGCAAGTGCTTAACAAATGATTGTTGTTTTTGTTAGGTGCCATCGAGTCGAATCTGACTCATAGAGACCCTATGTACAGCAGATTGAAACATTTCCCAATTGTGTGCCAGGCACATGATCTTATTTATGTTTAGCCCCATTGTTGCAGACACTGTGTCAGTCCATCTGGTGGAGGATTTTCCTTTTTCTCGCTGACATGCCACTCTCCCAAACATGATGTCTTTCTCCAGGGATTGGTCTCTCCTGACTACATGTCTGAAATATGTAAGACACAGTCTAGCCATCCTTCCTTCCAAGTAGCACTCTGGTTGCACTTCTAGGACAGATATGTTGCTTCTTTTGGCAGTCCATGGTATATTCAATAGTCGTCTCCAGCACCATAATTCAAAAGCATCAATTCTTTTCCTGTCTCCCTTGTTCAACGTCCAGCTTCCACAACCATATGATGCAACTGAAAACACCATGGCATGAGTCAGATGCACTTTCATCTTCAATTTTACATCTTTATTTTTCAATACTCTAAAGAGATCTTTTGCCACAGCTTTTCCCAGAGCAATGCATCTTTTGATTTATTGACTGCTGCTTCCATGGGTGTTGATTATAGAGCCAAGCAAGGCAAAATCTTGGACAACTTCAATCTTTTCTCCATTTATTGTGAAGTTGCGTGCTGACCCAATCGTAAGGAATTTTGTTTTGTTGATGTTTAATCACAATCCACACTAAGGGCCACGATCTTTGATCCTCATCAGTAAGTGTTTTAAATCCCCTTCATTTTCAGCAAGCAGAGGTGTGTCGTATGCGTAATGCAGGTTGTTAATGAGTTTTCCACCAATCCTGATGCTGCGTTTTTCCTCATAAAGTCTTAGCCCCTCGTATTATTTGCTCAGCATATAAATTGAAAAGATATGGTGATGTACACCTTTCTCAACTTTAAACCAGGCAGTGTTTCCTTGTTTTATTCAAATAACTGCCTCCTGGTTCATGTACAGATTCCTCAGGAGTACAATTAGGTGCTTTGGTATTCCCATTTTCCCATTTGACTATGATGCACACAGTCAAATGCCTCTACATAGTTAATAAAACATAGATAGACATCTTTCTGATATTCTCTGCTTTTGGCTAATATCCACCTGACGTCAGCAATGATAACAAATGATAGCTTTATTAGAACTCTTTCTTAGCTAGCTATTGTCCTTATAGAAAAATCATATAAAAGTATTCTCTCAAAATCTTATGAGAATCTATGAGATATGAGTAATTATTGATATTTGGTATTCACACTAAAATGTCTAATCATAAAAGCAGTACTAATGAAAGAGGCCAGGGATCATGGCATTTATCCCTAAATCTCTAGCACCTACCACAGTTCCTAGTATATGGCTCACACCTGGGAAAAAAATATCGAGTTGAATTTATGGTGGGATAATTTTCAGTGGCACAGATATCCCATTTTTTAAGCATTCAATCTATTCTGCACATGTGCATTAGCATATTTATGTAACAATGAAGCTGTCCCAAGCAAAGGAGAGTTTTAGGTTATGGAAATTAAAGGAGGAGACATAAAAGATCAAACAGCCTGAGTTAGATTTCTTTTAAAAGGAGAAACTGAGGACCTAAGAGGCTCCAGAGTCCAGCCCCCAACCTTTGCTTCCCTACCCCCATCCAGCTTTCCTTCACACTTCACTAGGCAGCCTTAGTGACTGTCATCATTGTCTTTCTCTGTGCCTTTCAAAATTCTATTTATGTATCTAGGGTAAAAAAAAAAAAGAGCTTAAGTTCAAGCTCATTTTCCACGTTGATCAAATTTGTAAAGTGCCTATAAGTATTTTTTTCTGATTGTAATTGCTGTTCCTTCCCTTCCCTCCCCTTATCCCAATTTCTATGGCTTGGTCTTTTTATTCAAAGAACTCTTTTCCATAGAAATAAATCTCTCATGGATTTTTATGTTATGTGTCAAACTCCCCTATGAATCTGTCTAAGACATCTGAAGAATAAATCCCAGGGCAGGAGGAACTTGTATTCACACATCTAATTAACCTTTAATTGCCTGTTCTGACTGTCTTGCAGTTCAATAGTTGCTTGATTTTTATTATGCACCTAATTAGTGTGGTTTAAGTGGCTTTTTATGTCAGGTTTTATTATATCAGCTTGCTTACACCATTTCAGGACACTCTGGGGAGTTCTAATATCACTGTAATGCTTAAGTGCTATATGTATATTTGCTGTTTGATTTTCCTTTTATGAAAAAAGTGCTTTGACCAATTTCTCCCACTAGGGTGTATAAGTAGTCTGTGAAATTCCTTAATGACAGCAAAAGCCTTTTCATTAATTGTGCATAAATTAGGTACATCGTCAATCTTAACTAATCATTTTTTTACCCAATAAGTCATCAAATTGGTAGAGTTGGAATTCTGAAATGAGGGGAAGTAGTGAAGAAAATTCCCCAAAATACTACAAATTAGGCAAAACTAACAAATACACATGTATTTGTAAAACAGTTTCTATAGCCATGCAAGTATAATTTATTAGTAAAGTCTATGGATTGCCAAGAATTTAGTGCCCATTTATAATTTAATGTTTAAGATATAAAATAATCAATTAGATATATAAATCTTATTTCCTATTCCTGATTTTTTCCTTTTTCTTAGTTTTACCTGTATGATCCTTTTCTAAATGAAGAATAACCTTGCCTTCAGTCTTATCATTTGCATTTTCATGTTAGTATTGTTTTCTTGAAATTTCTAAATTACTGAAAATTAACATGAACACAATTTAACCTATTCTGTCACTATAGAACAGTGTGGTTGTCTGTAATACTGATTAGGTTTTCCTTAATCTCCCTGAGCTCTTGCTTTGTTTTCTTTGTCTCTCTTCCCTTGACTTTAAAATAGAATTAAGCAGTTTAGCTTATTACTACATTTCTGTCTCTCCATTTTGGAGAGATACTAAAGGTCTAGTGCTTAACACACTCCTCTACTTCTTCCTGATAGTCTAAATAGTCAGTGGCAATTACCTTATGTAGAAACAATGGCACAATACAGAATGAAAGCACCAAGATGCGCTGTCTTGTGTACAGAACAGGAACCAAGAGTAAAGATTCTATCCTTGATCTTTGATTTACTCTTTAGCCGTGAGCATATCATGTGTCTTACCCTCTCAGTGTGTACTCTTTCCATCTGTGAAGCAAAGATAATTGTACTTGTAGACAGGGAAAAGGAAAGACATACCATAAATTACCTTGGACAGAAATTACTTGCAAAATTCAAGGATAATTCTGAGGAATGTATCCTACATTTATTAAGTATCTTCTATGTTCTAAGGGGGTTGGGGTTTAGCTCAGTTGGTAGAGTGCTGCTCTGCACTCTCTGAGGACCCGGGGTTCGATCACCAGCACCACAAAAATGAGAGAAGGACATGGCAATCCACTCCCAAAGCAATCTAGAAACAATCAGCCATTGAAAACCCTATCAGGGTCAGTATGAGTCAGACTCGACTTGACAGCACTTCACAATAACAACAACAACATGTTCTAAGGATTGTGATGGGTACCATAGACATAAATATGTGATTGACATCATATTGGTGTTCATTATCTGATAAGAGGTAGCCATGTAATTGTAATCATTATATAATATGATAAGTTAATATTGAGGAATGTACACAGAAAAGAGAACTGGACTCACATGTCTCTGAAATACCTTCTAGAACCATTGCCTCCTCATAAATGTGAATTAATTATATTCATGAGGATATTTTGCCTATTAATAATATGAAAACAGGGAAGAAATAACTACAAACTCATTGTGGTTGATTGGATTATTATTTGCAATTCTTTATTCCTTATTTTGGAAGAATTACTACACAATTACTGCTTTTGTCATGTGACATTGTAGTGCTCTGCATTAAAACTGGCAGAGTATCATTCCTCCTTCCATTAATGGTGGTTCTGTTGAAATGACTTGATATATGCAATAGAAAATTTTGGGTCAATGAAGAGACGTACCAATTCTGAGATGGGTATTAGGAATGATAAATTTCTGTTAGCCTGTTTGGATTTTCTACTCTTTGCCAAAAGAAGACCATGCCTTAAGCAGCCATCTCTCCTAAGCCTATGCCAAGAACAAAGACACCTAGAACAGACTAAAATCCACCCAAAGTCAGGGTTCCAGTTCAAACCAGCTGATACTACTATAATCCAATTGGCCCTGAGGCACACTTCAGAGCATGAAATAAATGTTGATATAAGCCATGAGATTTGGAAGCTGTTTGCTACACAACATCATCATGGTTAAGGAAAATAGCTGGCTAATAAAAGAGCTTTTTGTAAGTCCTAATGAAATTATTGACTGAAAAGATTGGCAATAATGAGTGATAAAATTATTAGATGAAAGGTCAGTGGCAAACAACTTTTACATGGAGTTAGCTTATGACTTCAGGAATTTCTTTCTTGGCCTAGACAACAAACAATTTTTCAATGACAAGATTAGATTTTCACTCTCTTAACCCAGTGCATCAGTAATAATATGATGGACACCATAATGTATCATATTAAGACAGTATATAAATTCCTCAGAATGACCTATGAAGTGATTTTGCTGGTTTGCTAACTTGAATTTAGTAAACCCCTAGATCCAGCTCCCCTTTAACATGAAATACAAGTGATGAAGTTAGAACTTGATAATACCACTAGTTAACATAAAAAACTCATCATAGACAACATTTATTCAGACAGCTGACTTGCCTCCTCAACAGCTTAATGTTGGTAAAGGAAAGGTGAAAAGAGGAAGAAAAATTTATAACAACCAAATGCAATGTGTGGTTTGAGATTTGATCCTGGTTTGAATACATACTGGCTATAAAAGATACTTGAATACAATTGATGAAATTTAAATATGAATTGGTTTTGTGTCTTTTTCAAAAATTGTTATTAATTTTGCTTGGTTTAATATATTATTATGTTGTTAGGTGCCGTCGAGTCGGTATCCTACTCATAGAGACCCTCTGTACAACAGGGGAAACACTATTGTCAGTGCTTCTCTACTGTTCATAGGGTTTTCAATGGCAGATTGATTTTTGGGAGGGGGTGGCCAGGTCCTTCTCCCAAGCCTACAGCCTCTGGTGTTCCCAGGCGGTCTCCCATCCAGGTACTAACCAGGCCCGCCCCTGCTTAGCTTCCGAGATCTGACGGGATCGGATGCCACAGGGCTACCGGGGCAGGCCAATATATTATTATACTTAGGTTTAAAAAGTCAACTTTTAGAAATGTATATTGAATTATTTAAGAGTTCGTAGGTTATATGTGAAATAATTTACTTGAAGTTACTTACATGCTACAACTATGGCAAATGTTAATGCGTGTTTAAAATGTGTTTAAAATTGTTTTAAGTAATAAAAAGATAGTGACAATGTGATTAGCACAGAGGCTGAAGTCATTTAGTTTATCTCTCTATATATACACAATTTGGCCCTAGGTTTAGTGTTTTTTTAAAATGTCTTCCAATTATTTTACCTGTTTAAAGCCTCTATTCTACAGAGGTCAGTAAGCTACATGTAGATAAGTATGAGTTCATTCTTTAGTTCAACACTCAGTGGCTGTTTGAGAAAATTCATTTTCCATTCTGTCGACAATAGAAAAAAAGTTTCTTTTTCATTATTTCATATTACATTATATGACTACCTAATGACCTTTTTGTTGTTATCAGTGGAAACACAGACGATAGTTATGTGGCTTTCCATGCTACCAATTGTTGATTAAGTAATTCCAAGCAGTGCCCACTAGAATCAGTGAAACCAATTAACCGACTGGTTAGGAATAGATATCAGTCATTGGCATGGTTCTAGATTTGTTCTTCATGTCAGTTAATATAGAGTACAAGGGGACAATTATGTTTAAACAGACTGTGCTGAGTCAAATATATTTAGAAAGGAGAGGGATTATGACATAAATATCAAGAAGCTAACAATACGGTTTCAGTAATATTAATATCAACAAATTAGCTGTAATACTTCAAAATCCTCTAACCAAGTGTCCTGTGCTTGCCATGTGATTTTCAAGAGCCTAGAATCTATTAACAAATATTGAAAATTCCTCAAGGATAAATTTTTAAAATGAAGTACATAAAGTACATTTAATACAGAGATTAACCATAAATACTCAGACATCAATATCAAATATATAGGACTCTCCATTAATTCTTGTAGCAACAAAGAGCTCCAAAAAGTAGCACTTTCTTGAACAAGATGAAAAATTGGGGTTATGAACACAGATACACAATCTCTTTTCCAATATTAATATTAAAAATGAAGAAGCAATTATTCATTTTGCACCCTCCATATCCCAGAAAACAATGAAAATTCTGGACATCATTTTAAGGACAGTGGGAGGAATTTGACTAAAAGTACTGTATGCTAGAAATATTATTATTTTAGATCACCAAGTTCTAGTAGGGATTAAAATATAATGAAACAAGACAAAATACAAATAAATCAACACATTGGTGCCAAGTGTCCTGAAACTATCTATATTAGTCAGTTTTTGTGTTGCTATGGAAAAACACCTGACTGAAAGAAATTTATGGAAGGAAAGATTTATTGGGACTCATACTTCAGAGGACCACATTCCAAAATGGCCGGACGTATAGCACAGCAGTTGGTGGCAGGGCAGCCTGCAGGGCCATGGCCCATACCTCATGTAATGGAAGATCAGGAGCAGAGAGCTGGAGGAGCTGGAGTCATATGTCAAAACTCCAAAGGACTGCCCCTGCTGACCTGCTTCTGCAAAGCCAGAACCTACCTCCTAACACTCCAGATCCTCCTGGGACAGTTCCCCTACCTGGGGATCAAACATTCAAACATGTGACCTTGGAGGGACATGTTAGATTTAAACCATAACAGGAGCTTTGCATAGAATACTAAATTTTCCAAAGTTTTATTTTTGTTACTAGATAAATTTAATGCTAGACAAATATCAGTATAAAGAAAGTGGAATATAGAATCAAATACCATATTAACTCAAGGCAAAAAGTGCTCTGAGTCTGTGAAACAAATAGGAAATATCTGCAGGGTCCCTAGGGAGAGACTGAGATGCTAATGGACCAAATTTCTGGAGACATGGAAGAGTTGAGATGTTGAGAGAATGATGAGCAGAATGCATTAAATTGGAAGGGATGTTTGACTTTCTTGCTCTGGGGCATACACACACATACATACAGAGGGTGTCAAAAATGTATATACATTTTAAGTACTAAAATTGTAATACTTAACATATACCAATGACAACAGATGAATAAAAGTCACATTTGATTTCTGCAATTACATGAGGTGCTCAAAGAGGTTACCATTGTAACACAATGTGGATATTAATATTTATCTCAGAGCGTTTTCAATTCAAAAGAAACATTTGTAGATGCACTTCATGTGTGAAGTACTGTGTAGTATTTTCTCAAGAGTCATGAGTAAATAAGATGCACAATTATAACAGTATCATACAGCATGACTACTAGTATGGTGATGTCCATTTTAAATGTTGTCCATTTAATTAATGAATATCAAGCATTTTTTAACTCATTAATGAAAGTAAATATCAAGCATAACAAAATTAAATAAAATAGCATAAGAGTATCATAATATAGCCGGGTCACACACCTTCAACTCATGCCAATCTGGTTTCACTTACGTTTTTATTTACTTGACCTTCTCTGTGAAGTAATTTGAAGCAGGTTCCAATGAAGTATCAGTGAATCTTTAAAAAATATCATTATGAACTAATGTATCACAAAATATGTGATATATTTCAAATTGTTGCTCTTGATAAACTTACCAAAGCTTGGTTTTCTAATCTTTGGGCAGTCAGTGCTAATTCAAGTTGGTTTGCAATGATAATAGTAATGTAATAATAACAATGATATAATAATATAAATTTAAATTATAGTTAATGATTATATAAGCTATATATGTGGCTTCAACATCAAATCTACACATTATAGTAAAACTATAGGCGACTGAGATGTGAGAAATGTTGGAGCTGCTTCCTTCCACCAGAAGAATTTTGGGGACAGTTACTGAATTCATGCTTTCAAAATTTCTAGTTTCAGGAAAAGACTTTAGGATCATCCATCTAGAACCAGATCTAGAAAGACAGTGAAAGGAATTGGCTGGCACAGAGTACTAAGGAAAATAGCCATGTGAAAACATCTAAAAAACTGCTCAGATCCCTTTTGCTTCAAAGAGTAAGCTATTATAAAAGGTTTGAAAGTTAAGGAAAAGTACCAGCAACAATTTCTTACCTCTGTGATATTTTACATATCTGGTGTGTGGAGTTCACATTAAGAAATTATTTATTACTTGCTATTGTGTACTTTGGTATTTTTTATAAACATTTTCCATGTTGTAGCATATTCTCCCTATCATGAGTTTAATGGCTACACACTGTTCCATCCAGTGTGTAGACTTTAGTTTAATTAATTGCTGCATCATTGTAGAACATTTAAGCAGTTCTTTTCTTTATTTTTATTTTTGCTGCAATAATAATCTTGCAATGAACACAATGCTTTTAAAAATAATTTCAGCATTGTCTTTAGCTGTGGGAACAGTACAAGTAGTATTTTTGATCATCTGGGTGAAAAATACTTTATTAGATATTGTTCTGAGAGAAGGACATGGCAATCCACTCCCGAGGCAATCCGGAACATAATCAGCCATTGAAACCCCCATAAGGGTCGCTATGACAGGACCTAACAACAACAGATATTGTTCACTAATTAAATTAAATATTTGCCATTTACAAAGCAAGGAAGAGCAAAATATTATTTTGAACCAGCTTTCAAGAGAATAGATGGAATCCAGTGGTATTTTGGAAAGTTGTCCTGAAGTTGCCCTTTGTGACTTGATCAGTTGGGTCTCAGGATATGTTTACCATCTAATAGATCTCTGTTCTGTAGCAAATGCTGCTTTTACTTTTTTCTCCTCTTGGAGATCATACTTTATGCTACTTTGCTAAAGCACCTCATGATGGTGAAGTATGGCTGGATACATTTTCCTGCAGATCTAGGATTCCTTTGCTGTTGTTGCTGTTAGGTGCCTTGGAGTCGGTATCCAACCCTCATAGGATTTTCAATGGCTGACTGTTTTGGGATTACCTTGCAAGTGGATTGCCAGGTCCTTCTCCCAGGATTCCTTTAGGGTAAACTAAACCTAAACATACTACTACAATTATCAGCCACAGCACAGAACCTTAAGGGAGATCTGTGGTCTTACATAATAACTGCACAACATTCAAGAAAACTAACAGAGAGATGAGTTGCGAGTTTGAGAAAGATGGAAGTAAAAGCGTTGTCAGAAGAAAGTATGGGGCTGTAAGGGTAAGTGGAAAGAAGGTAGGAAAGGCCAAAGGATATTGGGTACAAGGACTAGTGTGTTGCAGGAATCCAGAGTGATGACACACTGGGAAATCATTAGGTGGCATCTTGAATTTAACTGAGAGCCCAGAATTTGTGTAAATTTCAGACTGCTAAAGCATAGGCTAAGAAAATATTAGGAAAGGGATTGGTGAATCATGCACAGAGCTGTAATGGAGAATGCCTGTCGAAAGGCAAGGTATGATGGCTTTAGAGCAGTGGTCCCCAATGTTTTTGACACCAGAGACGAGATTCATGGAAGACAATGTTTTCACAGATAGGGCAGGGGTGGAAGTCAGGGACAAGGAGCTATCTGACAGAAGTTAGAGCTCAGGCAGTAATGCAAGGGATGGAGAACATCCAGAAATACAGGTGAAGCTTCTCTCGCTTGTCTCACCTTCTGGGGTGCTACCTGGTTCCTACCAGGTCATTCTGTGGCCCACAGGTTGGTGGATAAAGTTTGTTTCTGAAGTTTCAGTATTGTATGCAACACTTTCAACCTCCTGAGAGATGTAGCCGTGGCTTGGTGGAGCTTAGACTTTGCAAATCACCAGCGAAGAGGTCTTTTAGAGACATAAGTGAGTGGAGGGAGAATATTAAAACTTTTTAAACTTGTTAGACATCTTATCATTTAAATTCAGAGAGAGAGAGAGAGTGTTGGGGGTGTTGAAAATTATAAGGTAAGTCTGTGACATATGACACCAATTCTCTTATAGCAGGCCTTGAAGTAGATTGAATAATTAACTATGATTTAGGATGTAGCAAGGTCAATTTTTTTCTAAGAGTTAAGATTGTGGGTTTTGGATATTTTATGATTCAGAGATCTAATTCCTGCTAGATTAATTTCTTTGTAAACTTGAAAATGTAATTACATTTTGAATTAGCCATTCACATTTTGCATGAAGTGATTTTTCACCAAAGATAATCCCTGGTGACATTTAAATATGTAGGACAGTAGTCATGTTGGGGAATGGAACATGCCTAATTGTCCCATCATTTTAGTGGAAAATTATTTTATTCAAAATTTTACCAATGCCATGAAGACAGGAATATAGAGCAAGAAGGAGAAATTCAGCTAACATAATTAACTAGAATTTTTCTTTTTCAAAGTCTTTTGCCACCCTTAATCTTTAACCTGACCTTTAACAACGTGTGCATACCTACTGACAGGTTGGCTTTCATCTTGAACTCTCCAGCTGAAATTCTCCATTCTTGCAATAAACTGTACACTGCTTCTTCAATCATCTGAGCAGCAAGAGATCATTTGGACAAATAGAGTAGTGATATTGAGGTGGACTGAAAGAGGGTAAAGGGCTGCCTTTGACCTCCTGGATGCTCAGGAAGTAATTTTATCCTCCTTGGAGCCATCTGTTAGCATCATGGTTTGAGATGCATGGGAAAACTGGTGAGAAAATGGTAAAGTACTGGCCTTCTTATTTTTTATTTGGTGAACTTCTTATTTCTTATTTGGTAAATACCAAATCTCACTTTTTTCCAAGATCCCTAAAAGGGACAGCTGAGAGGAAACCTAGTAGATTATTTAGTATAGTAGTTGACACTTCTATCATTGGGACACACAAGGCAGATGGTATCTCTCTCATGTGCTGACTCCTCCTACAAGTTTTTTTTTTTTTTTTAATCATTCTGGAATTTTGGGTGTGTGGCCAAATTTGCAAAGAACAGGCTGGAGAAGAGAAGAGATCCACCATCTTCATTGATAAGATAAAAGTGTTAGAATATGAGATTGTCTGTGTTACTTCATTTTTTCCTAAAATTCCCATTCCTCTTGCAAAGGCTTGTTGGCCTTCCTCTTTGCCTTTGCTGAATTACCTAGCACATTCTCAAGGCTAACCAGGATGTACCAATTACAGAAAAAAACTATTAGATGACTCAAAATCAGGGTAATACTATATTTTGAAAGATACTTATTAATCAACTTCCAAAATTGGCTCTAATAAAGTTGATTAAAGTCTCTAAGATAGAAAGAACTATATGCTAATAAGAAAGTCAATTCAGGTTATGGAATGGGAAGCCTATAAAAAAGTAAATTTGAGTCATAAATTTGAAAATAAGTTTAACGTTATTAGAAATTAAATACACAGTTGAAAAGATAATAGTGTAAGACTTTGTATCTTCACTCATTAAACTGGCAGAAATTAAAAAAAAAAAAGATGCCCAGTAGTAGTTAGGTGATGAATTATTTACATCACAGGAGTGGTGTCAATTCACACAGCCTTTCTGAAAGAAGACTGGACAGTATGGACCTAAATTTTTAAGAATGTGCATACCCATTGAGCCAGCATCCATAGGAATTGGCATAAGGTAATCATTAGTCAATTATTCAAATGTGTCTATTACACAGATATTCATAGTAACATTTTAAAGATACTGAAAATTCAAGAATAATTAAATTTTGGATATCATTTTCATATAATAAAGCCATGAAAAATAATGAATACTCATCAATATAAATAGATGGTTGATATGTAGCTTTAATGAAAAAACATGTTATGAATCATATGTATATATACATATACATATATATGGGCTGGGATTTAGCTCAGTTGGTAGAGCGCTGCTCTGCAGTCTCTGAGATCCTGAGTTTGATTCCCAGGACTGTAAAAATGGGAGAAGGATGTAGCAATCCACTCCCAAGGCAATCCCAAAACAATCAGCCCTTGTAAACCCTATAAGGGTCACTATGAATCAGGCACAACTTGACAGCAACTATATATATATATACACATATGTGTGTATACACATATATGTATATATGTATATATATGTATATATGTATATATACATATGTATATACATATATATGTATATATACACAGAGGTATATACACAGATACATACATATATGTATATATACATACATATATATGTATATATACATACACACACACATATAAATGGGCTGGGGATTAGCTCAGTTGGTAGAATACTGCTTTGTTCTCTCTGAGGCCCTTGGTTCAATCTCCAGCACTGGAGAAATGGGAGAAGGACATGGCGATCTACTGCCAAAGCAATTGGAAAACAATCAGCCATTGAAAACTCTTATGAGGGTCGCTATGAGTCAGACACAACTTGACAGCATCTAATAACAACAGCAACATACACATAAACCTAAGTAAATATCTGCAAAACTTGATATAATTTGGAAGATTATAAATGAATCTTCTTAGCAATAATTCTACATAGGGTGATACTTCTTCCTCTTTGATTTTACTTTGTAATCAAGCTTTAAAATTAATGTATATGATTAATTAAATTTTAAAGAGTTAAAATTGCTATAATTTAGATAAATACAGTAAAAAATATCTTATTTCAAAATCTACTGGTGACTCTTAAAAGTTTATTTCAGGCTATTTGAAAGGATCAGAAGAACAATTGGAACTACCGATTTAATCAGGGGTTTCATATTCTGTCCAGTTCAAGTCAATACTAATAAACCTTTAAAAATTCCAAAATTATAGGACCAGCAAAGTCTGACCTAGAAAGGTCATTTAATGAAATGAAATCTGATTAGTATCAATTCTCATGCCTCCTACCCATTCCATTTGATCACTTGAAATTAAATGAGAGGAAAAATATATTTGTATAAAAAAGATGTGACATAATGGGATCCCTTTTTCTCAAGCTTGATTTAAACCTGGAGAGTATAACTGCCAGCCCTACTTGTTTCCAAAGAGAGGTCTGAGGTACCAGCTACTGAAGCGAAACTTGTCAATGAAACCATGAGACAGTTTGCAAAACCTTGGCTGAGTATTCTCCTGTAAAGGAGATCTGAGAGGCTGAATTTGTTATAGATCAGAAGAGTTTTGTTGTTGTTGTTAGGTGCTGTCAAGTAGGTGTTAAACTCATAGCCACCCTATGTACACTAGGCAAAACATTATTGTCAGTACTTCTCTGCTACTCATGGGGTTTTCAATGGCTGATTGTTTTGGGGGAGTGGGTTGCCTGGTCCTTCTTCCAAGCCTATGGCACCCGGTATTCCCAGGGGTTCTCCCATCCAAGTGCTAATAAGGTCCAACCCTGCTTAGCTTCCTAGATCTGACAGGATCGATGCCACAGTGGTATGGATGCAGGCAAAGAGAGTGTTAGGAAAGATTTATCCAGGTACTGTAAACTGCATGCCCCCAACTCCAAGCCCTCACACTGCTCCACAATGGGGGACAATGGAGAAACTTTCCTCTAATTTCAATCTAAGGAGAGGAATTTCCATTGCTCTGTTTGGAAAGTTTGCTATGTCGGGGAAGGCTATTTGCAAGGTGCTATGTTGTAGTTGTTAGGTGCTGTGGAGTCCAGTCTGACTCATAGCAAACTCATAGGGTTTTCAATGGCTGATTGTTTAGGGATTGTTTCGGGAGTGGGAAGCCACATCCTTCTCTCATTTTTGTAGTGCTGGGAATCAAACCCAGGGCCTCAGCATAGAGTACCACTCTACCAACTGAGCTGAACTCCAGCCACAGGGATGCTAGAGAGGATGACATAACAGGACAGAGACATGCAGTCTTTGAGAGCAGCCCCACCATTAAAATCACAGGCTACAAGGACAAGGCCTCTGAAATAAGACTGTTCAAAGCTTCAGAGTAAAGTTAATCAGCCTAACACTATACTCTTTCAAAAGTGATCTATTTTGAGCCCAGGAAAAACCAGATGCAAGCTGACCAGCACCACTTATAAGCATCAGCAGTCCATTGTTGAGGTGCAAAGCAATAAGCCCTCTGCCAACTGCTCTCTTGCAATATACTATTCAGCTGTCTCTTTTCTACTCCATTCTGATCCCTGGTAAATCCTTTTATCACCTGTGACCCCCAGCCACATGCCCACCCACTATACCCCTATAGAGCTGGGGTGCTGGTGTACCAGTGACCAGTGTGTAGTTCATGACTGTTCTCTGCAGCACACAGATTTGCCACAATGGAACTGTTTGAATGTCTAATATTTATGGGAATAGAATTTATTCCAGGGACCAAGTGTGACCAAGATGGGAGAAGGAGGAAAGAGAACAGAAGAGGGAGATTCTAGAGTTGTGTTAGAGGAGGTGAGAGAAATCTCAGTAGAGATGTATGTTGAATGTGTGCTGCAGAGCTGAGGAAGGAGTGAGGAACCCTGAGAGGGACATTTGCTAGTGGAAGAGAAATGCAGGTAAAATAATGGTTTTCTGACAAAGCTGCAGGGTGCTCTCATTTACAGCTCAAAGATAATAGCTTTCTTCACCTGACCTGTTCCCACTGCTATCATGAATTGGCCCGTGAAGGAGGAAAGAGTTAACTGGGGAGTTGGCAAGTATCTTTTCAAAATTACTTTTCCGAAGTTCAAATCCAGCCTGAGTTAGGGGAACTGAAGATAGTTTTACATTACACTAAGTTGAGGGTTTTGATTACTCCAGCTGTTACTGAATTGTGAGTACTCTTTGAAACTAAAGGGATGGGAATTAAGACTGGGAGGAATTTTTATTATTTGAGAATGGAGAATTCAATCTTTTTGCTTACAATGCCACAGTGTTCATATTTTTTCCATGTTTCTCTTCTATATTTCTTTCTCATTCAAAATAAATCATAGACATCAAGATACTTTATCTCAAAAGTGTACTGTACATTTCCTAAGTCTAAAGGTAATTACCTCCAGGACTACCCTACTATTGTTAAGACCAAAAAAGTAATTATCAGTAACCCCCTGTCTAGCATTTAGACATTATGTAACATTACCCAACTATTGCAGTACTGTCTTTTTAGCTCTTATTATTTATTTATCTATGGTATGACCTTGAGTATATCCCACCTGAGTTCAGAGACCACCTCAAAAATAGGTTTAATGCATTAAACACAAATGACAGGAGACCAGAAGAGTTGTGGCATGACATAAAAGATATCATTCAAGAAGGAAGCAAAAAGTTCTTAAAAAGACAAGAAAAAAAGAAAAGACAAAATTACATGTCAAAAGAGACACTGGACCTA
>VMDO01001741.1:34856-193514 GCA_007922755.1 Pedetes capensis
CTAAAGCAAAAGGAAGACATGATGAAGTTAAGGAACTAAACAGAAGATTTCAGAAGGCAGCTCGAGAAGACAAAAACAAATATTATAATGACATGTGCAAGGAGCTGGAGGCAGAAAACCAAAAGGGAAGAACACACTCTGTGTTTCTCAAGCTTAAGGAAGTGAAGAAAAAATTCAAGCCTCGAGTGGCAATAGTGAAGGATTCTACAGGGAAAATGTTAAATGATGCAGGGAACATCAAAAGAAGATGGGAAGAACACAGAGGCATTATACAAGAAAGAACTGGTAGATGACCAACCATTCCAAGAGGTTGCATATGAAGAGGAACCAATGGTGTTGAAGGATGAAGTGGAAACTGCCTTGAAAGAACTGGTGAAACACAGGTCTCCAGGAATTGATGGGATACCAATAGAGATGTTTCAACAAACAGATGCAGCACTGGAGGTGTTAACATGTTTATGCCACCAGATTTGGAAAACAGCTACTTGGCCAACTGACTGGAAGAGATCCATATTTGTGCCTATTCCCAAAAAAGGGGATCCAACTGAATGTGCAAACTATTGGACAATATCATTAATATCACACACTAGCAAAATTCTACTAAAGATCATTCAGAAGTGACTGCAGCAGTATATAGGCAGGGAATTACCAGAAAATCAAGTGGGATTCAGAAGAGGGCGGGGAGCTAGGGACATCATTGCTGATGTCAGGTGGATATTAGCTGAAAGCAGATAATATCAAAAAGATGTCTATCTATGTTTTATTGGCTATGCAAAAGCATTTGATTGTGTGGATCATAACAAATTATGGATAAGACTTCGGAAAATGGGAATACCAGAACACCTAATTGTGCTCATGAGAAATCTGTACATGAACCAGGAGGCAGTTGTTCGAATAGAACAAGGAAACACTGAGTGGGTTAAAGTTGAGAAAGGTGTGCGTCAGGGATGTATACTTTCACCCTATCTCTTCAATTTATATGCTGAGCAAATAATCCGAGAAGCTGGACTTTATGAGGAAGAACGTGGCATCAAGATTGGAGGAAGATGCGATAACAACCTGCGCTGTGCAGATGACACCACTCTGCTTGCTGAAAGTGAAGAGGATTTAAAACTTTTACTGATGAAGATCAAAGATCATAGCCTTCAATATGGGTTGCGACTAAACATCAACAAAACAAAAATCCTTATGACTGGGTCAGCACGCAACTTCACATTAAATGGAGAAAAGATTGAGGTTGTCCAAGATTTTACTTTGCTTGGCTCTGTAATCAACACTCGTGGAAGCAGCAGTCAAGAAATCAAAAGACGCATTGCTCTAGGAAAATCTGTGGCAAAAGATCTCTTTAGAGTATTGAAAAGCAAAGATGTCACATTGAAGACGAAGGTGCATCTGACTCATGCCATGGTATTTTCAGTGGCATCATATGCTTGTGAAAGCTGGACATTGAACAAGAGAGACAGAAAAAGAATTGATGCTTTTGAGTTGTGGTGCTGGAGACGTCTATTGAATATACAATGGACTGCCAAAAGAACCAACAGATCTGTCCTAGAAGAAGTACAAACAGAGTGCTCCTTGGAAGCAAAAATGGCCAAACTGCATCTTACATATTTTGGACATGTAGTCAGGAGAGATCAGTCCCTGGAGAAGGACATCATGTTTGGGAGAGTGGCAGGTCAATGCAGAAGAGGAAAACCCTCCACCAGATGGATTGACACAGTGTCTGCAACAATGGGCTTAAACATAAATAAGATCGTTTGCCTGGCACAGAATTGGCAAATGTTTCGATCTGCTGTACATAGGGTCGCTGTGAGTTGGACTTGACTCGATGGCACCTAACAATAACAACAATTAATTTAATCAGTATTTAGTCTGGCTTTATATATTTATAGTTAGGTCTCTTTGGTCTCTTCTACTCTAGAATAATTCTTTTATTGTTTTTTTATGGCATTACATTTTTTTCTCCTGAAGTACCGGGGGTCAAACCCAGGGCTTTGTATGTACTTTGCAATCTCTCTGCCACTGAGGTGCACTCTGATCCCCCTTTTTATTTCATTTTTTTAAGTTGGGGCAGGGTCTTTCTAAGTTACATAGTCTGCCCCTGGTCTCATACTTGTGATCCTCCTGCTTCACCTCCCAAAGTGCTGGGATTACATGCATGGACCACCTCTTCCAGGCTCTGATATTATACTTTTAATGATTCCTGGATATTATTTTTATAAATTGTTCTACAGTCTGTTTTTTCGGTCGATTATCTTATTACAGTTCAACATTTTTTTTCTATCCTCTGTATTTACTATAAGTTTAAGTAAATTAGCCTCAGGCTAAATATACTTTCTGTTTTTTTTTTTCTTTTTTTGTGAGAAAAGTTAATACTTATTATGTCATATCAGATTGTCCTGACATTACAGCCTTAAATGTATTCACTGGGTTAATACTGTCTCTTACACTTTCCTTTTGTAATTATTAAGAAATCTGTGTGAATACTCTGTTCCCCAACCACTTTTCAACTAATGGCTTTAGCATTCATTAAAGTCCTTAATAAATTACAATAATGAGTTTGCAAAATGACAATTTCACAAGTATACTTTTCCTTCTATATTTACTAGTTACATTTTTTGTGTAATCGTTACATTTTTTGTGTAAGAGAAAGTTTCTTTTTTGTTCTCTTTTCTTTTGCTTGAGCATAACTATGGACTCAGGGATTTTAATTTATATTAACAGGTTACAACTAATACCATTACAATTATATTTGCTGTTAAAGTCATTCCAAACTTGATAATGGATGCTCCTTCAGGCTGGACTCTTTATCCATTTTTGACATGACCTCCATAAATACTCATTAACTTCTTCATGCCAGGATGTCCTAGTACTTTGTAAACCACAGACCTGAAATCAGCCATTTTTGCAGAACAGTCTGGTTCTCTTTATAGGAAATGGTGTTGGGAAGAAAAACCTAGGTGCCGGATGTGCTTATTGCTACTGGGGTATCATTTTTTCTGGTGCTTTTAGTGGACAGAGACAGAAGATGCAGGAAATTAGTTATTTAGTATTGATATTTCCATTACAAATTTAACATTACCAATTTATTTTCTCCGTTTTTGCCTTTTACTTCATATTGTTTTTTTTTTTCCTCTTGACTTCCTTTGAGAATTTTAATTTAAATCAGTAGATTACAATGTGCTCTATGCTAATTGGGTAATGGGTGCATTATTATTAAGTTTACTGAGTGAAATTTAGATACTTCTTGAGATATGTGCTTTGTGGGTAACATTCAAAAGATGCCCCACTAAAACGTAGAAGTAATACATTCAATAGATATTTGAAACAGTTCTTTAATTTGCATTTTTTAATCAATTAAACTTACTTGTTTCTGCCTATTTTAAATTTTAGCACCTGCCACTTTCTTTTTTCTTTTTAGTAAGATTTTGATTTTTAAATATGCAAAACCTTTACATAATTCAAAAGTTAAAGCAATATAACAAATATATTTGGAGAAGTCCTTCCTGTCCAGTCCATTTCTTGTTCCCACAAGGAGATATTTCCTTCAGTTTTTAATTTGTTTTTCCCTATCACCATCATGAATTGGTCAATAAAGGAGAATTATTTTCCTAAATATACATGGCCACAGAGTGGAGGAACCACAGTTCAACCTATGGCAGTCTGGCTGCAGAGGTAGAACACTCACCTACCCTAAAACGGCCCCACTTAAGTGATGTTGGGTTGAGGGACCTTTGAAATTCGCACATTCTGCCACTTACTGTATGCACGGCTATGAGCAAAATTCCTTAACTTTTCCCCAGTAATGAATTAGGGGTAACAAAGCCCACTTAGCAGATATGTAACAAGGAACAGAGAAAATTTATGCAAAGTAAATAGTTGTTTGCTAGGCACATAGCAATTACTCCGTGAATGTTACTGTTTCACCAGTAAACTGTAATTATCAGTCATGCAGAATAACCCTAAAAATATTGTTGTTATTGAAGTGTGTTATAATCTGATTCCATTTCAATTGTAATAAATTTAAATTTTCTAAGAATTGTTGAACTTGAATCATTGGGCCAAAAAATCAAACTAGCCTTGGCATGGTTTTGGAAAGGCTAAAAGAATTTCAGAGGACTGCATTGACATTGACATTGTTTCTTCTTGTTTCAAAATAGTGGTTGTAATATTTTAGTCAGTAAAGAAGTTCTACTACTATCATGAGGCATATGGAAGCAGTAAGGTAATTTTTGGCTGAAGTGAGTCTTGCTTAGACTTGTATTAGTTTAACTTCCTATTTGTTTTGTATTTGTAATATAAGATATTCTTATACTCCCTATGATTTGAGGAATTTACAATTTAACACAAAGAAGGATGAATCATGCAGAGGCAGAATTTAATTTGTATAAAATCCTCTTAATAACATGGTCTAATTAAGATAACCATTAAATTCATGTAATGCTAATTTAATTTGGAGGCAAATGTAATTGAGCACTATTGAATTTCTTTTAACATAACATTAACACAGTGGACATAAAATAGATGTGCTAATTGGATATTGTAATCAGAAATATTATATGAATGAAAATCATGACTGCAATTGTGATAGATATCATTGTTTTACAGAATGAGATACACTAGCTTACCGGATTCACTGGCATAACATTTATGAAACTACATGTGTAAGAGTGTTCCTATTTTTTCTGAAGACAAAGGTCATTCAATAGTTTTCTCAGACATTAGTATATGCCTCAACCCCAGCTGTCATATTGCTGAAATTTAGAATGTAAGATTGAGCACATATACTTGTGCCAAGGCAATAGATCTTTAAACTTTTTAATTTCCACTCCTGTTATAAAGGGTTTTCTTTAAAGATACTGAAAATTACTTAAGATTTAAAGGGCTTTTATTGATGTGAGTTATATCCTTTAATATTTATCATATGAAGAATTAAAACTGAACCATTCAAAAATACTTATTCATTAGTTCATTTAAAATAACAATAATAAACCTGTGGCATTTTAACTTAAATAGCATAGTTCTTATAAAAATAATGATATTTCCCCCAAATAGTGAAAAATATGACATTGTTTTAACTTGCACAATCTCTTTAAAGCCTGGATTAATAGAAGATTCCAATTTCTACTATCTTTCACTTCATTAAATCAGTGGTCATATGTTGCTTTGGCTGAAGAATATAAATAAAATACAGCCTCACTTAGGGATGTAATTGGAAAAGCTAAGAGTATTTTTCCATAGACTTTATAAATAATTTGTTGATATAATTATTTGATGTGATTCCCATACTCTATAAGTGATTACTTCTTAAAGGGTAGTTGCAATGTAGTATCTGAAACCCTATCAATTAAATTTTCACACTCTTATACCTTGAATAGATCTTTGCTCATGCTTGATTTTATAATATCATGCATTGGTCATTCAAAAATATTAGTTCAATGGGTTGTATCTATCTCCCAAATGCTGACAGATTGCATCGTAAGTTATATGAAAATTGTATCTGATAATTTCAGCTGTTCTCACTAACAAAGTCTATAAGTACTAGGTAGTTTTCAGTACGTGAGTGCCAGTTACATATTTTTCAGATACATATTTTTCATGTTTTTTTTTCTTCAAAATGATAGATTCATTAATTCATTTTTGAAAAAGTGTCTGCAAAATTAGGTTAGGTGCCGTCAAGTCAGTATCCGACTCATAGTGACCCTCTGTACAACTGGAGAAACACTATTGTCAGTGCTTCTCTGATGTTCATAGGGTTTTCAATGGCAGATTGATTTTTGGGAGGGGGTTGCTGGGTCCTTCTCCCAAGCCTACAGCTTCTGGTGTTCCCAGGCGGTCTCCCATCCAGGTACTAACCAGGCCCGAACCTGCTTAGCTTCCGAGATCTGATGGGATCGGATGCCACAGGGCTACAGCTGCAGGAGTCTGCAAAATAGCAGACTAAATAATCATAGTTTGTGGGTTGTTCTCTCAAATAAAAATCATGTTAATGGAGGGAAAAGGAAAACAATAGCTAATTCATCTCAAAAGTTGAATAACTGAACAATTGCTTTTCTGTGGAATAGTCTCTCTGTCTCGGTATGCAGTAGAATTATTTTACACAAATTTCCCATTTTGCCAAAGAACATTAAAAAGTTGCATATCCAAGAGTAGATATGTGATTAAAATTAATAATGTTTGCAGCTTTAACAAGAACATTCTCAAAGAAAATTCATCTTTCCCCCAGCAGTAAGTGGCTATGGAAAACACAGGGTCTTCTGGAACAGTCTGGTGACGCTTTCTTGAATCATGCTGAGGCAGCAGCAATTTTACCCATGATTGCTTTTGTATCATTAGTATAAATGTCAACACAGTCAAAAAGTCAAATAATGTCTTAGGATTATTATGAAAACAGTTTGACCTTGTGGATCATGAGAAAGTGGTCTCAGGGATCCCCAGGGGTCCATGAACCACACTTGGAGAATGATTCAGTAAGGTCTATGTTTTTCTGTTGTTGTTGTAGTTGTTAGGTACCTTCAAGTCAGGTCCAACTTATAGTGACCCTATATACAACAGGATAAAATACTCCCTGATACTGTGCCATGCCCAACATTATGTCAGTGCTTCTCTACTATTCATATGGTTTTCAATGGTGGATTGTTTCAGGAGTGCACTGCCAGGTCCTTCTCCCATTTTAGTGGTGCTGGGGATTGAACCCAGGGCTTCAGAGTGCACAGAGCAGCATTCTGCCACCTATGCTAAACCTCGACCCTAGATGTCTTTAAATCAGGTAGAGATATCATTAGCAAAGAAAGGTGGTCTTATTTCTGTGATGCTATCTACTCTGTGAGATCCTAGGCAACTTGGAAACATCAGTCTCTGCCGGTCCCCTCCTCTCTTTCCCTCCACCCCAGCCCCGCACCTCAACTACCACAAAAAAATAAACAGGATATAGAATATCTAAAGTGTTTGGCTAGATAATTTGGTGGGGGGAGAAGAAAGTGTGAACCACAAGGGACTGCAAAAAATTTTTTAAAAACATTTAAAAGTGAATGATCTGTGAGCAGATATTTAGATGTAGCTAGATTCAGTATCTGTATTAGCCTAAGCTTTCAGGGAGTAGTGGACCTATATACTTTAAATTTTAGCACAAGTATTATAAATGTATAGCCTGTTGACTTTGTTTCAAATAGCTATCTTGGAAGAAGGACATTGGTATTGACAATTATTCTTGGTTCTATTTTCTTGGACATCGTCAGCAGAGCAGTACAGTCATGAGAGTTTGGTGTGGGAACATATCAAAAGGTCCAGCAGCTTTCGCAAAGGTATTGATTTATTCATTTGAGGCAGAAACAAAATATGTTTTAGACATAAAAACCTTGATGTCTTATTCAGTTTCCTTTTTCCATTTTCAAAATACGATACTATTTAAATTATATATTGCCTAGAAAAGAATGAGGAAGGTATATTATTCCTCATGTTGCTTGAGAATTCAGGGGTGAAATGAACTTCAGTGAAAAGGCTGAAAACTAACCTGGCTGCAAATTCAGACAATATACTTCCTTAGTTGGCTTTTGATATAAGATCCTTGAGTCATAATCAAGCCAGAAAGAGGGCTTCCTTTCAAATATTTGGTGGGTGAGGAAAGTGAAGGTGAGGAGAATAATTTATTAGGTTAAAATCACGCAATGGTGGAATTTATGCTATTGCTGAATTCTTGTAAAGAAGAACAGAGATAAAGTTGTGGAGAGATCATTAGCAAATTAATCCACGCATTGTCCTTTGTGTAAATTCTTGACTTTATTATTCATTGTTTAAATAATGATATTTTTCTTTGAGTAGTTTGAAGGAGATGTTTGCTAATGAAGGGGTAAAATTCTAGTATCTTATATTTTAAGATCTTTAAGCAAGCACGAAAGTTTCATTTAAAATTCTTAGCCTTGGCATAAGAGACAAAAATAGCATAATATTGATAATCATGTTTCTTTAATGCTTTTTGTCACATGGATGACAATTACAAATAATTTGTCAGGTAATTTAGAAAGAATATGTTGATATTAAAGCCTTTATTCTGTCTTTGGACTAAGATATTGGACATCCCCCCTTTTTTCAAGTTATTACTCTATCATAGTTTGTTTTCTTACTTGCAATAATTACAAATACCAACTATTTCTCCTTGGGAAAAAATAAGATTTCGAAGGATTTCTACTGAAATTAGTTGATACCTGAAAAGAAAATCTTGCTAAAGTTTTTTTGATTCAGCCAGAGATTCCTGTTCTGTATTGTTTCTTTTTTATTAGTAATGTTTAAAGTACAACATAATGAGTCTCATTATGAAATTATCATACATGTGCTTCATTGTACATTGCTCATGCTCATCTGCCCCTTTCCCCTCTCATGCCATCTTCCTCCATCTCCTCCCGTCCCACCTATGGCCCCCTTTCTACTTGTATGTCATGAAGTGTGTGTATCTATCAATCTATATACATCTTGATTTTGCCTAACAGGCAACCTGTGTGATTTTTCTCCCAATAGAATGAAATAAAATAGCAAGAATTGACAAATGGGATTGCAAAGAGTTAGAAGGCTTTTGCGCAGCAAAGGACACAATTACTACAGTGCAGAGATAGCCTGCAGAATGAGAAAGAATCTTTGCCAGTTATATATCTATACTGCTTCTAAAGGAGTTATGGAATGTATGGGAATGATAGAGGAATAATGGGACAAATATAGTAGTTATCAGAATTTTGGATTCTACTTCCATTTCTATTACTTATCACATTGTAAACTTCTGCATTTTATATAAAAGTAATAGGTAAATGATTCTCTAATTCAAGGTTCCCTGAGGCTAGGTGGGAAAGCCTGGAAACAATGTCTTTGCATGGTTCAGGTGGATGGTGGGCTCACCTACTGAATCATGCTTTCTTCCATGGGCCCTGGAAAGATGATGTATTAGTTAGCTTATGCATCATTGTGGCTAAATACCCAGCATAAACAACTCATAAAAGGAAAGGTTTATGTTGGGTCATGCTTAGAGGGTTTCAGGCCATAGAGGAGGGTCAGGCATGGCAGCAATACAGCTGGTGGCATGCCCTGTGGTGGAGGGCTTCACCTCACGGCAATCAGGAAACAGAGTGACCAAAACTGGGGGGTTCATGTAAAACCTCCAAAGTCCTGACATTAGTGACTTTCTTCTGCCATCTAGGTCCCACCACCCAAAGTTCCACTGTCTCCCACACAGCTCCACAACCTGGGGAACTATCACTGAAATTTATGACTGTTGGGGTACATGTTGGAATCAAACTATAATAGAAAAGTGGAGTCTGATACTGCTCAGAGAAGAGCATACACTATTTGTCACTCTGGTTTTATCTCAGAATCCTGCTTTCCCTCATTCTAACAGTTTATCTGCCTTTATTTTGTTAGATGCCAAACTGATGTGATATTTTTGACCTAAACATATAATTACTGTAAGTCAGACATAATTTCCATCAGACCTAGTATATTTAGCATTTTCTCTGATTCTCCCATAATGTAAAGAAAGTCAAAGAAGACGTACCCAGCCACAACTCAGTATAGCAACCAGGTCTCATGTGAAGCCCTACTGACTGGCTGAATGGTGATGGTTATCCCATCAAGGTGGCCTCGTTCTACACTACATCTTGAATACCAATGGCAGCCTTAGCTTTGAATGTATTCCTACCAGTTAATTATATAGTGAGAGATCTATTTGAAGTGATTCCTTGGTCAAAAGGACCAGGTATCTCTTTTCTTCAGATCAACTTTTCCTTCTTGGTGTTCCCTAGGGAAGTAGGAAGCAGAAGACAAGTTGTTAAGATATCACGTTCATTTGGTCATGAAATGAAGGGGAAAGAGGCATCCTGCTAATGTTCCAGCCACAGTTTGCCAGCCCACACTGCAGAATCTATTTGGCATTTTCTATACTTCTATCAGGAGCTGGGATTTATGTCAGCTGGTAGAGTGCTGTGCTGCAATCTCTAAGGTCCTGAGTTCAATTCCCAGCACCGCAAAAATGTGAGAAGGACCTGGCAATCCACTCCCAAGGCAATCCCAAAGCACTCAGCCATTGAAAACCCTATGAGGGTCACTATGAGTCGGATACTGACTCGACAGCTCCTAACAACAACAACAACATACTTCTATCAGGCTTTATTTTATTCTTTGCTTTTAATTCTCTGTCTGCCTTGAAGAGAAGAAAAACAAAAGAGGTGAAACATTATAGTAATAATAAATACTTATCCCATTTCATGTAAATCACTTAATTTAATTTTTATAACAATCCTATAAGAGACTTGTAATTATTTCTCTGTAACAGTAGCAACATGATGGCTCTGAGAAGGTAGATCATCCATTTTCTCAATATTTCATTCATAGTGCATCTGTCTAAAACCAAAATATTTTTGTTCTTCTTTCAAACCATAGTGCTATCCAGTTTACACACTTTTTATTTCACAATCACTTTTCAATGCAGACCTTTTTCTTTTCCTTGATAGTTCACTTTGTTCTTGATAATGCTTTCCATATTCATGACTGGCAGTACCTTTTGTGGTATGTAAAACAGTGATGAGTACTTTTTCTTATACAGTTTCTCAGTGGGAAGGTCATGAATGGTTCTCTCCAAAAAATGTACACTTCTGCTAATAGCTGATAAAATGTCCCAGTGGACATTGCCAAAGTGGGTACTGCCTTCTTATACTTTAAGAAATATTATCCTAAATTTTTAAATGATCTCAAGGTCATGCCTTCTAATTTGAAGCCAATGCCATTTAACTGTTTTATAGGGATTCTTGGCCACAACTAAAGTCCATTTTACACTTATGTGTCCTCTAATGAAGAATTTTGAAAAATCCAGATAAAATCCCACTATTCTGTAGTTGGCCTACAACTGTACCATCCTGGCATCTGATCCCATCTGATCTCAGAATCTAAGCAGGGTTAGGCCTGGTTAGTCCTTGGATGAGAGACCACCTGGGAATACCAGGTGCTGTAGGCTTGGGAGAAAGATCCAGCAACCCAATACTGAAAGGATTAGCCATTGAAACCCCTATGAATACCAGAGAAGTACTGATATAATGCCGGGCATGGCATAGTGTTGGGGAATGTTTCATTCTGTTGTATGTAGGACCACTATGAGTCAGACCCTTCTTGACTGCACATGACAACAACACTCTGTAGTTAGAATAACTCAGTGGAATTAGTCATGCAAATGCTCAATGAAACAAATGATTAGAGATGGAATAAATAAAATATAGATTAAATAGATAAAATTGTATTTTGTCTTTTTTAGTGCTGTTTAGAGATCATAATTAAATTTTGTGGGTTCATAAGCCGGAAACTGACCTCATCACTCACCAAGTGTGAATAATAATGCTGACATGTTTGGTTAGTTGTAGAGTGACAAAGTAGGTTCCACCTTTTCACCTTTATAAAAGGTTAATCAATGTGTCATTTTTTAATATTTGCTTTCCTGATGATCACGGAATACAACAATTCTTTTGATTTGGGAGTAATTTTAAGCCTTTGCCTTGATGATAACTTCAGATGTAGATTTGCAGGCAGAAGAGAAACACTTTTTAGTTGAGGGCTTTCTATCTTTTCTAATGAGGGCAATATTTGAGTATATAAGAAATAATCATATTTATAAATTAACATTAAAAATTTCAAATGTTCTTATAGCCCTCTTCAGCTTACTGAGCTCCTTAATAGGTATGACCTCATTTTTATCATTATACAATCATGAAAGGAAACTAGTGTAGTTATTATCACCCCTATTTTATCAGGAAGGAATTAGAGATCATAGAGGGAAAGCAAGTTTCTCAAGTTCATTCACTAAAGATTTTGAAGGAGGTGAAACTGAAATCAAATGGGTTGACTTCAAAGCCCAAGGTCTCTTCTCTAGACTGAAATACCTGATATTTTCATACATGGTCTTTCAAGAAGTCATTATTAAGCAGCTACTAGGTACTTGCATTGCTCCTGGCAGCTGCAGTGCAGACCGTTGGAGAAGCTGCTGTGTGCGCCTCAGGGCTGCAGGGATGTCAGCAGCTAAGACACCACAGTAAAACAAATGGCTGTCATGACAGCAGCAGAAACAAGTCACCAGGGGAGCACAGTGACAAAGTGAAAGCCTCACCTGTCAGAAATTCCTTGTAGCTTATGAAAAAAACCTTCCTCACTTCTAGTGTGTTTCTTAATCAAATATCTACATAACACAGATTGAAACCATCACGATTTTGTTAGCGAGGCCAGTATTTGCATGTGTGAAGTTGAAAACAGAGCCTAAATCTCATGACACCTGGCAGGGAAACTGCTTCTGTCACTCATAGAAATAAGTGCAATAAATTAATTGTGTTTTCATTGTTGTTGTTGTCCTTAGGTGCCATTAAGCCAGGACTGACTCATAGAGACCCTATGTACAACAGAACGACACACTCCTTGACACTGTGCCATGCCTAGCATTATTGTCAATGCTTCTCTGCTATTCAGAGGGTTTTCAGTGGCTGGTTGTTTTTTGGGAGTGCGTTGCCAGGTCCTTCTCCCAAGCCTACAGCACCTGGTGTTTCCAGGAGGTCTCCCATCCAAGTACTAACCAGGTCTGATCCTTCTTTGCTTCTGAGATTTGATGGGATCGGATGCCACAGTGGTATGGCGGCAGTTTTCATAGTCCCTTTCATTTCTGTCACACTTCTAAAGCTGTTATGTCCATTGATCACTAGGGAATCCACATGGGGATTGTATATCTGTTTATAAACCATTAATTTCTGAAGACAGAAGCACATGAAGTCTTTTGGACTCAAAAAAAAAAAAAAGAAAAGAAACGAAAAACTCTTTTAACCACATAACTTCACTTATCTTTCAAAACATTGAACCATTTCATAGCTGCTTCTAGGATGTGAGTAAGTTCCAAGGAGAGGCTAGCTCTTTCTCCACTGTGCTACCTCAGTACCCCAGCCATACCATCTTCTATGGGCTGCAGTGCTCATCTTAGCCACTCTCAAGGAGTGCCTCCAAACTCCTTGATGACATTCAGAGGCAAGGAACATATTATTGGGAGAAAGCAGGCATACTTCCTAATTTATAAAAGTCATTGTCCTCTATCCCAAGAAGCACCATCAGCTGGTAGAACAAATGGTAGTTGCATATTTACATTATTCATGTCGAATCTGTCCTGTCAAGAATGGGATTGATTGCTACTGTTCTTGATACTCTCTGCAGCATTCAGGATGCTGACAGACTTTTTAATTATGACCCAAGGTTTACTCCATTTGAGCTTATACTTTGTCTTCTGCTAGACCTTCCAAAACTCTATCCCAAACCTCCTGTAAGGTAAAGTCGACCAGACTACATTCATTCCTTCCATGACTATTATTTCCTTCATTCACTCATTTCTAGATTCTGGCTTATTTCATGTTTTGGGAAATACCCATATCCCTTTCATCAAGCCAGTTCTGAATGTACTTATTTGGTGTTCTGGTTATACTAATATCAGACTTAGATTTTTTCCCAGCGTAAATAATCATGTAATTATCTTATACATAGTTTTTAAACATACAAATCTACACCATTTCCCACCAGTCATATGTATCTTCTCAATATCTCCCTGTAAAAGATTTCCTTCTCCCTTGATTATTGCACTATATAATTTAGAGTCCTAGGTTCCCAGAAGGCAGGCACTCAGTGCTGATAGTTCTAAGTTAGCAAAACACCTTTACATTGGTCACATCAGAATCTTTGAGTCCAGGGTCCTGGAATTAGATTTTACTAAAGGCTATGTGTTGGGGTTTGGCTCAGGCCTGGCAGAGGTCAGAGCCTTGCCCTGACACCAAGTAGGTATCAGGGACCCACTGGACCAGGTTGGTATAGTGGCTGGAGGCACCAAAGAAGGACCTTGGGAGACCTTTTGTGGGAAATAGGAGAGGGAAAGTTTATTGGGTTGCTCCCCAAGGTGTGTGTGTGGGGCAACCAGCAAGCAGCTCCTGTCAAGTGCTCAAGTGCTAGCTCTAAGGCTGCAGTATAGAATGCTGTAGGCTGACTGGTGGTACAGCTCAGCCTTAAAGGCACAGCTACAAGCAGTTGGTGTTCCACTGGGCTGGAGGTCCAGTGGTCTTGACTCTCGCAGCTTGCCTTCTCTGCCTCCCTCCTTTCCAAGGATGGGAGGAATTGGGAGGCTCTTTGTGGTGGCTTGCTTGTAGCCTTCGGCTCTTCAGGGCCCTGGTCTTGATGCATCGGCTTGCTTGGAGATCTTCCACTGGATTGGGGAGTGCTGGATCGAGGTGATGGGGTCCAGACAGCAGTTGAGGGATGGAGAACAGTGAAGGGGTGAAGTGGGGTTCGGGGCCCTGATTATATAGGATCCTGTAGGGGGTGTGTACTGGGGTTAGCCCATCAGGGAACATTCCTGACAGGTACAGCAGGTAACCTGTCATACCTGCCAGGTAGGGGCAGTTATTTAACTGAGGTACTAGGGGTAGCCAATCAAAGTTGAGGTGGTTGAGGTTTGTCAGGCTGGTCAGGGGCCATCTTTGCTCACTCAATGGGAGGGGTAGGAGTGAGTGAGTGGAATGTGGCTCTGGGGTCACCTAGAGGTCAGTCCCTCAGTCGAGTATGAGGGACCCTAGTTATGGGGTGCATTTTAAAAATCCCAACAGCTATGCAGTGATTTTAATATGAAATCAGATTGGGAAAAGCTTGACTTGACTCAACTCAGAATGCTGGACCCATCCCCAAATTGCTTGTCTTCATTTATTCAGTCAATATGTATTTTCAATAAGCAACTCAAATTAATGTCCAGTGTAATATGTGGCTGTAATTGTAGATCTGAAAATAAAGGACATGACAGTAACTTTTATTACTTCAGATCTTCTTGATTAAGTGGATGAAAAAACTATATCACCACTTCAGTCACTCTTTTATATATTCTCTGAGAACGAGCATGAAAACACTCAGAGTCTCTCTTCTAACCATTTATGGTCCCTTGGGAAAATTCAGTATTTCAGATGTAGAGTAAGCCCCAAATATTTTGTGGTCAAACTCTAGGAGTAAAATAGTCAAACAGGGAAATAGACCCTATCTTGCCAAATTAATACCTTTAAGGATAACTACGTGACAAGCAATGTGACAGAGAAGTCCAGGGCACTTGCTTTATATAACAGGTGTACTAACCTAATTTTGCATCTGCCAGAATACATCTTTCTTCCCTCCCATGTGAATTGTTCCAAAGTGCTTTTGGTTAAAAACCCTCTTAAATATCACGAGCCCATTTATTGCTCCCTACAGGTTATACGGGCTGGGATTTAGCTCAGTTGGTAGAGCGCTGCTCAGCATTCTCTGAGGTCCCGAGTTTGATTCCCAACACTGCAAAAATGTGAGAAGGACATGGCAACCCACTCCCAAGGCAATCCCGAAACAATCTGCCGTTGAAAACCCTATGAGGGTTGTTATGAGTCAGACAGGACTTGACAGCACCTAACACAGGTTATACATTTATTTGCCACCTGTCTGTTATATTCACAACTAAATCAAATATTCTGAGTTAGGCTCTAAGAAAAATGAACTCATCTAACCCGTAGGCCAAGATGGTTGAAGATGCTTTGAAGTGGAAGAACATGGATTTTTGATGAATTTTTCTTGGAAACCTATTTCTTGGATTTCCCTCCATTAGCAGTTCTTGTACTGTTTGTAATTGAGACCAGACAGCTTATCATACTTTTCTTACAGGATGGATAGCATATTCTGGGTACTTTTGCTCTCTCTAAAAAAAGCCAATTATGATGTTTCCAGTTTAATTTTAGTTGTTTTTGACACTTTGGACACACTGTTATAACCTGTTTTTGTTCCGGAGTTCTGCATCCTCCCTTGTCTTCTGCATGAAGAATTGAAGACTCTGCCATGTTTGCGCACCTGGAAAAGCCTGGGTGATCCTTATTGTCTACACACCGGTGTTTCTATTAGACTATAACTCACTAGAGTAGAGAACTGAATATGGAGATTCTTTGCTTTTCAGGAACCTAGGTATTTATGGCTTAAATGGTATCTATGAATCAGGAATAGCCTCTTTACTCCAATCAAATGCAAGCTTTCTCTGAAGGGCTGTAAAGGGAATTAAAAGAGGATGAAACCCACTAATTTGCATTCATTCAGAGCAAGAGTGATAGTAAGGAGTTGAACCAGACTTGAGTAGTATAGGATCTGCCAGTCACACCAGATCCCCTTCCTTTCATGGGTATTGAAAATTGAACAGAGAAAACTGAGAATTTAAAATTAGGACTTAGGGCAGAAGAAGAGGTCATGATGGCAGAAGTATATAAATGATAAGGAACATTGCATCTGCTTTGCTTTACTAGTAAGATGCATAAGGGCAGACTGTCCATGAATAAGGCCTCTTGGGACATTTGTGTGCCTACCTTCTTTCATCTGTCTCTGTTAACCATCATCTAGTTTCTGGATTCAGAAGAGCTTTCCAAGAACAAATTAACTTAAAGATAGCTATGTCTCTGTGTTATCTGTCCCCAAGTTCCCTTTCAAAGGAGACAAATGAACAAGCAGGAGACAACACTAAATCCTGTTTCATCATTTCAATGATGACATTTTTATGCTATTTCTAAGCAAGCTTTAGGTGGGATCCCTGTAGGGAGACTGTGTGAATCTCCAGGCAAGTCCAGTTATTCCCCTGGGAGTTTTCCTTTGTGGTTGAAGGGAAAGCTGAAACTTCGTCCTCTGGCCTTTTCCTTCAGCCATTCCTCTGTTATCAAGATGTCCATAAAGATTCTCTTTGGGATTGTGCCACTTCCCAGAAATATATTTTACATGCTTTAGAACTAGTAGAAGAAGAATTGATGCTTTTGAGTTATGGTGCTGGAGACAAATATTGAATATACCATGGCCTGCCAAAAGGACCAACAGGTCTGTCCTGGAGGAAGCACAACCAGAGTGCTCCTTGT
Organism: Pedetes capensis; assembly: GCA_007922755.1. Classification (NCBI taxonomy): domain Eukaryota; kingdom Metazoa; phylum Chordata; class Mammalia; order Rodentia; family Pedetidae; genus Pedetes; species Pedetes capensis. The sequence continues at coordinate 51,797 of VMDO01001741.1, forward strand.
AAGCAAGGAGGGTTAAATTATGTCAGGAGGGACCAATGCCTCCTGATGTCCTGGAAAAGGACATCATATTTGGGAGAGTGGCAGGTCAGTGAAGAAAAGGAAGACCCTCAGCTAGATGGATTGATGCAGTGGCTACCACAATAGGCTTAAACATAAAAACGATCATGTGCCTGGCACAATGTCAGGTAGTGTTTTATTCTCTTGTTCATAAGGTCATTATGAGTCGGACCTGACTCAACAGCACCTAACAACAACAAGAAACAACAGAACTTGTGAGTCTACTCATTTTATAAAGGAGAAAACTGAGATTCAAAGCAGAAGAAGACCTTGACTTCAGTCCCATGGAAGTTACTTGCAATTCACATGGTGGAACTCCAAACCCAACTCACTTTCTGCCATACTGAGTTGCTTGGTATGACATTATCTTTCAATTAGCTGCAGTCACTGCCTCCCCACATCTATTCAGTAGAATCCTGAGGAAAGCAAGCTGAACATATTTCCAAATCAGCAAGGGTGGCTCTGAATAAGAAGCAAGTTCAAGGCAATCTTATGGGATGGCTGCAGGTGTCTATCCTTCTACTTTCTCCTTACTATCACTTTTCCCTTTCTCAGAGGTGGGTGGGGGCATTTCCCTTCAGCAGTCCCTTGGGGTGAACAGAACTTGAATGTGTTTAATTTAGATTTTCCTCAGGCTCCTTGACATGCAATCAGCACATCTTTGTATCCTTACCTCTCCAGCTGTTCTCTGTGCAAAACTGAAGTAACCAAGATTGCTGAAAATGCCAGAGCCATTTAGTGTCAGGGAATTTCCCCAACTGCTTCAACATTTTGAAAGTGACTAATTTAATTGGAGTTATAAGGCATCAGATAATAATGATATCCTTTGGCAATGTTCTTAGTGGGTTGTACACCTGTAATGAAATCTGTAATGAAAGGAAAATAGAAGTACATTTGGGAAGCAAAATCACTTAATTTTCTGTGCAGCATGTAAAAATGTAGCGTCCTGAGTAATGTTTTAGCTTTGATTTTACCTTTAGACACCTATGATAAGTCTGATTGCTGGATGTGGACATTAGATTAATAGGGACAGAAGAAATTCTTATTGTACCCTATGTTCACACAGTATTTTTCTAGCTGGAAACCCAATTCATGAATCATCTGCCTTTGAAAACTAGGATTCTAATATTGGCTGCTGCTTTTATTTGCTGCATTTAGTCTTTTTGTCTTCTGGTTTCATTCTTGCTGTACTCTGGCATCTTGTCTGCTATTCACTTGGGAATAACATGCCATGGCATTTCCACATGTCCTTGAAGTATCTTTCTAAAAGTATTTGTATAGCAAATATTCTTGGAAGATAGAGATAGGTCTCTTCCTCCAGGGCAGAAGGAAATGCAATAATGCTAATATCTCTTTCTGTGGCAAAGATTGCATAGGCTGTCTTTCAGCCTTCTCCCCTGATTGGTTGTTTTGCATGCAGCTGCATTCAAAGATCGAATGGCTTCTTATCATGGGGTTCCTCTGCCTTGGTGTAGACCTCCTGTGTGTATAACATTTCTCTTGGTCCATCGGTGCATAACCACCACCCCCAATCTTCCTGTGGAACTTGAAAGACAAGAGACACTGTTTTGAACACAAAGCTCATGCTGCCTCCTGTGCTGTCATTGTGAAATCTATTTCTCTGATGCAGGAGTCTCATGTCTTCTTCAATCATCTAGGAAACTAGCAAGCTGACACATTGGCTAGCAAGTAGGGTTAAATCTCAGACCCCTCACAGTTCCTGACACCTGGTTTCTTCTCTCTGGAGCCTCAGACTTAGATCTAGATTATTAGTTCCTGCTACACAATCTTCATCCCAGCATCCCTCCCTGTCTGAGGTGGCTTAGCCTGTATTTCCATTACTCCTCCTATGAAATTGTCCCCTTTGGTCATAAAAGAGAGAGAGAAAGAGAGAGAGAGAGAGAGAGAGAGAGAGAGAGAGAGAATTCCAATTTCTGCAGATGTTTAGAGCAGGCAAGAGGATTTATTTCAATTTATATGCCAATTCTAATTATTTGATAGCGACAATCGGGACCTTATGATGAAAAGATTCAGAAGTTGTATCTAAACCCAGGGTGAAAGGATTTTATTATCCATAGGTTGGTATAAGAAATGGTCTAGATACTTAAAGTCCAAAACTTCTGCATTTAGGGCACTCATGTCAGGCATACTCAGTGCTAGATAATATGGAGAACTGATGAAGTGAGTTGTTTTTGCAGATGGTGAAGACACTATTCATTCAAATAGGTACTAGGTAACTACTTTGTCTATTTACAGAGGATAAAGTTGTTAAGGTCTCTCCAATTCTTTCACTGATTCCTCTTTGGCCAGGCAATTATGATCTCTCTGACAATGTTTAAAGGTGGAAAGACAAAGGTTTATTGTTACAAATCTACTGTTAATTTATCAGATTTACAGAATGTGCTGATACTTTATGTTTTAGATACTATCATTTTTCTTCAGCTTTAACATTAACATCAGGAAAACAAAGTACATTTTCTGAATATTTAACTTTTTTAAATGAAAAATTTATCACTTGTTATTAACGTACTCTTTGTTTTGGGTGCTAGGAAGGTCAGAAGTAAGTTTTTCTATTAATTGGAAATGGTTCCCCAATCCTGATATATAGCAAAGTCTTCAGAGAAAAGTTAAAAACACTGATACTTGTGTTACATTTCCAGATTTTCATTTAATGGGTTAAAAGATCACTATATGTTTATAATATGAAGCCATATTTTAAAAGCTACTATGTTATAGGATTTTATATTTAGTGTTTTAAACTATCTAAATTCAGTTTTGGATTAATGCATAGTAGAAATACAACTTTTTCCCCAAATACCCAATTTTTCTGCTATTATTTATGAAATCTTCTATTTCTTTGACAAATTTTATTTCCCTCACCGATTTTTAAATTATGTCATTAAAAATACAAGTTACAAAAATCTGCTTGGGTTTCTGGACTCCCTATGTTGTTTCCTTGGTCTATTTGCCATTCCTTAACTCAAATCACAGAACTTAAATTTCTAAAGATTTATTGTTGTTGTTAGGTCCAGTCCAGTTATGTCTGACTCATAGCAACCCTCATAGGGTTTTCAATAGCTGACTGTTATGGGATTGCCTTGGGAGTGGATTGCATGTCCTTCTCCCATTTTTGTGGTGCTGGGAATCGAACTTGGGACCTCAGAGACTGCAGAGCGGTGCTCTACCAACTGAGCTAACACCCAACCCCAAAGATTTATAGCGTATTATAATAATGAAGAGTACACATTCTAGCTCATTGCACTACTTTTTTTCTCCCTTTATTGGTAAATGATGGTGGAGTATAGAATAATATGTTGTTGTTGTTGTTGTTAGGTGCCATTGATTTGGTATCCGCCTCATAGCGACCCTCATAGGGTTTTCAATAGCTGACTGTTTCAGGAATGCCTTGGGAGTGGATTGCCAGGCCCTTCTTCCATTTTTGTGGTGCTGGGAATTGAACTCCGGACCTCAGAGACTGTAGCATAGCGCTTTACCCACTGAGCTAAATCCCAGCCCAATAACATAGTATTGGCTTTTTCCATTATGCAACTATTACATCACTTTTGGTTACACTTTCATCAACTTACAAGTTTTATGGAAACTGTTGACTAATATGTAGTAAAGCTCAAGTGTGTATTTGGGTTATATTCCCCAGTTTTTCCAATGTACTCATGAAGTTGCCTTGTTTACATTGAGATTATCCTCTTTCCCCTTTATCTCTCTATGTTGATTCTCCTCCCCATCCCACCTTCTGCAATCTTTGTTTCCCTTCACTAGTTACTTCCCTCCTTCTTTCTACTCTATATTGTCCCTTCTTCTATACTAAGTTTAATTGTGCAGTTTTTATATATCAATTTATGTATAAGATTTGTTTCTTCCTTTAAGTATGATTCAGCTCCCACATATGAGAGAGAACATATGGTATTTCTGTTTTTGGACCTTGTGTTTGTTTGCTTAAGATGATCTTCTCCAGTTCCATCCATTTTGCTGCAAATGACATTATTTCATTTTTATTGCCAAATAGTATTCCATGCATATTTGTACCAAACTTTTTAAATTCATTCTTCTGTTTATGAGCACCTTTGTTCGTTCCATATCCTTGTTACTGTGAAAAGTGCTGCATTGAATGAAGATGCAAGTGTCTCTGTGGTATGGTTACTTGTCTCCCATTGGATATATTCCCAGTATGTGGTATAGCTGGGTCATATGGCAGTTCTATTTTTAGTTTTCTGAGATATCTCCATATTGATTTCCAAAGTGACTGAACCAAGTTACAGTCCCACCAACAGTGTAAAAGTGTTCCTTTTTCTTCACAACCTCATCAGCATTTGTTATTACTTATTTTGTTGATTTTGGCCATTCTTACTAGAGTTAGGTGGAATCTCAGAGCTATTTTGATTTGCATTTCCCCAATGGCTAGGAATATTGATCATTTTTTTCATATCATTGTACTACTTTAAAAAATGTTTCTGGCTATGTTATACATTTTTTCCAGGAAAAAAATAAAATATGCTTAGCCATTTCCATCATCTGATGTTTTGGGCCATACAGAACAAATCAGTTCTTGGATTCAGGGCCTTATGGTGTTTTAATGGCTAGACTTGAGTCCCTCATTCTAACCTTGCAGCACCATCTCAGAGTACAGACTGTGAGATAGAAGAAGGGGTAGAGGAGGTAGAGTGTGGTATCAGGTGTAGGCTAGGGAAAATGAGGGTCCTGTGACTTCAAAGGGCAGGAATGGCTATGCCACATCAAAATCAAGCAAATATCCACTACCTTATATTTTCTCTCTATGGCACTGGAAATCCAGGAGACAATTCTAAATGGTCCTCCAAGAAGGAAGCTATAGGTACAAATGAAGCATTTTACACAGTATCTCATTCAGAAGGTTTTCAATGCATTTGCTATGGCTGCTGTCAGGATTTTCTGCACTATAGAATTCCCCTACTTTCAACATTTCAGTTATTCAGAATATCCCATTAATTTTCAGGAAAGGAAGAAGAATTAGAGCAATAGATGAGGAATAGAAGAGGTCTTAGTAAATGGGAAAACTCTTAGAATTGAACTTGGATTTCAAGGTCACAAGTCTTATCCATCTGTCCCACTGTAAGGTCACCTTCTCATCCCATATATGAGCCTTCAGACCTTGCATCCTGTAGGACTGCTTCATAGAACTCCAATCAGGGATTCTGTGGGAGATACCATGGATTTTCCATCTGGACCTTCATCCATGCTTTTATTACAACCTGAAAATGTCTTCACCCTCTTGTCTGGATAATTCTAATGCATGTGCCAAATATTTTCCTGATGTTTCCTTAAGAGCACTTGAATGGCTTATCATGGCATTTAAAATCCTCCATAGTTTGACTACTACCTATTTATTTGTTTTTTGCCTATCATCTAACAAACCATAAGAGTCACCTAAGTGCCCTTCTCCTTCCTATGTCTATGGTTGTGTCCCCTGCATCATTTTCTCTTTGTCCACAAATTCTTGTTCTCAGGAATAGTAGGATTTTTTTCTACTTATTCACCTGTACTTTGCTTGTACTTAGTCATATTCTGACTAGAATTACAGGTACTTGAAGGCATATACTGTGTTTGGATCTGTCCATATGTTCAAGACATTTCTTCTATGGCAGTTTCTGTTACTTCTAGACAAGGACCAGACTTCACTCATTTTTGTGCCTCTTGTAGAACCTTGAGTGAGTGGAAAGAAATGCTTTATAATGGTGCTTCTCAAACTTTAGCCCTCATCAATGTCACCTAGAGAGCTGGTTAAAGTACAAGTTGCTAACTCCTCACAGCCCCTCAAGTTTCTGGTTCAGAAAGTCTCAGATGGGGCATTCATAAGTCTCTAGAATCTGCATTCATAATATGATCAGGTGATGCAATGCTGCCAGTGGCTAGGAATTAAACTCATCCAAGGCAGTGTTATCAAATTTGATTTCACATTAGAATCACTTAAGTCATTGTTACTGTTTTATTGGCCTCCTTCCTAGACATACTAAGTCAAGATCTCTGAAAGTGGAGCTTTTCTGATGGAAAAATATCAGCAACCACAACTCTTCAGCTGATTTTAATGTTCAGCTAGGCTTGAAGCTACCATTTTTTGCAAATGTAAGATGATGAAGCAGAGGTCTGAAAAAGAGTATACTTGCTGTGATGCTAGATGTATTAGTCAGATGATGCATCATTGTGACAGAGAAAGTGACCAAAGGAAAATTAAGGAAGGAAATATTTGTTGGCATCTCACAGTTAGAGGATCAGTCCACAATGGCAACAGGGCAGATGTGGCAGCACAGGAGGTTGGGCCTGTGACACAGAATCTCTCACCTTGGCCATCAGGAAGCAGAGAGCAACCAGAACCAGGGCTCCAGGTAAAAACCTCCAAAGTCCTAAACAGTGCCACCAGCTGGGAACCTAACATTCAAACACATGACCTTTGGGGGATATTTAGATGCAAGCTGTAGCACTAGGCCAAAGCAAATGTCATAACCTAGTGAGCAGGTGTGAGTTAGGGAGCACAGTTCACATTTTAATGAACTTACAGTTAAGATTCAGATAGTAAATCTGGGATGGAGTCTGAGAAGCTGTTGATCTAACGAGCTTCCAGATGATTCTGGTCTATGAACTACACTTATATTAGCAAAGAATTTGGTCATTCATGAAAAAATAGGGTCAGGGCAAATGAGGGATGAGAAAGGCAGGGAAATAGTTAAGACCAAGTGAGGGCGTCAAGGCTCAAGGGTGCACACCCAGTAATCCTCTACGAATTCAAAAATAGAAAGGAAAAGGAAGAGCAGGGAAGGTTCCCCTGCAGAGGAATTTACTTCAAAGCCATAGGTTTTAAGTATTAAGTGAAGTTTTGGTAAAAGCATCTAGTCTTAATAACACTGCTCCAGACTTAAGTACTTGTATGTGACTTCTAGCTGATTGAGGAGTCAGGCATGCAAACAAAAAGGCAGATGCAACTTCCGGAGATGTGTTCTAATAGAACCCCAGAGAGACTTTTGTTAAAGCCCATGGGCTTTCTCTATCCTCTTAGCTGCCTTAGTCAAGAAGGTAATTTCCATTGCAATTATTTTTTTAAATAGAGTTTGTTTTATTCTAAATTGTTGTTCTTGTTTAGAGCACATTTGCAGGTGCAGTTCATGTCCAAAAATTGTCTCAATACCAAAGCTTCCACATTCATTTAGTCATTTAACCATATACTCTGCACATATTCCAGCTCTTTTAGATGGGATGGTTTTTATTTGGAAAACATCTGTCTGAAGTTGTATTATAGGAGAGGTTTAATTGATGGTGACTGTTGGATTTTATGCTCTATAAATGCCAAGTAAAATCTCCCCAAGTATGTGTTTTCCCGATCTATTGCTCCAAGGTAAGCATTTGAAAGAAATTTCATTCTTTGGTGATTTGAGGCAGGATGACTTTCTTGCTGGTTTCAGAAATCACGTTCAGTGAGGGGAGAAGCATTCCAGTCCCCTAGACACAGAGTAAACAAACTGTGCCTGGACATCTCACCAAGAAGAAATAAGTGAGTGTAGTTAGGGAGCTTCCACTCCATTGGTCTGGAGCCCAGGCTGCTGCCTCTGGTGTCTTCTCTCTCTTTTGTCTCATTGGATATGTGTGTGTGTGTGTGTGTGTGTGTGTGTGTGTGTGTGTGTGTGTGTATGTGTTCACTACCTTCAGTGGTTTGAATGGTGGCCTTCAAAGAAATACCCCACCTGTCTTTGAACCTGTAGATAAGCACTTACTTGGAAAGACTAGTTGAAGACATAATTAATTTAAGGATCTTGAGACAATTATCTTGGATTATCCAGGTGAGCCTAATATCAATGCAAAATGCCTTTGTAAAACACAAAATAGAGGTCATGTGAAGATGGAGACAGAATTACGTGTGTGCAGCCAAAAGCCCAGCATCTCCTGGAGCCCCAGAAGCTGGCAGACACGAGGAAGAGAATATCCCCTAGAGCTACCAGAGAAAAATGACCCTGGCCACACTGAGTTTAGACTCCTGCCCTCCAGAGTTGCAACTGAATAAATTTCCATTTTAAAAAGTCACCTTCTAGTCACCTTCTAGTATCTTCTTCAATTTCTTTGTTTAGTGTTTTGAAGTTTTCATTATAGAAATCTTCCATTTCCTTGGTTAAATTTATTCCTAGATATTTTATTTCTTTCAGGCTGTTGTAAATGGAATTGTTTGGATTTCTTCATCAACATGTTTGTCATTGGTATATGGAAATGCTACTGATTTTTGAATATCGATTTTATACCCTGATACTTTGCTGAATGTAGTTATCAGATCTAAGAATCTTCTGGTGGAGTCTTTAGGGTCTTTTAAGTATAAGATCATATCATCTGCAAATAAGGATAATTTGACTTCTTCAGTCCGTATTTTTATCCACTTTATTTTTCTCTTGCCTTATTGCTCTAAAACATCAATCACTATATTGAATAAGAGTGGAGAGAGTGTACACCCCTGACCTATTTGACTTAGTGGGAGAGGAAGTGGGAGCCAATATGGGGGGGGCTTGTAAGGGAGAGAATAAGAGCAAAGTTCACATATTTGCATGAAAACACAAATGCATACATTTGTTTGAAAACCCCATAATAAAACTCACTATATTGTATGCAAATTAAATAATAAGTAAAGAAAATATGTACATATTTATTAAAGATTGTTACTGGTATCTGAAAATTTGTTTTAGCAGCCCTCCTCCCAAATGAATATAACCTGGAGGGAAACAGGGGGAAAAAAGAAGAAAAAAGAGAAACTCCCAGGTCATTCTAAAGGGTATTGTGTTTGAAGGTGATTCCATGTGTTTGTTCCCATACAATTGTGCCTTCCAAAGGGGACTTTTTCAGACAGCAAGGTCTTAACATTTCTTTAATAAAACAGAGGCTTTCTTCACTTCTATCTTAACATTGAGTCGAATGCAGGTAAGTGGGGCCTAAAGCCAGGGGAATTCTCTGTGGTTGGATTGGTGAGGAGCTGTGTGGTTATATACAGGGCTGCAAAGTCTTTAAATTAAAACAGACCCTTATGGACTAAATGAAATGTTAAACACTGAAAAAGAACATTCTCTTTGGGAATCCCCATACACTATCTTCTCTATTGAACACTGTCAATTTCTTATTTCATAAAATAGGTATCTGGGAAGGTGCTGAATCTCTTGGGAAAATCCCCAGCCCTCCAGGTTTATTTCCTATATGCTGGTTGATGGTAGCAGGGTTAACATAGTACCTCTTCTGACTAGTATTTAGCCTTACTGTGGAATAATTAGGTATTGTTTTTTCTCTTTCTCAAATACTATTAATGAAAAATAAGAGATGATACATATCTGGCCCAACTCTTCTTATCCCTTCTGTCCCACTGGCACTCAGACAAAGATCTAACACTTTTTCACAGGCAAATAAACTGAGATCAATATGAGATTCTGTTTCTGCTCCTGCTTAGCTTCCCAGGCAGGTAGGCAGACTACGGAGATGACAGATGAGCTCTCTGAGGTTAAATGATTCACTCAATTAGATAACATTTGACTTATTGTTGTCTTGCATGTTGGCAAATATTCAGTGCTAAGTGTTGGAAGGTAAAAGAACCTCTGGATATTGAGAACAATTTGTAATTACTTAAAAATGGGGAGAGAAGCAAAAAGTAGCATCAAACTCTATAAAGTAAGGAAAACAGCCAATGTAGTCTGGAACCCTAACTGTAGAGAGTACAATTGGAAAATGCAGCCATTCTCAATGTTTCCAGCAGAATTTAAAGCAGAGGATGTAAACTGGTGACCTCAGGGCTGGATCTGACCTGAAGATATGCTTTAAATAACTTCAACCAATATTTTAAAATGAGGGTATTTCACATAATATTATGAATTTTTTCTTTTGAGAAGCTTTGGAAGTTTTGGAATACAGCATTAAGGCTGCATTGCTGCGTTGCCAGAATCTGGTCATGACTGCCCCTCTTAATGGAGGAGTGTTGTCTCTCAATGGCAGTGTCCACTCTCTAACCCAACTGGCCATTCATATTAAAGATGAATGTAGTGAAATTGGACTGCAGTGATTGGATGAGTTCTTTAGCAAGTATGAGAATTGAAGTATCATAAGTGAAAAGAAGGGGTTACTAGTATGAAATCTATGTCCTCAGAAGTGGATGCAGAGCTCTAAAATTCATGTTAATTTTTGTTCTTTTTTCCCCAGTTCTCCTACTCTCTGCCATACTCCAATCACTAATTTGACATTGGAACTTAGACAAGTAAATTCATATTCTTGTACTTTTAGTGCCTCATACACAAAACAGGAATATAATAATACCTCCATCTCAGGGCTTTTGTAAAGCCTGAATATGACTATGAGAGACAATTTAGCAACATAATGCCTGGGGCATAATGAACCCTTAAATATTAGCTATTATTTGACTCTTCTGATTTAAAAAATGTTCTTATTTGTTATTAATGATGTTGGAAATTGTAAGGTCCAAGCAGGCAGCAAGTTGCTGAGTGGATTAGGCAACCATGATGGCCAGAAATAACAGAAAGTTACTTACTGCTATACTACACTAGCCCTTGAAAAAAATGTGCAGTGTTAAATTGCTTGCTAAACTTCTGTGTGACTTCAGTAAAAAATTATGTTCCATTTTCACAGCATGAAAGTGGCAGTTAAGACAAGAAAAGGGTGTTTGGAAGTTTGAAGAGTGCAAGTGTCTGGGAAATGAGTTTAACCCTTTGTCCACTAGGTGTTTCTTTTCCTGTCCAGATATATTCTTTCAGGAAAATAGTTCAGATGGCTCATGGAAGCAAAATAGTTATAGTGGTTTCTTGTTGGTTTTCTGTTTGCCTTTTGTTCCCAGGTCATATCAGTATTAAATGCAACTTCTTTTCCTAGTCATTTTATTAAAATTAGGAACAATCTATAAAGTAGTTCCTAAAGCATTCAGTTTACATAATTAAGTATGGTTTTGTGGTTACCTTTCATATCCCAAGGTGAAGACTTTCATAGGATCTAATTATTTTTTCCATTGAAAACAAGATGTTTCACAGACAAGCTATAGATCAGCACTCATTATGAAGGCATCTCATTATTTTTAATGAGCAATTCCATTATTTCTGATTCTGCTGAGAAGGGGACATAATTCTGTCAAAGAAAGAAGCTTGTTAAAATTTGGTGGTCAGAAACATATGACTTCTAGTCAAATTTATCACTACTGATTATTATTAAGTTTAATGACATAATCTTGTAGGTTTATGTGGGCTTCATGAAGGTGCATTGATATAGGAGGCATACTTACATCTAAAGGATAATTAGCTATCTGATCATTCAGTGTTATTTGTATATCTGAAAATGAGTAGATTTTAGAATCCTTCTATTATTTCAGTCTAATGAACTAATGAAAAATATTTAATTGTAAAAACTTGGCCAAATATTCTGGTAGCTCTAAGATTTGGTTTGGAATCTTAAGAATCCTGTTATCTCTCTGAACTTAGAGATATAGCTGTTGTTAAAATTCAGACTGTCCAGAATTTCTTGAGAACACGATGAGTGGAATGGAAAGAAAGGAAGGGGACAATATATTTGTAGTGGAGAGGAAAGCACAACTTGACAGAAGGTAAGAAAGAAGGAAGATAAAAGAGAGGAGAGAAGGGAAAATGAAGTCTATATAAATCTCTTATTACTGATATTTTTGGAGTAAACTATCTTATTGCCATATCTATAATCTGTTGTCCACATAGTCTTCAAGGGATGAAGGATGCTCCCTATGTAATAAGGCAGGAGATGAGGTGGCAAATCACCTTTTCATGAATCATGAGTCCATTTTGTATTAGTTAGCTTTTTGTTGCTATGACCAAAACACCTGACATGAGCATCTGAAGGGAGAAGAGATTTATTTTGGATCATGGTTTCATGGTTTCAGAGGGTTCAGTCCATAGTCTGGAATGGTCCCATATGCAGAACATCATGGTGGTGGGAACATATGGCAGAGGAGCTTCTCACCTCATCAGGGGCTAGAAAAAGTGAGTGAAACAAGAGAAGTCCAGGGATAATACACCTTCAAAGATCCACCCCCAGGGACCTATTTCCTCCCTCCATGTTCTATCTCCCAAAGTTTCCACAACCTCTCAAATTTACCACTATCTGAGAGCCTATCATTCAAAACACAAGCCTGTGAGGGACATTTCATATTCAAATGACAACACACTGATACAAGCTATATTTATTGAGAAATTGTTATATATATTGTTGTGTTTAGTGATGAGAATATATAGCAAATAAAAATTCTTTTTAAAAACATATAGCATTTATTTGTGTTTGTGCTTCCTGTGTGGGTGTGGGTGTGTGGGGTTGTGGTCTGATGGAGATATTATTAATAGGAGAATGGTGGAGAATGAACAGATGAGAAAGACAATTACAAGAGAAGAAAGGCACAAAACTTCTCTTAGTACAACTTAATTCTATTTCTATTTTTAGTAGAGAATAATACTTTCAATGATATTAAAAATGACTTTAGAACATTTGGCCTAAGTGGTCAAATCCACTTAAGAGAAAATAAAGGCAGAAACAAAGATGGAAAGATACAGAGAGAGAGAGAGGAGAGGGGGAAGAAGGGGAAAGGAATGGAGAGAAAGAATATATAAGCACCATTTTTGTTTCAAATCTTTGTGCAAAGCTTTGCACATGAGTATGTCATAAATCTGGTCCTAACAGAGATCTGAACAGCCCATAAAAGTTGGCACTAGATGGCTTTGCCATGCTGCAAACCTAGAAGATTAATGGTTAATTTCAATTTCCTGGTAATTCTTCATGTGCACAGGCCTATATCTTTCAAGTTTAAAAAGATAATAATAAAATTTTATTAGAAATTTTGCAATATAAAAATTCTACTTCTATTTTAATTTTTTTTCTTATGGTCATTAACAGACATTTACAAAGAACTAGTTTTTTGTCAGCTTTAGACTCAAGTTCAAATAAGAAATAGGCTCCCCCTACTATGTTTTAAATGACTACCTTTCACAGTATCCTTTCCTAACTATTCATAATTCACCTTGATAATTTAAAATATTAACATGTTGGTCATTACTTGGTGTTATTTCAATTTTATATATATGAAATAAATTCAGCTTTCAAATATATATACTAATTATTTATAATGTTTTATCTTTTCTCTATAATTTAAAGTCATAAAGCAAAAATAATTTAGTTCTTTACACAGTTTAAGGGTAATCCATTGTTAGAAGTTGAAGTATAATTATTGCTTATTGCTTTTGCCAAATAACAGGTTGCTAAATTTGATTAAAAAAATCTGTGTATGCTGTACGAGACCAACACATTGAACAAAGCCATGATCAGATATGTTGTTGTTGTTGTTGTTAGGTGCCGTCGAGTTGGTATCCGACTCATAGCGACCCTCTGTACAACAGCGGAAACACTATTGTCAGTGCTTCTCTGCTGTTCATAGGGTTTTCAATGGCAGATTGATTTTTGGGAGGGGGTTGCCAGGTCCTTCTCCCAGCCTACAGCTTCTGGTGTTCCCAGGCGGTCTCCCATCCAGGTACTAACCAGGCCTGACCCTGCTTAGCTTCCGAGATCTGACGGGATCGGATGCCACAGAGCTACAGCTGCAGGCATGATCAGATATATTGGCATGTATTTTTAAAAATGGTTAAGCTTCTTGGTGTTCTATGAAATTCAAGCACAATTTTATTCATGTGTAACCAATTTTGGATTAAAAATCCCATGCATTTATTTAGTTCATGAATATTCTTTAAACTTCTCTTAAGTGCAAAATATTATATTAACATTGATAAAGCCTATAAGGATTAATAAAATTTCAACTTCTTTCCTTAAAGAAGTTACAGTCTCATATATGCATGGGTATACATAATCTACCACCAGAAAATGCTGAATAATCTCAGTGAGGCTCATTTATTTATGTATTTATTTATTTACTTATTTCATACTTGAGGATTGAACCCAGGGCCTCATATATGCTAAGCAAGTGCTCTATCAGTCATTTTATTTATTTTTTATTTTGAGACAGAGTCTTGCTAAGTTAAGCAGGCTGCCTCTCGCCTGGAACTCATGATCATCCTGCCTCAGCCTCTGGAGTCTCTGGGATTACTGGAGTGCACCACAGTGCCAAGCTGTGATGCATTTTTGGTGTTGTGAGTTAAATATGTGATTCTATATGCAAGCTGAATATATATAAGCAGAGATACCTGTTTACCTATCAGCTAAAAATTGTGCGAGTTAGTCAACTTTCTATCACTATAACAAATACCTGAGGTAAAGTTTTATTTTGGTTCACCCTTCATGAATGCTTGTCTCTGTTGCTGTTGGGCCTGTGGTAAGGCAGCACAATACAGTGAGGAGTAAGTGGTGGGATAAAACCATTCACTTCATAGCTGAATATTGAAAGAGATCAAGAGGAAAGGGCTGGGGTCCCTGTAGTCCCCTTCAAGGCCATACCCCCCAATAACTGAAGATCTCCCTCTATGTCCTGCTTATTAAAGATTCTGTCACCCCCTAACATTGCCACAGGCTAGTGTCCAAGACTTCACCATATGATCCTTTGGGGGCATTCATCTAAAGCATAGCAGTATGTGGGTGTGTATGCATGTGTAGGTGTGTGTATATTAAGAAGAGGTTTATAAATTTCAGTACTTACTATTTGAGCTGGTCTTGATGGATGGTTGGGATTTGGAAATGTGGAGAGAAGGGCTGTTTGACCTGTTAGAAAAAAATGTATGAGTTTATGAGTACAGTTAGTAGGTTGGTAAATTGAAGCCTGTTGAGAGGACAATGAAGAACAGGTTTAGCTGATATATACCTGATGTATGAGAAAGAATAGTGGTAGTAAGTTTATAGCAGATGTTAAATTTTTTCTTAGAATTATGAATGCATTCTGTAGGGAATGGAGTTTTGAGTATGAAGAAAGGTACACCATTAAACCTACACCAATGCTATTAGTTAAGAGCATAATCAAGTAGGAATGGCAATTGGTGCTTATTTTTTTAGCATTTTGAGTGTTTTGTTTACTATTCTTGGACTGTTGGACTCTGCACATATGATTGCAAAGCAAGCATGAAAAATGAAATAGAAATGTAGATTTTTATACCAGGTAAAGGATAAATTCAGCATCACTCTCTACAGGTATACCATCACTTATGACCTGTATATCCTATGCCAGTACCTGCTAATGAAAGGAATTATTGTACCTTCTAGAATGTGAGCATACACTGGTGCCAGACATTTAGAATGCCTCTGCCAAAGGAATGTGCATAGTGAGGGGACAGGTATCATAACCATTGTCAGACAAATAGATACTCTAAGAGGTCACAGATAATTTAACATTTTTTAGTAAACAAAATTAGAAACATAAAATTCAATAATGAAGTGTAATAAAGAGTAATGGAAAGACCAACTCATTGGGGCCTGTTCCCTCATCTTTGCACTGGTAGTGCATCACATGACACACTGAAGACAGAATTTTATCACTGACTTTAAAAAGTATCTCTAAACCGAGCACAAATGGTGGGGTTTGGGACTGAACCTGGATATTCTCTATTCTTTTTTTTCTGAATTAGCCAAACACTTATGATTCATTCAGAGAATAACCATCCAAAAGTATATCTCTTGTTTCTTGTGTTACTATGTCCTTTAATTAAAAGAATAATAATATACTTGGGGATTACTGGATTGAATTGTGTTCCACCCAATATATGTTGAAGTCCTAAACCCACTTCTTTCTGAATGTAATCTTTTTGGAAATATTGATTTTGAAAATTTTATCAAGTGAAAATGAAGTTAATTGACTTAGATAAGGTTCTATACACAATAATTCTTTTTTATATAAGAAAAGGAAATTTAGAGGCACAGAAATATACACACACAGACAGAAGAATGCCAAGTGAAGGCAGGGGAAGAAAATAAAGCGATGCAGCCGCAAAGCTTTGTTGAATAATGCGAGCAGCCATCAGGAGCCAGAAAAGAAAATGGTATGGAATAGATTTCTCTTCGGAGACTTCAGAGAGGGGCACAGCCCTGCCAACATCATGATTTTCAGACTTTCAGTCTCCAGAGCTCTGGGTAGGTTTGTGTGGTTTAAAGTCATACAGTTCGTGGTACTTTGTTATGGCAGCACTAGGAATATGGTTCAAGAACCAAGGAATGAGGAAGAAAATGGGTGGGCTATATTTCCCTTGTGACCACTGTGACCAGTAAATGGATATTTATATTAAGAACCTTCATATCAAATGTGCTTAATACTTACAAGCTGTACATATCAATTAATAAAAATTATGGTTACTTTTTCTAGAAAAATAACACTTTATCCTTGATTTTTGCTTAGAAGTTTAGGAAAGAGATTTATGAGAACACTATGCCTTATTAAGAGTAAGTACCTTTGCAAGACACATAGTATCCCTTGTAACTCCAGTTTTGGGGCTTGAGACAAGATATGATAGCTCAGTTTTGGGTATATGTGGGGCATCACTGTGCCACTGAACTCGCTCCAGCTGTGAGCATGAACAAGCCATCAAAGACCCATTGTCTGGTGAGGGGGAGCTGAGCACCCAAGAGCCGTGCTGCCCGGAAAGGAAGCTTATGCCCACGACTGCTCTGAGAAGCCTTGAGAAGGTCAGGCTCAGAGGCTTATGCCCACGATGGCTCCTTGCTTCTTTCTTCCCAGTGAAGATGCCGACTCTGAGTGCTCTTCTCCAACAGCTCTTTATTGTTTCCTTGTCTGTCCTGGTCAATGGAATGGACCCAGACTGCTCCATGTACCGCCCTTATATACTCTCCAGGGGCTGCCCGGGGACCAATCAGAGGCAGTCACCCCATTCGGGTTTCAGCCAATCAGGGGGAGATATGCAAATTTGGTTTTGTAAAAGTAGCCAATCAGGGGTGGTTCCTGAATGGTCCAGTCAGGAGTCATTCAGTGGTTTGGAAACAGCCAATCGGTATTGAGGGGTCTGAGGCGAGGGATTGGATGCCAGTGCCATCTTTGGGAGCAAGACGACCCTGAGTTCCCGGATGTATGGCAAAGGTTATTGCCTGGGGAAGAAGCCTCAGTCTTCCAAGGGGCCTAAATAGGCCCTGGGATGAACTGCCTCTCTAGGCAGTGCCCTACAGGTATAAGATGCTGGAAATGTTTATTCAGTATCTGGTATGTCTTGTCCAAGTGTGTATTAGTACAAAAGACTTAGTAATAATAGATCTTACTTTGATTACTAAGATTGTAACTTACTAAAAAATGACCTTGTACTATCTGAGGAACCTCTTCAGATATCCTTAGTAATGTTACCATTTTGTAGGAGATTAATTTTAATTTTTCTCTCAGCAATTTGAGTCAATGACTCAGTAGATGACTAATGCCTCTAAGATAAGTTATAAAGAATCTGAGTTATGCAACTAGCATTCATAGTTTATTCACCTGTAAGTACTAGGCTGCAAATAATTTTAATTGCTCATGTTGAACTATGAAGTTGATTTTATTTGTATTTTGTTAAATGAACTGAAACTCTTATTCATAGATGATTTTGCTAAGAATAAAAGGAAAGGAAGAATTTGAATTTCAAATTTCTGGCCCATCACACATGAAATGAATATTTAAAGATGAACAATAAAATTAAGTTACACTTTTGAAAAATATTTCTGCTTGCTAAAATCAGGATTATACAGCATTGACCTTTAAAATAAAAGACAGAGTTCAGATAAATGCAGTAGTTGTCAATTATAGTTTCTGGAGATTTTACCCAAAATGATATACAACCATTTATCATTCCTTTTCAAAAACAACAAGAACAACAACAAAATCTTTAAGTCAGATGAGCATTGTGGAATGAGGAAATAATGTAAATAGCTTCCACTCTTCCATGATAATATGGATTTTCCCCAAAGTTTATAGTCTTTGATGCTCAGACATGCTTGACTTAGTATTTAAAACTCCTGCACTCAGAATGTGATTTACTATTGATAAGGCTGGAAAGAATCTGGGGATGCTTAGTTTTGCTGTTTCTTCAGGCTACATGTTGTATTGGGTGGTATATTTAGGGCAGAATAAGGTTAAATGTAGCATAAGTTTCCCTTAACAAATTTTGTTTTACTTGAGATGCCATAATACTTGTATGTAATATACATAAAAGTTGCTCTACAATATGGGGCATATGTGTCAATATCACAATGATATCAATGGGAAAGGACCTGAATTTTGTTAATACAGTAGGATTGGAGTGGCAGAATTATCACCTAATTTATGAAAATAGAAGAGAGGCAGAGTGCTTGGAAAGGTACAGGCAATACAAGTCAAAACAGAACTTCTCTATCTTAGCACATCTCATCACACCCACAGTCATTAGCTAAGTAACTCAGAGCTCCTTGTGTCCTTTATATGTAGGTTTATTTTGCTACCCCAAATTAATACAAATCAATCTTTGATATAATGAAAGTATGAGAGAGGTGTAAAGGCATTTGTAACCCAGCCTTTATTATTTGGACAGTCAGTAGTGTCTGCATGATACTATACATGAATCCACAGTGATAAGATTTTTTTGCTTATCCAGCAACACTATGAAAACATCTCCTTCTCAGTGAAATAATAACACAAGAATGAAGTTTCTTGATGCATAATGAGCCCAGGGGTTAACAAAGGAGCTTAATCATTAAGAGTTGGGCTCTCTAGAGCCACACTAGTTGTATTTAGCTCCTAGCTTTGTTACTTGGTAGTTTTGTGACCTTGAGCAATTTACTTAATCTCTTTGTATATTGCATGCCATAAAAAGTAGAATTGGGATGATAAGAAGACTTTCCTCCGAGGATTGAGTTAATAAATGTAAGGTACTTAGAACAGCATCCTTAGCAAAAGAAGCACTTGATAAGTCATAGCTGTTAGTATAAACGAGAACTTAAAGATGGGTAACTTGGGAGACAATTTTGGAGAAGGAACATAATTGTGCATCATCTACAAACATCACAGCAGCAACTATGTAAAACTTTTACAGTGTTTGAATATTTTAACCTTGAAGTATCAAGTTTGAGATTCTTGTGGTTGGCAAGGCCAGAACATGAGAAATAGAATTTTGATTGTTTGAATTTTTTAACTTTCAACTAGCTCTTTCAGGGTTGGTCTATGGAACTCAAGAAGCTCATGGAAATTAAATTATAAACTCTTCCTTCCTTCCTACTGAAAAGAAAATTAGCAAGAAGCATGTGGATAAGTATAAAGTAGCAGAATAGTCAACAAATTTAAGACACAAAGCATAGTTCAGCACAGAACTAGGGATGTAGGGAATGGCTATCTCATGTCCATAGGTACAAATCAGGGGAATGGAGAGTACTGGCATAGGGAAAAGAATGGATGGAATGGAGGCAGCATAGGGGAGTCTGGAGGGCCACAACATAGCATAGGTCTTCTATAAATTCACAAGTAACTTATATACCACACAGTGTTCAAGAATAAAAATACATGCTGAAGAGCATATTTGAATATTGCCACAGGACATGGCTTTTCTAGACATAGCATGGTGATGGGATCCACACTAACAGGAGAAAATTAGCACCAAAGTTCATAGGGTGATTGTCCTATGTTTGCAATAGAGCAATGAGTCTGCCATTCAACAGCTACATAATAACCTCACCTGTGCAGCCTCCCTTTATCTCTATATTTCCAACTCCCCACCTGTGCCTTATTTTGGCCAAAAGAGGACTGAACTTGTTTATTGCATGCACCCTTCTCTTTATCATTTCTTTGTTTGTGATGCTTCCCAACAGTGGTAAATGAGATAACATAGATGCCTCCCTAGATGTATAAATGCTGTGTCTGATGCAGTTTCCTTGCTTCTGAGCAAAGATGGAAGTGATCCAGGGCTTCCTCACACCTGTGAAAGGAGTAAGAATGGTGATCTTTGGAATGATAGGACTATATTTATGTAAACAGATCTGATAGAAAATCTTTTGTGTCTCTTGATTAGGGGAATTGGTTTGGAAGCTGTGTAAATAGTAGAGACATGGACATTCTCACTATATACTGCAATTCCTACAAACACAAGCCCTGAAATTGTAAGTGAGCTCAGGAGAATATGTTCATTACAGGAAAGGAAAATCAGTCAGCTCAATGGCCTAGAGGAAAGATGTGGCCTAACTACCCTTACTCATAGGAATCATTGCATTTTATTCAGTATGGCAACACATTTATAAATTGTGGGATGAATGGGGCTCAGAGTGGTGAATTTTGTATTAGAAGCCTGAATAGTGAAGACCTACCATTTTGGCCATAAAGGAATGGCTCTTTATATCACTAAACTAACCATAATTAGAAAACTTAACTGTATGCCTGCCAGGTCAGAATATAGCAAGTGATGGATTAAGATTATTAACCATCATCATTATTTTCTGAGCCTCATGTTAAACATACTCATTTGTGGGACCTTTTTTAATCTTCATGATTTAGAATTTTACTCATCACTGAACACCTCATCAAAGTGTATTATGTATCTTATTGGTGTTCCTATGCACTGCTCAGTGCCAGACACATAGTAGCCATTTAACATGTTGTTTTAATATATGAATGAATGAATACATGGATAGAAAATGAATGTTCTCTTTATATAAACATACAAGTGATCAGGTCACAAATGTAAAAAGTAGTAAAATGCAAATATGTTGTGATTTCCCATTATCTTTTATTTGCAAAGTTGAAATAATTTGGCTTCTAAGAGAAAAGACATCTAAGGGATGAAAATGTAGCATTCTCTTCTTTTGGCTGAGTTGAACAACTGCTCCTTTTTCTAAAAAGAAAAACATGAAGATCTAGACCTACCAGTAGGAGTCATGTGATGAGTGTTAGCCATGACCTGAAATCCCCATTGCACTGTGTAAGAGGAGAAGGTAGAGCTGGAACCTTCTGCTGCTCTCACAGTTGATAGAATTAAGTAGGTGATCCTATGTGCAACTCCCGTAGTCCTAAGTATGGAAAGACTGTGAAAGGAAGAAGCAGGGTCAGAAAGCACCAGAGCTGGAGGCAATTTAACAAGTTATCTAGATGCTGTTTCTTATCCCCAAATGTGGAAACTGGGACCCAGGGACAGGCAGTTACACAACTCTATCCATTCAACAGAATACTGTAACAGTTGTCAGAGTAGGGGGAAGATTAGGTTTTATCATGGAAGGAGACATATGAAATAGCAAATAGAAATTAAAATACTAAATTTTGGACTGGGGATGTAGCTCAGGGGTAGAGTGCTTACCTAACATGCATAAGGCCCTGGATTTAATCCCCAGTACTACAATAGAAAGAAAGGAAGGAAGGAAGGGAAAGAGGGAGGAAGGAAGGAAAGAAGGAAGAAAGGGAGAAAAAGAGAGAAAGAACCACCATATATTTTATATACTATGATTGTACCTAAATAATAATGTGCTCATGAGTAGATAACTAGTTCTGTATTTTTTCTCCAAGTATTTTTCTGTCTAGTCATTAGGAAAAATTTTCTGTAATGGTACCAATAGTAGTTGTTTAGGCTTTGTAGGTCAAGAGCCAACCTACTTTGTCTTCGTAGCATTAAAATAGACACTATGTAAATGCATAATTATGGCTATGTTCATGGCCTGTGCAGAGTAAGTCATGGATGGATTTGTTTCAATGGCCATAGTTGGACCATCTATGCTTCATTTTTTTCAAAATTTTGTTTTTATTGAATAAATATTGGGTATTAGTGTTATATACTGTGATACAAATGAAAATAAAACTTGATCTTTATATTCAATTCTATCGTGGTCTAATCTACTGTAGTTGCCTTATTTTATGTTATCCGTGAATTAATTTTATCCTTATCTTGTTGACAACCTTTTAGTTACTATAACATGAAAGATAAGCTATTTCTTCCAACATGCATTAAGAACATAGGGAAGGAGGAAATGAAAATGAATAAGATATGGTTTGAACTTATATGAATGTAACTTAGACATTATATGCAGCTAGGATTTAGTTCAGCTGGTAGAGCACTGCTGTGCAGTCTCTGAGGTCCTGGGTTCAATTCCCAGCAGCACAAAAATGGGAGAAGAGCATGGCAACGCACTCCTGAGGCAATCCCAAAACAATCAGTCACTGAAAACCCTATGAGGGTTGCTATGGGTCAGACTATGAATTGGACATGACTCAACAACACCTAACAACAACAACATTTAATAAGCAGGGCTTATTGTTGTTGCTTAGATCTGCAAAGGAAGCACTGAACTGTGTTTATATTGAAACTTGCCTTCAAAGACAATGGAGTCAGTGAACTACAGAGTCCTTGAGATCTTTTATGGAATATTCATGCATGGCAAATCCTATTCTACATACTATCATTTGCTCAAATAGAGCTCAGGGAATATTGAGTAAATGCTGCTACAAAGGAGATAAGACTTCAGAAAAGAAGAATGCAAACAGAAACATGCATTTTTACAAAGAACTAAATTGTGTGAGTGCTAATAAGGATGCAATCTAGATTTAATCAGGAGTGCCTGTAGCTCAGGGTAAGTACAAATG
This sequence comes from Pedetes capensis, assembly GCA_007922755.1. Classification (NCBI taxonomy): domain Eukaryota; kingdom Metazoa; phylum Chordata; class Mammalia; order Rodentia; family Pedetidae; genus Pedetes; species Pedetes capensis. Next base: position 74,373 of record VMDO01001741.1, read on the forward strand.
TGAAAGATTCAGATGACTGTGCCAGAGTATGTTTCATATGTTGGAACTCAGACAGAAAATTTTATCAAGTAATGTGAGTTTAAAAATATTTAATAAGTACACAATTGTCATCTTTTGTGTTTTTAAGTCAATGACCACTTGAAGCTTAATAGAGAGAAAAAAATCATTTTTGAGCCTAACAAGTGGTACTGTGGGAGCTTAGCAGTCTGGTTTGTAGAGTACTGTCATGAGTTCCCCAGAGAAATGCAATCTATATCTATCTATCTATCTATCTATCTATCTATCTATCTATCTATCTATCTATCATCTATCTGAACATATGAAATGAGCTTTGTTATGGCAATTGGTAAATATGATTATGGAAGCTGAAAAGTCCCATGATCTGCTGTCTGCAAGCTGGAGAAACAGGAAAGCTAACAGTATAACTTAATCTGAAACCAAAGTCCTAAGAACAGGGGAGTTGAAGGAGGCAGAGAAGGGAGAAGTAATGGTATAGGTCCTAGAGACAGAAGAACTGAGAATCACAAGCTCTGATGTGTGAGAACAGGAGAAGATGGGTGTCCCAACTCAAAAGCAGAGAGGGAGAATTTATCCTTTCACTACCTTTATGTTTTAGTCAGTCCCTCAAAGGACTAGAGTGTCAAACATTGTTGAATCTTCTTTTCTGTATCTACTGGTACAAATGCCAATCTCTCCTCTGTCAAGGTCTTCACAAACACACTCAGAAATAACATATAACCAGCTACATGAACATCCTTTAGTTTACTAAACACATAAAATAAACCATCACACAATATAAATACAACACCTCAAAATGAAGCCCAAACTCAGCAAACACAGAAAGCAAACTGAGGTAAAATCCAATACCAGTAATTGTTGACAGAGGAAGAACTAATGTAGTTTGCTAAAGATTATAACTATGTTTAAATGTATGAATGTAAATACACTTTTACTCCACATATTAGTTACTTTTATTGCTGTGGCAAAATACTTGTAAGAAAAAAATTGGGAGAGGAAATATTTATTTTAGTTCATGGTTCAAATAGGGAGAAGGAGCGGGCAGCCCACTCCTGAAACAATTAGCCATTGTAAACCCTATGAATAACAGAGAAACACTGTCAAATAAAGTGCTGGAAAGTGAGCCCCCTGGGGTGGAAGGCATTAAATAAATGAGTGGGGAAGAATAGCATCCTCAAAGTAGAGTTGACCTTAATGACCGGAGTGGAATAAACTCCTGGGACCTCTTTAGGCTGATGTGGCATGATTCAAAATGAGAAGAAACAACTATAAGTGTCCATTAGTAATTGGAATGTGGAACATACATAGTATGAATGGGGAAAAATTAGAAATCATCAAAAGTGAAATGGAGCACATACACATTGACATTCTAGGCAACACTGAGTTAATATGGACATAACTGGCCATTTTGAATCAGATAATCATATGGTCTGATATGCTGGGAATGACAACATAAAAAGAAGAAATTGGGTTGTATTCATCATCAAAAAAGACATCTCAAGATTTATTCTGAAGCAAATTGCTGTCAGTGATAGAATAATATCCATATGCACAAGGAAGACCAGTTAATATGACCATTATTCAAATTTACACACCTATTATTAAGACCACAAAAGAAGAAAGGGAAGATTTTTATCAGTTTCTGCAGTCTACAATTGATTGAATATGCAATCAACATGCACTAAAAATTGCTGGTGACTGGAATACAAAAGTTAGAAACAAGGAAGAAATCTCGGTAGTTGGAAAATATGGCATTTGTGACAGAAATGATGCTGGAGATCACAACAGAATTTTGTCAGACCAATAAACTTTTCATTGCAAATGCATTTTTCACTAACATAAACAGTGACTATACACATGGAACTCACCAGATGGAACATATAGGAACCAAATTGAATACATTTGTGAAAATAAATAATGGAAAAGCTCAATATCAGAGAATAATGCCAGGTGCTGATTGTGGATCAGGTCAACTGCTAATATGCAGTTTCAAACTGATACTGAAGAAAATTAGAACAAGTGTATGAGAATTAAGGCATGACCTTGAGTATATCCCACCTGAGTTCATAGACATCTCAAGAATAGATTTGGTGTGTTAGAGACTAATGATTGTAGACCAGAAAAGTTGTGGTATGACATCAAAGACATCATTCATGAGGAAAACAAAAGGATATTAAAAAGATAGGAAAAAGAAAAGACCAAATGGTCTATCCAAAGATACTCTAAAACTTACCCTTACCAGGTAAAGTAAAAGTAAGATATGGCAAAGTTAAAGAACTGAACAAAAGCTTTCAAATGGCAGCTTGAGAAGATAAAATCAAATATTATAATGACATGTGCAAGAACTAGGGATAGGAAACCAAAAGGGAAAAACACATTCCATTTTTCTGAAGCTTAAAGAATTGAAGAAATATTCAAGCTTTGAGTGGAAATAGTGGAGGATACTACCAGGAAAATATTAAATGGTGCAGGAAACACAAAAAGAAGATGTTAGAAATACATAAAATCATTATGCCAAAAAGTATTGATGGATGATCAACAATTTCAAGAGCTTGCATATGATCAGGAACCAATGGTACTGAAGGAAGAAGCTAAAACTGCCTTGAAAGCACTGGTGAAACACAAGTCTCCAAGAATTAATGGAATACCAATTAGGATGCTTCAACCAACAGATGCAACACTGTAGGTGCTCCCTTGTCTATAATAAGAGTTTGTGAAAATAGTTACCTGGCCAACTGACTTGAAGAGATCCATATTTGTGCCTATTCCCAAGAAAGGAGAACCAACTGAATGCACTAATATGTGAAACATAGCATTAATATTATGCAATTAAAAATTTGCTTAAGATGTTACAAAAGTGAATGCAGCAATTTATTGACAGGAAACTTCTGGAAACTCAAGCCTCATTTAGAAGTGTGTATGGAACCAGGGACATCATTGTTGACCTCATCTGAGTATTGGCCAAAAGCAGAGAATACCAGAAAGATGTCTATGTACATCCTATTGTTTATGCAAAGTCATTCAACTGTGTGGGTCATGCAAATTATGGATGACATTGTAAAGAATGGGAATACCAGAGCACTTAATTGTACTCATGAGGAATCTATACATGGACTATGTGGCAGTTGTTCAAACAAAACAAGGAAACACTGCTTGGTTTAAAGTAGAAAAGATGTGTGTCAGGGCTATATTCTTTCACCATACGTATTCCATCTCTATGCTGAGCAAATAATCTCAGAAGCTGGACTTCATGAAGAAGAATGTAGCATTATGCAGATGACACACCTTTGCTTCCTGAAGGTGAAGATAATTTGGATCATTTATAGATGAAAATCAAAGAACAAAACCTTCAGTATGGGTTGTTCCTCAACAACAAGGAAACAAAAAATCCTTGCATTGGCTCAGTAAGCAATTTCATGATGAATGGAGAGAATATTGAGGTCATCCAACATTTTATTTTACTTGGTTCTAAAATCAACACCCATGTAATCAGCAGTTAGGAAATCAAGAGACTCAAGCCAAGCACAGTGACACACTCTTGTAATCCAAGAGACTTGGGAGACAGAGGCAGGAGGATTGCAATGTCAATACCAGAGGCAATCTGCATAATTTAGTGAGACCCTCTCTCAAAAACTAAAATAATGGGCTGAGGTGCAGCTCAGTGGTACAGCACTTGCAATGTATGCAAATGTGAGGCCTTGAGTTCAACCCTCAGTAGCATACACACACACAAAAAAAATCAAGAGTCTCATTGCATTGGGTAAATCTTTTGTAAAAGACCTCTTTAAGTGTTGAAACATAAAAATATCACACTGAAGACAAAGATACACCTACTCATACCATGGTATTTTCATTTGCATGACATGCTTGTGAATGCTGGATGTTGAATAAGGGATATAGAATAAGAATTGATGCTTTTGAATTATAGTGGTAGAGATGAACATTGTATATACCATGGACACCAAAGGAACTAAGTGATCTGTCCTAGGAGTACAACCAGAGTTCTTGGAAGCAAAGATGGCTAAACTATGTCTTATATGTTTTGGTCATATTTTGAGGAGGGTCTAATCTCTGCAGAAGGACATCATGTTTGAGAGAATGGTGGATCATCAAAAAAAGGAAGATCCTTGACTAGATGGATTGACAGTGTCTGCAACAATGGGCTTAAACATATAAAAGATTATATGTATGGCAAAGTGTTGGGTAATGTTTTGTTTTGCTCTACTTACAGTTGCTATGAATCAAATCCAACTGTATGGCACCTAACAATAACACCAACAACATGGCTCAAAGGATTTCAGTCCACAGTGTTAAGGAACTATGTTAGCAGGATCTGTGGTAGAAGATTTCACATCATTGTGAGTAGGAACAAGAGGAGCAACCCTGGGAGTGGTGGCTTGTTAAATCCTCAAAAGGCCTGCCACCAGTGACCTACTTCCATAACCCAGCTCCCATATCCCAAAGCTCCACAGCCTCCACATACAGCACCACCAGTTGGGTACCAAGCATCCAAATACATATTATTTGAGGACCATTTTAGATCCAAACCATAACTCTGTACTCAAGAATCCCAAAGGTTCATGACCATCTCCTAATACAAAGTGCATTAAGTCCAAATTCAAGAATTTCTAAGTCTGTATAGTCTAAGTCTAGAGTCTCTAGTGAGACTCAACAGAAACTTTGCTATACAAGACACTACAAAATGAAAATGTCACAATGAAAAGCATGTCAAAATGAATCACATTATGATGTACATTAAAAATTTCTAGTAAAAAATAAAATAAATAAATAAATCAAATCATAAAAAAAATGTCACATGCCTCCAATAAACAGTGACATAGAGTTAGCAATCCTATTCCAAAAGGCAGAAATGGGGCAATGGAAAGAAAGATTATGGCAAAGCAAGACCAAAATCCAGCAGGACACACAAACCCTATAGCTCCATGCCCATCTTCTAGCAAACATAGTGGTACTATCTGGTCTCCAATAGTCTCGAGCAGCTTCACCTCTTTAGCCTTGTTGCTTCCAGCACAAATGGTCCTTTTAGGATGACCCCACTCATTCCTGGTATCTCTTCTTGGTAGACATTTCATGGCATCTTTGATATTCTGGGGTTTCCATTGCAATTCATGATCCACTGTCAAAACTTCATGTGTCAGCCCTTCAGGACTCTCCATGAGGATTATGACTCTGGTACACACTGTCTGGCCTTGCAAGCTATTCTCTGGACCTTGGTGGTAGCTTCCATGACCCTGCAACTCTTGCATTCTGCATGCTTGCAAAACCACCACTGTCTGGACTATACCAGGGTCTGCTGCCAATTTGAGCAATAGCTGGGCCACTTTGGACCATCGTGCAGTGGCCTTTGTGTGCTCAGGTGGGAAAACCACTTCCATGGGTACCCTCTTTTCAACATTATACCCCAGAGACAGTTGCTTTTCAGGCATTCTCTTTTCAAATGCAAGTCTATCAAATGAGTTTGCAGTTTCTCACCCTGGAGACTTAGTTGGGAGGGGTGTGGACAATATCTGCTTTGCCCTCAGGCATTCCTATTGTTTCAGCAAAAATGCATGGCTGCTTTTTAATGGTGTTTATCTCTTTATCAATTATCACCTCCTTGCCTGAACTTGCCTTGTCCACAACCTTAAACATGGGGCTTTTTCCCTCACCAAGCTATTTTATTTTTAAAAATTTTCTGTTCTCCTTTTTGCATCTTAAAAATACCATAAATCTGCTTAAAACAACCTATAATATTCATGCCATTTACTCAGTGCTACTCTGTCTTGATATTTCCTGTGCCAGTTTGATTAGTCCATTACTTTAGAATTCAACCTCCCTCAAATCTTTAGGCTATGCATGAAAGGTAGATAAACGTTTTGCCAGAATGTAACATGAGTGGTCTCTAGTCTAATTACCAATAATGTTCTCATATCCCTTCGAAAATATGTGTGAGAACTACTATTACAGTCTGCATTTCTTTTGGTATTCTAGTCTTTAAACTCCAATAAGAACTGCTTCTCAAGCTCTGATTATAGCATTCAAGAGCTTCTGTAGCTCACATCTCCAAACTCTTCCAAATGCCTCCTGCAAACCAGTTTCAACAACCTAAGAAACACATGGGCAGCTTTCTGCCCAGCAACAACTACATTCTCAAGTACCAGTTTTCTGTGTTAGTTAACTTGTGTATCACTGTGGCAAAATGCCTGATAGAAACAATCCAGAGGAGGAAAGATTTATTTTATCTCATGGTTCAGAGCATTTTAGTCAGTAATGACAGGGAGGCATGGTGACAGGGCCTGTAATGGAGAATTTCACATCATGGTGATCAGGATCAGGGAAAGCAATTACACCTGGGAACCTGTATAAAACCTCCAAAGGCCCATCACCAATGATCTGTTTTTACAACCTAAGTTCCATCTCCTAAAGTTCCACACCTTCCAGAAAGACCACCACCAGCTTGGGACAAAACATCAGTACATGTGACCCTTGAGGGACATATTAGATTCAAATCACAGCAGTTCACTGAAAGCACATATTCTTACTTGAATAATATTGAGTAGATCCACCAAAAATCTGGCCCATATAAAATTAAATAAAAGGAATACAGAAACAAAATGATGCATCAGAGAGATGCTCAATTCCAAATCTATCTCTACATGCAAAATAGAACCAGGGTTTTCAACAGCAGAGAGAATCTTTGCTGATCATATTTGCTATAGTGAATATCACTTCTTTTCTAATAGGAGAATCTTCTATTTCATGTTTCAAGAGTTATACCCTTTGTTATTTGCTCTCTGTCTTGCATTTTCATCACACTGTGCACATATGCAGAATGAATCAGCCATTATGTAAATTTTGCATATGAGCCTGTTTGTCATCCACCAGACTTTCTAGGAAAAAGGTTTGGCATCTGGAAATTAGTTAATGTTATTTAAAACATATTAATTGGTGCTGGGGTTTAGCTCAGTTGGTAGAGTGCTGCTCTGCACTCTCTGAAGATCGGGGCTTGATCCCCAGCACCACACAAACAGAAAGATGTGGCAATCCACTCTGGAAGCAATGCCAAAACAATCATCCATTACAAACCCTGTGAGGGTTGCTATGAGGTGGACCCAATTTGACAGCACCTAACAACAACAACAAAAATATTAATTAGCACAAAAAATGTTGCATCAAGGTTGTATCCACTTTCATGTTGTCTAAACTATTCTACCATTTGTCTTTAATAATTGCTCATTTAAAATTCTGATGAATTTGTAATATCAAAAGCTTATAGATCCAGTCATGATAGTTGACTTCCTGTTATCCATAGCTTATACTGCAGCTGTAAAGAAGCTACTCTGATTATGGGTATGATTTTTAATAAATGTTTATGCAAACAATATTTGTATAATTTTAAAAGCAATTAACTCATATATGTGTAATAGTGATTATCTAGTCTACAATAATCAGTGCACATATATATTTCTGGAACACTGGTAATAAATTTGTTGGTGCTTAAAGGGGTCTTGGGTATTATGACTGGAAAAGATGGCTTTATGTCAATGTAGGTGTTTAATCTATTTGCAGAAACTTTGTCACTTAATTTCTTACTAGAGACCATTGGATTGATAGAATTGGGTTTATGACATTCTAATAAGGAATAGCGATTTTCACATAAAAGATTTATATAATACTTTTTTCTTTTCTGATTGCTACCTGTACAAGAGAACATATCAAGTCTAGCACTTAGAATGCCATATTTAAAATTATTTAGTAAGTTTTCATTTAGGCTCCTTTATACTGACAACATTGGCTTTCTCCCTAAGAAATGAATGTTTCTGAAAGTTATGAACATAGCATATTTCAAGAAGAAAATATACTTTAAGTCATCTTCCTTCATTAATATTAGGCTTTTGCTAATCAGAACCACCATTTAACATCTACAGAAATTAAAACTTGTCTTTTTCTAAGCATAAAATTTATGTGTGTCAACATACAGAACATAAGGAGCAGGTTGTATTTACATTCCAAGGGAAAATTATGTGTATCCTATTACTTATCATCATAATATCTGTCTGAATTGTTTTGGTAAGTCATTCATCATCTTAGAAGTAAATAATTTTCTTGATATGCTGTAGTAAAATACATCAACTTAGAGAATTATGATGGCATGATTATAGTAATTATCACATGTAACATGGGTGGTTAGTGCCATTTAATTTTGTTGTAAGTCATCATAGAGTGTATAAGAGTCACATTAAGAGGGAGATTCAAAATGAACAACCCTTAAGAAATTTTCTTTGCTGGATATGGGAGTTATAAATGGCTTCGAAACAGATGTGATTGACAATTTTATTCTGGCTAAACTTTAGGGCAAATTGTAATTATTGATAAACTGGTTTTAAAAGGATTAAAACAACTTTCTGTTGAAAATAGTATTAAAAATTATCACCTAAAAAGTTACCAATGTAAATAATACAACCAACCTTAAAAAATATCTTGTTTGTTTCCAAAGCTATGATATTTTGCAAGTTATCTTTTTTTTTCAGTGTAGTCCTAGGAATTGAACCCAAAGCCGTGCACATACTAAGCCAGCAAGCTACCACTGAGTTACACCCCCAGTCCTGGGTATCATTGTCTTACCAGATCCTGAATTTTTCAAAGGTGGAAATCATGCTATTTCCATTTCTTTTCCTTAACACCTAATAAAATGTCTAATGTACAGAAAGTAATACTTAAGTACTTAAAATGTTGCTGGCATCTTTGATATTCCAGAGTTTCCATTGCAATTTATGATCCACTGTCAAAATTTCATGAGTCTGGAATCTGACTCATGCTGGTTTGCTACAGTTGACTGTTAAATTTTCAGAAATTGTGCAAGATGTTTGGCATCGTATTGGTAGCTTGAAATCAGGCACAGTGGGAATATTACACTGTGAAACTGGCAAGAAAAGGTTTTTTTCCCAGGAAGCAGTTTATTGAATCTTGACTAGTATACCACTAGAAGCCATTGAATAAATGTTGAAATATCAGAAAATGAGTAAGTGATCAAGATAACATATTGATTATCTGAAATAATGAAAAGAAATGAAAATCACCTATGTAGTCAACACATGGCATTAAATAAGGTAAAACCTGTAATCTGTTGTCAAACAGGTCTCTAGTCCAGAGTTGGGCATTAGGATTGACCAAATGTATATTTCAGGCAAGATATTTGCGTTCTTTGATGTTTAAGTAACTTGCTCACTGGTGTGTGTGTGTGTGTGTGTGTGTGTGTGTGTGTGTGTGCATGTGTGTGTATGCACATGTGTGTGGGGGTATGTTTCAAAAATGGTGGTAATAATTACCATAATATTGGAATAAAAAAGGGAGTAAATATCCTGATTGCTAAAATATATTAGACTGAACCACAGGGAAGTGACATCTTTGCAGGTCAAAAATAAGTGTCAACAACTTCACATAACTATCTTAGGTGTCCAAGAAATGTTTGAAGGGAGAAAGAATGAATAAGAATTATGACAGGTAAGAAAGAAATAATCTAGAAGACATCAGAATTGTATTCAATGAAACAAGCTTTTTGATATCCATAAGTTCCCTGCCTCCCCCACATGTCTGTAAGCTTTTTGTGCTGTGGGGGCTTGTATATTGCTATAATGATGAAAACTATGCCACTGGTATTTCATATACCAGCAAGGTCACCCATGGTGGACAGGTTTCAGCTGAGCTTCCAGACTAAGATAGACTGGAGCGAAGGACCCAGCAGCCCACTCCCAAAACAATTAGCCATCGAAAACCCCTATGAATAACAGAGAGGCACTATTAAATATAGTGGTGGAAAATGAGTCCCCAGGCTGGAAGGCATTCAAGAAACAACTCGGGAAGAGTTACCTCCTCATAGTAGAGTTAACTTGAATGATGGGAATAGAGTAACGATCCTGGGACCTTCTTTTGCTGATGTGGCACAGCTCAAAATGAGAAGCAACACAACGAGTTCAACAATGGGCTCAAACATAGAAAGAGTGTGTGCATGGCACAATGTCTGGGAGTGTTTCATTCTATTATACTTAGTGTTGCTATGAGGAGGATCTGACTCACAGCACCTAACAAACTTGCTACTTAGTCTTTGAGTTCACTGTTATGTGACCTAAACAAAAGAATCTGATGTTCTTTTAACTTTGGCCTTTATGCCTTTGGTGCTGCCTTTTGAACTGTGCAATGTAGGTTTACTATGATTTAAAATTGCAATACATATTAGTACATTGTAATCCTTTGAAAATTATAGTTCATTTAGGTTATATGTTTGGGACCACGTTAATTAGAAAACACTTTTTAAATTCTATGTAGCTAGCTAGTTAATTTTTAAAAAGCAATACATGTACTCTATAAAAAATAGGTATACTGAAGTTTAAAATAGCTATATATTAAGAAAGGGCTGGGATTTAGCTCAGTTGGTAGAGCGCTGCGCTGCAGTCTCTGAGGTCCCGAGTTCAATTCCCAGCACTGAAAAAATGGGAGAAGGACCTGGCAAACCACTCCCAAGGCAATCCTGAAATAGTCAGCCATTGAAAGCCCTATGAGGGTCGCTATGAGTTGGATACTGACTCGATGGCACCTAACAACATATATTAAGAACAGCACATATAAATATTAATTAGAACATAAATTAGATCATACTATGCACTGTGTTCAGCAGTCTGCTTTTCAAACTAACCAACATCCTTTGGATGTCTCTTATTTCTATGTGCTGTCTGTCTATGCTGTTGTTGTTAGGTGCTGTTGAGTCCCTGTCTGACTCATAGTGACCCTACGTACAACTGGAAAAACAATATATTGTCTGACTATGTTGTTGTTGTTGTTGTTAGGTGCCGTGGAGTCGGTATCCAACTCATAGCGACACTCATAGGGTTTTCAATGGCTGACTGTTTCGGGATTGCCTTGGGAGTGGATTGCCAAGCCCTTCTCGCATTTTTGTGGTGCTGGGAATTGAACTCGGGACCTCAGAGACTGCAGCGCAGCGCTCTACCAACTGAGCTAAATCCCAGCTATAGTTTACTCAAAATAGCCTAAATCAATTTTGTACTTTAGCTTTCATAAACAATGCAACAATGAACACATGTATTTATATATACATATATGTGGATATATGAAGAGATAGTGCATACATGACAAATTGTGTATGCAAATATATGTTATTTTTATAGATTGATAAGTATTTCTATATGATAAACTCTTAGAGTTAGAAGTGTAGGCACATGAGATTTCCCATTTAAAATTTGAACAGAGCCAGGCATAATGGCACACACCTATATATAATTCCAGCAACTCAGGAGGTGGAAGCAGTAGGATTGCAAGTTTGAGGCCAGAGGTAGCCTGCATAGCTTAGAGAGATTGGGTCTCACATAATAATAAAAAATGGGCTGAGGGTGCTGTCGGATGGTAGAGTACTTGCAAAGTATGTGTGAGGGCTTCAGTTCAGCCCTTAAATACCCAAAAAGTAATAAATAAACAAACAAACAAACAAACAAACAAATAAATAAATAAATAGAACAAATATGAATAAATTTTTCTCCAAAGAGGCTTTGCAAACTTGTACGTTATCTAAAAGTGTAAAATTGTCTTTTATCCATATACTCAAAAAACTTTATAAATCATCTCTAGAGCCAGCAAGATACATACATATATATATATATCACCTGCAGCCATACCATTATAGCATTTGCTCTCATCAGATCTCAGAAGTTAAGCAGTGTCAGACCTGGTTAGTACTTGGATGGGACACCACCTGGGAACACCAACCACGTGCTGGAGGCTTGGGAGAAGGAGCTGGCAACCTACTCTCAAAATCAATCAGCCATGGAAAACCCTACGAATAACAGAGAAGCACTGAAAATAGTGTTTCACGTTTCACCTGTTGTACATAGGGTTGTTGGGAGTCAGACACTGACTCAACAGCACCTAACAACACCTATATATACATATTGTGTATATATATATGTGTGATATACACACACATATGTGTGTGTATATATACATACACACTATATATGTATATATATAAAATTGGAAAAATGGGAGGATTTATATGTATATTAAATAAATTTTTAAAGAAAACAGCTGCAGAGTTCACTATACAAAATTTTAACATTAGTGTAATAAAAAGTATGTGTGAGGTCCTGGGTTCAATTCTCCAGTACTGCATATATATGAGTACTTGGAGGGTGAATCCAGGGCCTCATGGATACTGTTCAAGAGCCTTACTGCTGAACTGCACCCTCAGACCATTTTTTATTTTTTATTTTTAGACAGGGTCTTGCTAATTTATGCAAGTTGACTCTGGCCTCGAACCTGCAATTCTCCTGCCTCAGACTCCTGAGTTGCTGAGATTACAGGCACAGGTTAAGCCTCTACACCCAACCCATGTGTGTGTGTGTGTGTTTGTATATGTATATATGTATTTATATATGTATATATGTGTATATATATGTGTGTGTGTGTACGTGTGTGTGTGCATATATTTATATGTATTTAAATATTGGATTTCTTATGAATGAATTTATCTGGTGAAATGAGTGGGCTCTGGCTTGTTTATTACCCGATAACTAGCAGTTCTTGAATGAACCACCTTTCCCTCATTAATTTGGAAACTTACTTTCTCATATTCTAATTGTCAATGTGCCATAGATATATGTAAGCTTTCAAAAATTATTTACCATTGTTTTGTTCTGGTCCTGCACCTACAGAACCTGTTATTATTTTCATTATTTTATTACATGTCAATGTTATTTAGGGCAAGTAGCCTGTCATTACTCTTCTTTTGCACAATTTGCTTGGTTTTTATGTAAGTTTTCTTCTTCTAGATAATTATTAAAATATTTTGACCCAAAGTAAAATTAAATATAAATAAAGACAGAGAGACAGACATACACACACATTAGAATTTTCTTTGAGCATACAATAAATTTGTTGATAGGATTAAGGAGAACTGACATAATACAAAATTGGATTTCTGTACCCCAAAATAAAATAGCTTCCACTGTTTATTTAAAACTTGTTGCCTTGGCAAAGTTTTATACGTTTATTCATATGAGTCCTGCATATTTTTTAAAAAGTTATTTTCAAGATTTTTTTGGTCTTGCTATTTAAAGTGTGATATTTTTAAAATTGCATTTTATTATTTCAGTAGTAGAAAGCTAAGATATTTTGTACACCTTTTTAAATTGTGTCAATTTTGAAATTCTTTAATATTTCTAATATCTTTTTAGTAGCTTGTCTATTGGTTTTTATATTTTTGCCATTGTTTCCTACTCATAATGTATTAAATATTTTCTCTCTTTCTCAAGTCTACTGGCACTGTACTGACAAACAATTCCAGAAGAATAGAACCAGGTGTGGGTCTCTTATGCCTATTTCTGATGTCAAGGTGTTCAGGGTTTCACCTGCAAACCTTTGATATGTAAGGGCTGCTGAGTTGTGCCCAGTGCATCCATTGGTTGTGTTGTTTGTGTTCATTAGTGCAGAAACTATTAGCTTCTCCTTTCAGTTATTTTTAAAAATTATCAAGCATCTATTAAGACTCTCCATGTGCTCTTCTGTTTTTACTTTTCTGGCAGGGAGGAAATAATCACATTTCCTAACATTTCTCTACTGTTTTAATATGCTACTAGAATTGATTTGCTAATGGTTGGTTTAGGATATTTGCATAAATGTTCCTAAGTGGGACATATTAGTCATTTCATTTTTGGTCTTATGTTCTGTTTTCTTTCTTTTTTCTTTTTTCCTTCTCAACACTGAGTATTAATCCTAGGGCTTCACACGTTAGGCAAATGCTCTACCACTGAGCCTCATCCCCAGCTCATTTTATTATTTTTTATTTTGAGCCAGGGACTTGCTAAGTTGCTCAGGCTACCTGTCTGGCCTCAAACCTCTGCTTCCTCTGCTTCCTAAGAAGGTGAAATTACAGGCATGTGCGAAGGTGCCTGGTTTATTCTAAATATTGTCATAGTGTTGTATTATGATTTTTGTAAGAAAGAATTCAGAAGAGTTCTTTCTTAGTTTATGTCTGTGGTTCACAACCCTAGCTGCATATCAGAATTTAAAAAGTCATGAGTTCTTAAGAAATTACTAAGTCTGAGTCCCTAACTTAGATCAATTACATGGTTATGGAATGTCTGCAATTTGGGTTTAATATAGTCTCTCATTTCTTATTTTCTACTTTGTCAAATAGGGTATACAAAAAGGGCACTTGGAATAAAAAAGGGTAATAAAGATGATATAATTATTACATTTCCTTTCTGCAAGTTCTCTCCACCTCTCTCTCTCTCTCTCTCTCTCTCTCTCTCTTTCTCTTTCTCTCTCACACACACTCTCTCATCTCTTTCTCTTTTACTTTCTTCTTTTCTTTCGTCTTCCCTCTCCCTTCAGCTCTCCCTACAAAGAAATATTTGGTCAATAAATTAGGTGAGATTTTTCTGCATGAGTGAATAGTTTGCACTGATACTTGGCAATTGCATATTTATTTCAATGCTTTCTGATTATTTCCCATCTGTACAATTTGAAATCCCAAATTCAATCCCAGCTCCAGGAGATAACAGATGAAATATGAGGCAAGGATTGGGGAGGGCAGGATGCTGATTGCTTTCTGGAAGACTCAATTTGTAAGCTAGTGGGAACCCACATCTTTCCCTGTTGACCTTTCTTGTTACAGTTCTATATTTTTTTCTTCTAACACAGAAATTATCATGACAGTTTATAGGAGACTGTCTGATTCTTGGAACTGCATATGTTACTTTGTGAAATTTATAGCCACTTTCCACAAATAATTTATCAGGGCTGTTATTTAATGTCCTGAAAAAGAAATACCAGTTCATGTTCCCTCAAGAACTTTGAGAGCCTTCTCCCATATGCAGATTCTTTCTTGATTACATTTAATTATGATACTGGGCTGTTTCTAACAGAAATGTCAAAAAGCATGGTATGGAGCCTTCCCTTTGTTTCTAGGTCTTCTGGCATTAATAATATCTTTCTGTTCTAATACCTGCTGTTCGGTGGATTCTTAGCCATCTGCTCCTGGCTTTGTACTGTGATTTGAGTATTGTACATAATGAGTACAAAGGGTAAAAGATATATGTTAACCATTCTCTTTCTCAGTGTGCTACTTAATTTGCTTGACATTATGTCCTGTAAGTTATGTCTCTACACACCCTTACATGCCCAAACTAACTCATACAAAAAGTGTACAACATGGTTTTGTCTTAAATCCTTAGCCTTTCCATAACACCATGTGGTATCTAGGATGAGCAAATAGTTTCTTTCTTTTCGTGCTGGAGATCAAACCCAGGGCCTTGCTTATTCTGGGCACCCACTTGACCACTGAGCTGCACCTTTATCACTCAGCAATAATTTCTAAATCAAAATAATATAGATTGATAAGTAATCATAAATGAGGGTTAGAGGAAAACTCCTAAAGCCATGCATTTGCTACTCAGAGATCCAACAGTGACAATTTGGTGACTGGTAAGTTGGTAACAACCTTTTGTTGTTGTTAAATGCTCTTGAGTCTGGTCCTACTCATAGTGACCCTCATAGGGTTTTCAGTAGCTTTTTGTTTTGGGATCGTTTTCAGGAGTAGACTGCCATATCCATCTTCTGTTACCTTTTTCTAGTGTCATATAAAAGTAGTGTTGTTTATAATATAACATTTTCTCATTCTATGAAATATACTCATTTAGTTATAACAACTTTAGATTTTTTTTAAATCCTCATTTTAAACCAAGTTGATCAGTGAATTTATGGCACATCAGTACTACAGCTTGTGGATACTTGAAACTGAATTTCTTGAATCTCAGTTATTTTTTATTGCTCCATGCCAGAAAACAGGGGATCTGTATGCATTACTAGACAGGAAACCAAAGATGACTTGCCTTCATTTGATTTTAAACATCAAAATCTTTCACTTTATTTTATTTTTTGTTTTTAATCATCTAGGTTTTTCATGAAATATATTAGAAAATTTGAAAAGTACACAAGGAAAGAAAAATATCTTTTCATGATCTTGCACTATTCCTTTCTAATAATTTTTGCATGCTCTCACCCTCCTTTTTTGTTATATACAAGTTCTTTAATTAATTAAAATTAAATTGAACAGATATTTATCCTGTCTATTTCACTTATCTGTAAATCATAAATATTCTCTGATATTTGAAAATATAACATTATAGCCAGGCAAAGTGGTGTGCACCTGTAATCCCATAGTCAGGAGACTGAAGACGGAGAATGGTGAGTTTGAGGGCAGAGACAGCCCACACAATTTAGCAAGACCGTCTCAAAACACACATGCACAACACCCTCCCAAAGGAAAATGTAACATTATTTTTACTCCATTAAATGAATGTAGTTACTTCATGTAACCATTCCTATTCTTGTACGTTTTCATTGATTTTGTTCTTAGTATAATTAATTTGTGCCACAATGAATTAAGTGAGATAATTTAGATTATTTTTACCAAAAGTTAAATGCTCAGGACAAAGAAAAAAAACTATGATAATTATTGAAAATATGCTTCTTTTAAATTAAATGCCTATTCCAACTTACATCTTTGCCATGTAGATTTTAAGTTTTGTTGTTTTCCTTGATAAAAGAGTTATTAATTATGGTGGTGACAATGACCTCATCCTAGGAGAAAAAGTTAAATGGCTTTGCACTGGCAGTGACTGTGGATGAAACACACTGTTGAGGTTCTTTGTTATGGTAGGATCTATGGAGGAGAGAAAAGTATAGGAAGCCTTTGTTTTCATAGGATAATTGATCTCAATAAAATACTGTTCCAAATTCCAAGTGCATATTGGAATTTATTTTAGAAGAGATGGAATTAAAAGTCATGAAAACAGTTTGTTTAATTTTATATTCTATAAACTTTAGGTTACAGGTACAACTATGTGTATCATAATCCAACTGAAAAACACATCTCAGTTTTTCAATATCATATACATTTTTCTAAATTCAAAGTCAATGTAACCCTTCACTTTGTGGTCAACTAGTACAGCATAGTGATAAAGAGGGTCCTTTCTGCAGAAATCTTTCAGGATGTCTGTAGTTTTCCCAAGGGCCTCTCTTAATTGTTTGAAATTTGAATTATTCTTGTTTGAACTGTCTTTTTATAATCCTCCTCCTCTTGTTACTGTACCTGATCTCTTCTTATTAACTTAATCTGCAGGGAAGTCATTTGCCAGTGGCTTTGTATATGGTTCTTCACTATCACTTTTTATGAAATGCTAGATAATTTGCCAAAATGCGAAGTTCAATAATTTGATTTGCTGTGTTTATAACATCTGATTTTTTTATGACAAAAGTAGGAAGAGATAGATACCTGTGATAAGAAGGTGGGAATATTTGAATGGGGATTGATTTGATAAATTGCCAATCAGTTAGCAAATGTTTTGTATTAAGAGCCCTAACCAATATCCTAACTTTGGGATTGTAGCTAATAAGTATGTGGGTAAACAGGCCCCTTACTGTTAGGATAAATTCCTTATCCTTCCTTTTACCTTTCAGTCCAGTGGAAGAGTTTGCAGTTTGTAATCAGGAATGAAGAGGTTGGTGAATACGTTGTTTACGTTAACCCTGAGGCTGAATTCTATGGAAAACAATAGCTCTCAGCATATAAGAATTGCTTTGGGAGCTTCAAAAATGCCGTTGCCTAAGCCTTACTTGGATAAATTGTCAGAATTTCTGAAAAATGTCTGAAAATCTGCATGTATAGTTACCTCCTGTGTAATTGTGTAATTAATCTTTTCCTATGGAATAATAAGCCTGCAGCCGTAGCCCTGTGGCATCCTATCCCATCAGATCTTGGAAGCTAAGCAGGGTCAGGTCTGGTTAGTACTTGGATGGGAGACCGCCTGGGAACACCAGATACTGCAGGCTTGGGAGAAGGACCTGGCAACCCACTCCCAATAGTCAATCTGCCATTGAAAACCCTATGAACAGCAGAGAAGCACTGACAACAGTGTTTCGCCTGTTGTATGTAGGGTCACTATGAGTCGGATACCGACTCGATGGCACCTAACAACAACAACAACATGGAATAATAAAATTCAGTTGTTTCAAGTTTTACTTTTCTTTTTCTAATTAATATCATTAAACATCTATTTTCAACCCTCCATAAGACTGTGGCCACCTTAAGTAGGTAACAACTAAGACTAAGATAACAACTTTACCTATTTTATGATGAGCATTATTAAATTAATTCAATTAATTATTAAATTAATTTAAATTTAACATATCACATATTAGCACATTAGTATGTGACACCCCCCCTCCCACACACACACATTCCAAAATAATGTATCCCAACTATATTCATGGAACACTTACCATCAAAAACTCTCTATGTCAGTGTTCCTGAAACCTGATTGTATTTTCAAATCATCTAAATATTTTGTTAAAAGTCGGATTCTGAATCATATGAGTATAATGAAGTCTAAGAGTCAGCATTTGTAAAAGGCTTCCATGTTTTGCTAATGTGGCTAAGTCTTGGACCAAAACTTGAAAAAGAAGACTCCATACATGTACTATTGTTCCCATAAGACTAGATTTTAAGATAGATCCTTCTCTTAAAGTTGACCCTTCATAACTCCCCCATAATTAGAAACAATAGGAAAACATATTTACTATTTATTAAGAGCTTTCTGTGAACACAGCCCTTGAAACCAAACACACAACTATTGTTTCTTCATGCTCATTTAACGGGGATGGAAGGAGAAAAAGTAATTTGCCCAAGGTCACAAAATTTGTGTTAGCAGAACCAGATGCTTACTCATATCATCTGATCCTAAAGTCTATAATTGTTGGTAGTAAGCCATGTTGTCTTTCTCTGGCTCATCTGCATCATACCACCTTCTTCTCCCTGATACTTTTGCACTTAGGGGTAGGGTAATGATCAAAGATGAATATTTGAACTTTATCACATGCCATATACTGCATACTGAAGATAGCTCTTTAGGTAAGACTGTTAACTATTAACATCACTGATGAATGCATTAAAAAGTGAAGCTTACAATTTTATTATACTTTGGATAACAACTTCCAGTTGTTATTATACCTTGGGTATGTACCTCCTCTGTATACTCCACACCTCTTATACAGAAGAGATTTGGACTTCTTATAAGGAAAGTGACATTACAACCTCCATCTCTCCTTTTGGATGAAAAATAGAGGAAATAGAAGACCAGTTACTGCAGGCTGAAATGGATTTCTTTGCATCTCCTCTAAAGGGAAAATCACTAACATTTATTGATCCTCTACTTTGTGCTGGGTGTTGTGCTTGTTGCTTTATGCATAGATTACTCAACTCTATCTTAATACAACTTACTGACTTATTATCATCCACATTTTATAGATGAAGAAACTGACACCCAGGGGTTAAAAACTTGCCTGAAGTTAACAGCTGTTAAGTGATGGAGGCAATGTTTGTCTTCTCACCAAATCAATATACTTAAAGGAATATAGTGTTTGTTTCTGTATAAATTACAGATAACAATTTGGAATGCATTAGATGAATCTGTAATATATCCTGCTAAAACAGATCTGTTTTTATTTTAGAATAAATGAAAACATGCTTAATCTGATGATCACTGCAGTAACTCTAGCCTAATTGAGATTCATGGGAGTATTTATGTGAAGAAGATAAAATGGCATTTCACAAAAGGCACACCCAGCCTCCAATATTTTCACATGAGATTTATAAAATGAATGCTTCTTAAAAGAAAACATAGAGTGTTTCATTACTTGTATATTAACATTTGTAACATACTATAGCATGATGGGCTGGGGTTTAGCTCAGTAGGTAGAGTGCTGCTCTGCACTCTCTGAGGCCCTGGATTCGATCCCCAGCACCACAAAAATTGGAGAAGGATGTGGTAGCCCATTCCCAAAGCAATCCTAAAACAATCCGTCATTGAAAACCTTATGAATAGCTGAAAAGCAATGACACAGTGTGGGGCATGGCAGGGTGTTGAGGAGTGTTTCATTTTGTTATACATGGATATTTCATAGTTCCCAAAACAGCCATTGAAAACCCTATGAGGGTTGCTGAGTTGGATCCTACTTGACAGCACCTAACAACAACAACATAGCATGATAAACAAATCAGGTTATATTGATTAGCTTTTTGCTGCAGCCTGTAATCATTTACTTTCTAATCACTTATGCCTGAGACTGGGAATTAAACAAATGGCTTAATTATAATGAGAGGAAATGTCTTTTTTAGTTTCAAGTAGTAACTGTGAAGATAAAAGCAGATATGTTTCACTAATGTCTAACTTCTAATTGATAGTGAGACCATGAATATGTAAGAGAGGCTGTGTTTGCCTTGTTATTTCTGGATTAGGTCAGTTTTGCAAGTACGTGAGTGGGTGCTTCTTTTTTGTTATTATTACTTTGCTTTCCACAAACATTTTTTCTGCTCTATTCTTATATTTCCATAAGTGTTTTTTTTCCAATTATGGGAAAAGTTTGTGATCTTCCTAATCTTGGCTTCCTTGCCTTCACCAATAAAAGATGAGTGAGGTGATCTGAGTTTGGTTTCTAGTATGTTGTTGTTGTTGTGTCAGGTGCCATTGAGTCAGATCTGACTCATAGCAATGCTATGTACAGCAGATTGAAACACTTCCCAATTCTGTGCCAGGCACACGATCTTATTTATGTTTAAGCCTATTGTTGCAGACACTGTGTCAATCCATCTGGTAGAGGGTTTTCCTTTTTTGTGTTGACCCGCCACCCTCCCAAGCATGATATCCTTCTCCAGGGATTGGTCTCCCCTCACTACATGCCCGAAATATGTAAGATACAGTGGGAAATGAACTTGCCTTTTTAAGTTCTCCTTTCCACCTTTATTTTAATTCTGTTCATATATTATACTTATTCATAAAACTCTCTACTACATACAAGTCTTTGAGGGCAGCATCTTTTAGAAGTTAAAAAGCTTTGAAACTCCAAGTGAAGCACAATGTTTAGCAGTTAAGCTCAACAATATTGGAGGAATTGTGATTGTTGTTAGGTGCTGTCTGATCGAATCCCATGCATAGTGACCCTCCTAGGATCTTCAATGGTTGATTGTTTTCCGAACTGTGAAATATACATGCCAAATATTATTTGATTGGATATTATTAATAAACGTTCTGTCATTTGAGCTAAATAATAGTAAAATGGCAATTTCCTTATCTTCACTACTTTTGTTCCCAGGTTTGTCATCCTGATGAAATTTCTAAGGAAATTAGCTCTGTTGGATTTAAGTAGTCATTTTAAGTGCAATTCCTTCCCATTTTCATTTGTATCAGTCACACGGATGCACTTCTTTAAATGGAGGCTCTTTTGCTCAGCAGGTTGTTTCTGACTAGGTATCCATTTGTGTCCTCAAACAATTTGAGACCCTTATTTTGCTACAGAATACAGGCTTTCTGAATAATGGTGGCCACTCTACGCAGAGCTGGAACGTGCATTTCAGACAAGGTCTGATTACTCCCCAGTGGTTCATGAAATCTAAATGCATGGCAGTTGTTTCAAAGCATTTTGTTAGGGAACACCTCAAATGACATTTTGAAATTTTATTTTTGTCTAGCAGAGAGTGAAATACAGAGAGGCGGAGCTGAGATCTGTTTTAATGCAAAAAATCCCTCTTGGCCTCTACTGCAGAGAATACTTCCAAGGAGAACTATGAATACTGTGTGGAATTCTTTTTGTATCATAGTATTTATTTGGAATTAAATATTACAGGACTCTTGGACTGGGGAAACAATCCAGGATATGAATTTCCTGATTGGATTGACTAGTTTCTTAAAGAGCTTAAAAAAACAAAACAAAACAAAACAAAACAACAACAACAAAAAAAAATTGTGTGCTAAGAACCTGGATGTTGAAGAAAAAGGACTTGGAATCAAATATATCTGCTCTATATACTAATTATATGTCCTTAGGTGAGTTTTATAAACACTTTGGATCTCTATTTCTTATCTGTACATTGGAGATAAGAGTAGTTCACTAACTGGTTGTCAAGATTAAAATAAATCATATGCCCAAAAGAGCCCACTTGTGCCTGGCTCATTGAAGATCCATAATAAATATGGTTTCCTCATTTATCACCAAATGTTGTAGATATTGAAGGTATAATATTAAAGGAGATTTACTGTAACTCATTGCCAAAATTAAATTACAAATAAAACTTGAAATATATCTGCTTCAGAAGTCCTTGCATCATTGTAATGAAGAACCATTTGATTTAGATATCTATTAGAGAGCTGCAATTCCTGATGCCTTATAACACTTAGACTGGGGTTGAATAACTTTATCTACAAAGGGCTAGATCTTGAAAATTTCAGCTGTTGTATGCCATATTGTTTTTGTTGGTTGACACTTCTTAACTTTGCCATTATAATTACATGAAGGCAACCATAGACAATCTGTAAAGAAACAAGCATAACTTTGCTCCAATTAAAATTTATTTATGAAAACAGATGATTAGCCAAATTTGGCTCATGATCCCAGAAATGTACCATTAGATAGTATGGATAGAGATTATAGATTATTAGCTAATATGTCAAAATGAAAGCCAGTCTGTCTGTCTTTCTTTCTCTCTCTCTCTCTCTCTCTCTATTTCGTTTCTTCTTTTTTTCAGCATGTAGGGGTTCAACCCAGGGCCTTGCACATACTTTACAAGTGCTCTACCATTGGGCTGTACTCCTAGCCCACTTTATTTTTCATCTTAAATCAAGGTTTTGCTAAGTTACACAAGGTGCCTCTGGCCTCAAACTTGCCTAGTAAGATGAAAGCATTTCCTACCACTGGCCTAATAAATGGATGTGTGCGTGCACACGTGTTTGTGTGTGTGTGTCTGTGTATGTTCATGTTTTATTTTTGAGTGTGGGGGTGTAAAGTGCTATCTATCAGTCCCACTTTCTCTGATAATTAGGAAAATAGGAGATATCTAGGTAATACATCATATATTACTTCCTAAATATGTGTCTGTTGGAATATTTTGTTTAGAAAGGTTATGAATCTGAACTTAGAGCTCTCTAGGTAATTACAAGAATCCTGAAAACTCTAATATTGTACAATCCTAAAGTTTTTAAGAATTAAGATAGCAAATCTCTTTCTATTATAATGTCTTTCCTAGAGAAAGGGCTGGAGTCTCAGTTTAGATAACCTCTTGCTAAATTAGCTAACCATATTCAAGTATGTTGGCCAATGCAAGATAAAGGCAATGGTTCTGCAATTCATGACAGAATCCTTCATGGTATTTTAAAAAAAACTGAGTAGCTCCTCTAGGATATTTATAATGAGATGCAATTGATTAAAATCAATTTGCATATCTTATCTGGAAAATATTTGTTGGCACATCTATACTTTATATTTTCATGAGATTGTCTCTTGAGGTTCATATTTTTGAAGATGATTTCTAAGTACTGTAGCGTTAATGTCCGGGCTAAACATATCATGGATAGCACCTAAATTTAAAATGAGGGAGACGGTGAACATACATGTTTTAGTAAAAAGATTTTTTATGTCACTGGGGGGATGAATGCAGAACCTACTGCATGCTAGACAAGTGCTCTACTGATGAACCTTTCCATTTTTTATTTTGAGACAGGATCTCACTATGTCTGCCTCTGGCATTGAACTTGTGATCCTCTTGACTTTGCCTCCCATGTTGCTTGGATTGCAGATGTGCACCACAACAGCTGACAATAAAAACTTTTGCTGTTTCTGCTGCTAATGCCCCTTCTGAGAAAATCATGCTACCTTACTCCTTATTATCCTTATTATTAATAGTCCTTATTATTATCGTGAATTTTTGGCCACTCCAAACTACAGTGTTATTTTCTAACTTTCCTGATCTCCCATTTATTTATTACCAACCACATAACCACAGGTTTTATGAGTCTGGGTCCTATATTTTAAGAGCTCTGAAAGTAGATTGCAATAATCAATTCTATCATCAATCTGGTTCCACATTGCATATTCTATCTTAGAAATGTAATTTTACTCCCTAACTCCTTAATTTTCAAGAACAGAATATTTTTCTTTTCTTCTTAAAAACAACTCTGTATTTTTTAAGTCATTACAATGTGATCAATTGAATAAAAATATGTTAAAGTACTGTTTATTGGTAAGAAAAGTGCAGTAAAATAATTAACCATGAATATAAAGTAAAAACAACCCAATAAATATAGTCCTAAAGAAAATGCAGCCAACTGACCTTTTTTTTGACCAATTAATTCCATTCCCTTTAAGGTAATTTTCATAGGCTATTCACATGTACATTTGTCAGCTATTCAACCAACTACACTAACATTAAGCTGTAATACTGAATCAAAAATGGTGCTATATCCTCAGGAAATGTGTGACTAAAGCATGGTCCTAGAGTTAAAGATGTGTATTTGGAGAAGAGATGGATTTTGCCTACCACATAGTAGAGTTCCCCAGGCAAGGAGTAGTTATTCAATGTTTTCTGATTTTTATAGCTTAATTATTTTCTGTGTAAGTTTTACTCCATACTTTTCTGTGCTTAGATCATACTGTGAAGATTCATGTGTGACTGTGATGCTGAAAGCTATGCCACTGATACTACAGATATCAACAGGGTCACCCATGGTAGACAGGCTTCAGCTTAGCTTCCAGAATAAGACATACTAGGGAGAAGGACATGAAAGGACAGTCTCCCCCAAAATAAGCTATTGAAAACCCTATCAATAGCACAGAAATACTGTCATATGTAGTGCCAGAAAATGAGCCCCTCATGTTGGAAGGCGTTCAATAAACAAATGGAAAAGAGTTACCTTCTCAAAGTAGAGTTGATCTTAATAGCAGGAATGGAGTAAAACTCAAGGAAGCTCTATTTGCTGATGTGGCATAACTCAAAATGAGAAGGAATGACTAGAAAAATCCATTAATAATTGGAACATAGAACGTACATAGTATGAATCTGGAAAAATTTGAAATTGGTAAAAGGGACATGCAGCACAAAAACATTGACATTCTAGGCATCAGTGAGCTGAAACAGACTGGTATGGACCATTGTGAATCAAACAATCATATGATAGACTATGCCAAGAATGACAATTTAAAGAGAAATGGGGTTACACTCATCATCAGACAAAACATCTCAAGATCTATCCTAAAGCATATTGCTGTCAGTGATAGAATAATATCCATATGCTTATATAATAAAGGCCAGGTAATATGACTATTATTCAAATTTACACATCCACCACTAAGGCCACAAATGAAGAAAGGAGAAATTTTTACCAGCTTCTGCAGTCTGAAATTGATCAAACATGTAATTAAGATGCACTAATAATTACTGGTGACTGGACTGCAAATGTTGGAATCAAGAAGGCTCAGTAGTTGGAAAAAAACAGCCTTGATGACAGAAGTGATGCTGGAGATCACATGATAGAATTTTGTCAGACCAACAACTTTTTCATTAAAAATACATTTTTTCACCAACATAAACAGTTGCTATACATATGGAATTCACCAGATGAAACATACAGGAACCACATTGTCTACATTTGTGGAAAAAGACACTGGAAAACCTCAATATCAGAAGTCAGAAAAAGACTAGCTGATGATTTTGGATTAGACCATCAACTGCTCATATGCAGGTTCAAACAGAAACTAAAGAAAATTAGAATAATTATACAAGAGACAAAGTATGACCTTGAGTATATCCCACCTGAGTTGAGAGACCTCCTCAAAAACAGATTTGATGCATTAGATACTAATGATGGAAGACAAGAGGAACTGTGGCATGACACCAAAGACATCATTCATGAGGAAAACAAAAGGATATTATAAAGACAAGAAAAAGGAAAAGATTCCCTTGCATGTCAAATAGCTAAAGTGAAAGGAGGATGTGAAGAAGTTAAAGAACTAAACAGAAGATTTCAAATGGCAGTGCAAGAAGATAAAATCAAACATTATAATGACATATGCAAAGAGCTGAAGATAGAAAATCCAAAGGGATGAACACATTTTGTTTTTCTTAAGCTTAAAAAATTGAAGAAAAAAAATCAAGCCTCCAATTGAAGGATTCTACAGAGAAAATAGTAAACAATGAAGAAAACATCAAAAGAAGATGGAAGGAATACATGGAGTAATTGTACCAAAAAAAAAATTGATGGATGACCAACAATTCCAAGAGGTTGTGTAAGTTCAGGAACCAATGGTACTGAAGGAAGAAGTGGAAGTTTCTTTGAGGACAGTGACAAAACACAAGGCTCCAGGAATTAATGGAATACCAGTTGAGATATTTCAATAAACAGATAGAGCACTAGAGGTGCTCATTTGTTTATGCCAAGAGATTTGAAAAACAGCTACCTGGCCAACTGACTGGAAAAGATCCATATTTGTGCCTATCCTTAAGAAAGAGGATCCAATTGAATGTGAAAAATACCTAACAATATTTTTAATATCTCATGCAAGTAAAATTTTGCTAAACATAACTCAAAAGTGACTGCAGCAGTATATTAACAGAGAACTTCTAGAAAATCAAGCTGGATTCAGAAGTGGGCATTAAAACAGCAACCTCATTGTGGATGTGAGATGGATATTAGACAAAAACAAGCCTACCAGAAAGATGTCTATCTATGTTTTATTGACTATGCAAAGGTATTTGACTATGTGGATCACCAGAAATTATGGATAACATTGTGAACAATAGAAATACTGGAATACTTAATTGTACTTGTGAGGAATCTGTACATGGAACAGCAGGCATTCCTCAAGCAGAACAAGGAAATACAGCCTGGTTTAAAATCAAGAAAGATGTGCTTCAGGGCTGTATCCTTTCACTGTACCTCTTCAATCTCCATGTTGAACAAATAATATGAGAAGCTGGACTTTATGAAGAAGAATGTGGCATCAGTTTTGGAGGAAGACTCATTAACAATCTGTGTTATGCAGATAACAGAACTCTACTTTCTGAAACTAAAGAATATTTGAAGCATTTACTGATGATGATCAAATAACACAGCCTCCAGTATGGATTGAGCCTCAATATCAACAAAATAAAAATTCTTGCAACTGAATCAGTAAGAAACTTCATGAGAAATGGAGAAACAATTGAAGTTGTACAAGACTTCGCTTTACTTTTTTCTACAATCAACACCCATGGATGCGGGAGTCAAGAAATTACAAGATATATTCCATTGAGAAAAGCTGTTGAAAAAAACCTCTTTAAAGTGTTGAAAAGTAAAGATGTCACATTGAACATGAATGTATTTCTGACTCATGCTATGGTATATTTTCAGCTGCATCATATGTTTGACATTGAGTAAGGAAACAGGCTGAATTAATGCTTTTGAATTACGGTGCTGGAGAAGAATATTGAATATGCGATGAAATGCCAAAACTACCAACAGATCCATCCTAGAAGTGTAATGAGAGTGCTTCTCAGAAGCAAGGATGGCTAGACTGTGAACTACATATTTTGTACATGTTGTGAGGAGGTACTAATCCCTGGAGAAAGACATCCATGCTTAAAAGAGAAGCAGGTCAGTGAAAAAAAAAAAAAAAAAGGAAGACCCTCAAACAAATGGGTTGACACAGGGTCTGCAACAATGGGCTTAAACATAAAAAAGATCATGTGCCTGGCACAGTGTGGGGGGGTGTTTTGTTCTGTTGTACATAGGGTCTCTATGAGTCAGACTTCACTTGTCAATACCTAACAACAGGATCATAGTAACTATGTTTTTATTAAGCTGTTCATCTCCTAGACTGCACTTCCCAATTCTGAACCAAACTATTCCAATGCTATGCATTTGGCAAGTCTTAGTTTAAATCTTGCTTTTTCTCAGTCTTTTTCCAAAGTTAAATCATATCAGGCAACTATATTGCTTTCTTCCAGTTGCTCTGATACTACTTTTTTTCTTAGGTACTAGTGGATTAAGAGCTCCTTTTTAATTTTTGTATTGAGATAGAGTCTTGATAAGTTGTGCAGGCTGCCTCTGGTCTCCAACTCTTGATCCTCTTGCCTCATGCTCTCAGTTCGCTGGGATTACAGTTGTGCCCCCATCACATCCAGCCTATACAATTATTTTTAAATAAATGCACCATTGTTCTGTCTTACTTTGGCAATGATTCCCCTGACATGTTCTAGTTCCCCCAGAATCAAGAGGTGTGTAAGTAGGGACATTGCAACCCTGTAACCACACCCAATTCCCTTTGGTTTGTCTTGTGAACATGAAAAAGTCTACTCCTCCTTTCATTTTGTTCTTTTTTTTTTTAGTGGTGCTGCTGTTCAAACCATGTCCCCACACATGCTAGGCAAGTGCTGTACTGCTGAACTACACCTCTAAACCCAAGGGTATAACTTTAAAATGGCATTTATCATCTATACGATGGAGACGTTGTTGTTGTTAGGTGCTATCGAGTTGGTATCCAACTCATAGCAACCCTCACAGGGTTTTCAATGGATGACTGTTTCGGGATTGCCTTGGGAGTGGATTGCCAGGCCCTTCTCCCATGATGGAGACTAGATAGAGTCATGTATGTTTTTGTGAGGTACAAAACGAGTTTGACTTGCATAAGTTTCCCAGTTAAGATCTTATTCAGAGATGCTTGTTGTTACCACTGTATTCTTGATCACTGGAACATCTCAAAGAAGAATGCCTCCTGGGACAAATGGAGGCCTTGTGTGTGCTGATTCCATTATGCAAAAGTGGGGAATATCTGTAGAATAAACATGCAGTGAAAGAATTCACTTTCCAAATCTTGTAGTAGATCAGAATAGACTGAGCATGACTCCATGTTAATTTTAAAATTGCTTTGGGATGAGGGCAGCCTGTTTTTATTTGCTTGTCATCCAACATTGTTATCATGAGAAACAATTAATGTGCTGTATTTTATGTTCCTATTATAATTTCAATATTGTAAGACAGAGCTGTGGCATTTGGTTGTAATAATAAGAGATAAATAGCAGCACCATGCTTAGGAAAGATTACATTATTTTCAATCATGTATAGTCTGGGAAATTTAGCACATGGTTGGCCTGGGTTTTGGACAGTAGAAAAAGCTTAGAAGAGATGAATTAAAGCATGGTTAATTGTCTTGTTCTATTTGGTAAATGGAAGTGCTGAAAACCAAGGTCTGTGTTTTAGTCTCTGGTATATGCATTTCCAGCAAGGCATAATTGACATCCTTTATGCCAGTTACCATGACTCTCACGTTGGTTCTCTCTCTCTCTCTATCTCTCCCCCTCTCTCTCCTATTTACTCTTGCTGTTTTCCTTTTGTCTCACCCCTTCAGAACTATTTTTCTATTTAGTCAAATCCAAATCATTCTTAAAGACGGCATACTGAAATGCATGTTTCTGGGATTCCAATTTCTGCTGGATCTGGAAAGAGGATTTTAGAAACTCATTCAACTCTAAGATTCTGTGGTCCATGATATTCTAGTTTAGCTTATTCTTTTCCATTTTTTCTTTTAAATTTAATAACATTTCCAATGTACAATTTTCATAGACAACTATTTAACTGTAAAGCATTATTTTCTTGTGCTTTACATAGGCCCACAGCTAGAGATGCTTACCCAAAGATTATTTTTATTGTAATTGAGATATTATCACCACTATTATTATTACAAGCATTTTAAGGAAAATTGGATATGTCCTTGAAGTTATAAATTATTTTTCTCACTTGTTAAGGTAAATGCTTTAAACTTAAAAGTTATTTAAGTTGAGTCAAGAGACACAAATATTTTAGCCTTCTTTATCACACAATCTTCCCAGGGAAAATAATGTATATATCTCCTATTACTTGTAGAAATTCAAAGAATTCTTGTGTGTACAGTATGTCTTCCCTCTGTTTAACCTTAGGTGAAACTATCTTCACTCTTCAGGCCATATGTGACTAATGCTCTAGTCCTTTAAACATGTTTTCCACTTGACAAGCTAAGGAATCTGTAATTTCAAAGCTTTGTTAATCATTGCAATAGGAAACATTTATTGAGTGAGTCTTATGGGGCAGATATCACTGCTGATAAGCACAATTATGTATTTGTCTCTTTTGAGTTCTCTCAGTCACTTTTCATCAAGGTATAATATTGACTCCCATTTTACAGATGAGGGAAAGGAGATTATGAAATGTTAACAAACTGGCTTAAGTTTAGGATAAATTCTTCTTATCTTTCTCCTGTTTTTATTTTCTTTCATTTATCTGGTGACTATTTATTGCTTTCCCATTACATTCCAGATACTATGCTAACTGAGGAACATAGGGTTGAGGAATACCAGAAATTCTCTTGGACCTTTTTTAACAAGTGGTGGAAATAAAATCCTCATCCAGATCCTTCCTATACCAGAGAGAAACACTTAATCACTTAATATATCTTCTTTTGATCTTTTTCTTTTGCCTTCTTTTCTTTTGTTTTCTTTTCTTTGTTCTTCTCTTCCTTTTTCATTTACGTAGTAACACTACTAAGAAATGGACTAGTGACAGTAGACATGAGAGAAGTTTTACCTAGTCCCTGGTTGACTGACTTCCTTCTGCTCCTTTGTGATAACACAGCTGTTCTTCTGTCTTAGGCTCCTTGTCCCTCATTGCCTTGGCATGTAGACAGTTCAGACATAAAATCCCACCCCAGGAGTGATCTTTCTTCTGTTATTTATTCCCTTGAATTCTGTACATTTTTTCCCTTTTCAAAATCTTCTATTGAAATGTTCAAACTAACTGCCTAAGTGAGAAATGGTCATTTCTACATCATGGTAAATTCAACTGCCAATAAATATTTGTATTGTACCACAAGGTAAAGATCTAATTGTATTTGCAACCAATAACCAAAAATTCAAGGGTTCTAATTATTTCAGGTTTGCTCTGACTCAACTGAGCAGGGAGAATTCATGTCTTAGCTCTTGATAATCCATTGTCCAATTCCAGGTAGGGAAAACTTTTCTTAAGCTGTTTCCAAGTTAGGCTGACTTTTGTGGGCTTCATTTTCCAGGTTGCTGAAGTCAGGCTGAGTAGGAGTTGGAATACACCTGGGCCTTCCTGACAGGTACATAGAGAGAGATCTCTGAGGAACTTCTGCTTTCTGACCACTTCAAGATAAATGGAAGTTAAAAGAGTTGGTTTCACTCCACCACCACTCCAGTGTTGCTCTCAATGAGACATGTTCACGTGGTGTTCAAAGGAGTAAAAGAAGTGGATCCTGCAGGACAGAGAGAAATATAAAAAAATCAGAGGCAATGGGAATGGACAAAAGGAGGAAATCTGGATGAAGTTAGAACATCAAAGAAATTTTTTTTTCTCCTTCTGGACTGGCTTCACAATGCTGCTGGGCAAGGGCAGCTGCCTGCTTTGGTACTTTGTCAAAAGTTTCTCGTTGGGTGAGAAACTTGACTGCACTAGGGAACATCAAACATCTAGTAGGGCTTTGGTCCTGCCCAGGGGCCCACTATGCTTCTGTTCTTCCTTTTACCACATTTTGCCCAAGGAGTCTGGTTTGCCTCAGATTCTCAGTTACTCATTTCACAACAGAAAGAGGTTAGTGCATGGAAAGGGGCTATCAGTTTTAGCTTGTGAAAGCGGAGGACCTATCCTCTTTCCCATTATGAGATACCTGTGCGGGCATATCTGATTGACATGTGCAGTCTAGTTCACACTAAATTCCATTCTGTTCGCAGGATCCTTGGTGTTATGTTTGTAAAAATCAGCAGATTCTAAAGTAGAGTCACTTAAAGTGGCCAAGGCTGACTGGGAGGGAACTCTTAACTATTTGATGGACATCTCCTGAGTAGTACATTTCTATCAAGG
Source organism: Pedetes capensis (assembly GCA_007922755.1). NCBI lineage: Eukaryota > Metazoa > Chordata > Mammalia > Rodentia > Pedetidae > Pedetes > Pedetes capensis. The sequence continues at coordinate 106,178 of VMDO01001741.1, forward strand.
TCAACAGAATTCCCCACTGAATCAAAAGGGAATATATATTTTATGTTTGCTTTTACAGGAACTCTCTGCATTGTATGACATAAATCATTATGTTTTCCTTTTAGATTCCCTTGTTTTCCTTCCTCTAAATCTCTGGTTGGGGCTGGGATTTGCCTCAGTTGGTAGAGCGCTGGCGCTGCAGTCTCTGAGGACGCAAGTTCAATTCCCAGCACCGCAAAAATGGGAGAAGGGCTTGGCAATCCACTCCCAAGGCAGTTCCGAAACAGTCAGCCATTGAAAACCCTATGAGAGTCGCTATGAGTCAGATACCGACTCTACGGCACCTAACAACAACAACAACAACAACAACAACAACAACAAATCTCTGGTTGTTCTTTCTCAGAATCTTTCTTGGATCCTTCATCTTCTTCCTTGCACTGAAATATTATTACTCATCTAGTTCCTCCTCCCCCTTCTTATCTCCTCACTCAGCCTCACGTGCCTGATGATTCCCCTACTCTGATAACTCATGAGGTAAAGCCAAGACTTGGTGTGTTCCCCACTTTGGGACAGCTTCAGTCATTTGGTTGTTGACTCTATGGATCAAGGCCTGCCACCCTGGACTCTTGCCATTGCATTTGTCAATAATTTGTTAACTTTTGGCTATAGGAAAGCACAGACCTAAGAATTTTTTTTTATTCTTCTTCTTTTTTTAATCCAAAATGGGCTTCTCTTTTCAAGCTAATAATTCCCATTCTCTATCTTCATTCAACAGGCTGGGATTTAGCTCAATTGGTAGAGCGCCACTTTGCTGTCTCTGAAGTCCCAGCATAGCAAAAATGGGAGAAGGACAATGTGGCAATCCACTCCTGAGGTAATCCCAAAGCAATCAGTCATTGAAAACCCTGTGGGGTCTCTATGAGCCGGACAGGACTTAACAGCACTCAACAACAACAATCTTGACCCAGAGACAGAACTCGTTATTTGCTTGCTAGACAACAGCAACAACATTTTATACTCAAATGTTCAAAATTAAAGTCATCCTTCTTTCACTCCAAACTAGCCATTCTACCTATGTTTCTATGTTTTCCATGTGTTACTATTATCCACCCACATGTTCAAGTAAAATATGGAAGTTGTTCTCAATTTGTTCCTTTTTCTGACACTTTTTATACCCAGTGATTATGTTCCTACTAATTACTTACCTGACTTGCATTCTCCCCTTTCCACTAATTTCCACCTTATTCAGACTCCATCATTCCTTTTCTGTCTTATCACAAGAGTCTCCTATCAGGTCTTCTTATAACTGTTGCATTCTTCTAATACTTTATCCCTGCTGCTGCCAGGTGTTTTTCTAAGGTATAAATTTACCTTATTTATTCTTTACTTATGTTCTGTATTTTTTTTCTGGCTTTTTTGGAGATAGGATCTCACTGTACAGGCTGAGCAAAAGCTTGCTACATAAGGCTAGGCTGGTCTCGTACTTATGTTGATCCTCCTGCCTCAGCCTCCCAAGTGCTGGGATCACAGGTATGTGCCAGAATTCCCAGCTTATCTTAAGTTCTTTAATATTGTCTCCCTCATCAGCTTGCAGTCTTCCCTAACAGTATAGTCTGACTTCTTCCTTGAATGCTACTTATAGTTTCCAAAATAGAGTATAAACACAGGTCTCTTCACCAAGACCACATGCACTCTGCTCACTATCTGGCCAACTGCTAGTTTCCTTCAGAAGACAAGATCCTACAAAGACTAACAGCATGCACCCTGATTATAGGTTCACCATATACTTATACTTCTAATACCAATTCAATAAGTTCTGAGCTAAGTGACTAGAAAATTATCCAATTTTGTTGCAGATCAATTTCCTTACCTTTTTCACTACTAACAACAACAAGATTAGTAATAATGACATCAATAACAACAGTTATTTTAAAAGGCTGTATGATTAAGATATACTTGCAAAGTGTTCTCTATTGGCTGACTTTTAAGAAGCAGAAACTAGCCGGGCCCCATGGTGTACTTCTGGAGTCACAGAGACTCAAGTGACCAAGGCAAGAAGATAACAAGTTTGAAGCTAGAAGCGGCCTGTGCAATTTAACGAGATCCTGACTCAAAATAAAAGATAAAAAAGGGACTGGAGGTGAAGCACCCTGGTAGAGAACTTGCAAAGTATGTGTGAGGTAATGGGTTCAACCTCCCATTTGTTGTTAGGAGCTGATGAGGCTAGTCTGACTCATAGTGACCCTCATAGGGTTTTCAATGGCTGATCATTTCAGGATTGCCTTGGGAGTGGAATTCCATGTCCTTCTCCTGTTTTTGCGGTGCTGGGGAACCTATCTTGGGACCTCAGAGACTGCAGAGTGGCTCTTTACCAACTGAGCTAAGTTCCAGCCCTTCCATCCTCCCAGTACTGAAAACAAAACAAAACAAAACAAACAAACAACAACAACAAAAAAAAACAGAAACTAAAGTCCCAACAGATGAAAACAAGAAATAGTGATTTACTAGCAAAACTCTACAATGCTTCACGAAATTAAAGAATGCCTAACAGAAGATAGAACAAGAGAATAAAAAGAGCTAAGTATTGTTGCTATTGTTAGGTGCTGTCCAATCATGTCCAGCTCATAGCAACCTTATGAACAACAGAATGAAGCACTTCCTGACATTATGCCAAGCATATGATCTTTTTAATGCTTAAACCCATTGTTGTAGCCACTGTGTCAATCCATTTACTTGAGGATCTTCCCCTTTTTTTTGTTGACCCACCACTCTCCCAATTATGATGTCCTCCAGGGATTGGTCTCTTCTGACTACATGTCCAAAATATGTCAGACACAGTCTAGCCATCCTTGCTTTCAAGGAGCACTCTGGTTGCACTTCTAGGACAGAGCTGTTGGTTCTTTTTGGCAGTCTACAATATATTCAATATTCCTCTTCAGCACCATAATTCAAAAGCATCAATTCTTCTCCTGTTTCCTTATTCAATGTCCAGCTTTCACAAGCATATGATGCAACTGAAAATACCACAGCATGAGTCAGATGCACCTTCATTTTCAATGTGACATCTTTACTTTTCAACACTTTAAAGAAGTGTTTTGCAACAGCTTTTCCCAATGCAATGTGTCTTTTAATTTCTTGACTGCTGCTTCTGTGGGTGTTGATTGTAGAACCAAATAAAGCAAAATCTTGAACAATCTTATTCTTTTCTCCATTTATCATGAAATTACTTACTGACCCGATATAAGAATTTTTGTTTTGCTGATATTGAGGCACAGTCCATACTGAATGCTGTGTTCTTTGATCCTCATCAGTAAATGTTTCAAATCCTCTTCACTTTCAGCAAGTAGAGTTATGTCATCTGCATAACACAGATTGTTAATGACTCTTCCTCCAATCTTGATGCCACATTCTTCTTCATAAAATCCAGCTTCTCATATTATTTGCTCAACATGGAGATTAAAGAGGTACAATGAAAGAATACAGGCCTGGCACATACCTTTCTTGACTTTAAATCAAGCAGTATTTTCTTGTTCTTTTTGAATGACTGCTTCCTGGTCCATGTGCAGATTCTTCATGAATACAATTAAATGCATTTGTATTCCCATTCTTTGCTATATTGTACATAATTTGTTGTGATCCACACAGTAAAATTCCTTTGCATAGTCAATAAATCATAGATGGAAATCTTTTTGGTATTTCTCTACTTTCGTCTAATATCCATCTGACACTATTAGGACACAATAACTGTAGGATTCACTCTTCCTCTTTCTTGTTTCTTATCTCTGATTCTCTCCAAATTGCTTTCAATTCTTAGTCTCCATGACTCCAAGAAAGTCATACTCCCAGCTAATCCCATCAGAAAACTTGAGGGTAATATCTTTTGGGCTAGAGTGGGTTATGTGTCTAAAATTAAACATTCCAGTGATTGATTGGATAGGGACTTTAATTATGTCCTAATAAGTTACATGCCCACCCATGTGGTGGAAGGCATGAGCAGAGAATGAATGCAATGATTGTAGCGAAGAACTTGTTTGCCTACTATCCAATACATTTTTCTGCAGCAAAAAATCTAAGAGTCTCTCCTTCTAATATGATTAACATGCAATCACTATCTTCCAAGTTATAGACAATTTAAAGTCATGTCCAACTACTGCCATCAGTACTAAGTTTAGGGTCTCTGTGTTGTATGTTCCTTTTAATTATATATGAATTTGACTCATGATCTTATAATTATTGTTGTCAACTGCCATCTAGTAGGGTCCGACTCATAGGACCCTATGTCTAACAGAATGACACACTTGCCAACATTGTGCCATAACTAGCACTATGTCAGTGCATCTCTGCTATTCATAGGGTTTTCAATGGCTGATTGTTTTGAGAGTGGGCTGCCAGGTCCTCCTCCCAAACCTACAGAAACTGTGTTCCCAGGCAGTCTCCCATCTAAGTACTAAACAGGCCTGACCCTGATTAGCTTTTGAGATCTGAAGGGATTGGATACCAGGCAGATATAGCTGCAGGCTGATCTTATAATATATGAGCAAAATCTCCACACTTAAACACTCCTCAGATAGCTATTACACAACCATGGTGAGAAAACAGGAAAACCGCAACGAAACTCCCAATGTAGGAAAAGGAAGCACATTCTTCTCTAGTTGAAGGAAATATATACTACTGTCGAGAGAGGCTCAGGAGCAACCATTGGTTGGCTTGAGGCACTCCACTTGCATGATTCTCTGTCATCTTTGCTGACTCCTTTCATTTGTCCTTTATGTCACTTTTCAACAGTATTTTTTTTTCTGGCTATACCTGAGTGAAACTGCAGGAAAATCTACCTGGGAACAGTACTTCCTTACCTATCCTTCTTATGGTCACAGGGAGCTAGCAATGGCCTTAGAAGTTAAATATTAACAAATACATCTTTGAAACATTTTGTATTTCTTTGGTAATCCAACCATTTACAAGCCAAATTGACCACCCAATTTGAATGATTTTATTTGGGCAAATGTCCTTTGCTTAAAAACTGAAGCCAAAATTCTAATTAATTGTAATCTTTAAATCTGGATGTGATTTTGCAAATTCTATCATTAATAGTAGTCTATAGGTTTTGTCTGTTCCTTTAAAACTTATTTTAAAGGTTTCAACTTGTTCCTAAACTCAGAATCCTAGATTATGCACTAAGAATGGATTAACAACTCTTCCAGTCCCTGCAGTAATCCTTGAGAACTGGGCATTTCAGTTGAAGGATCTATAATTTCTTTCTGATAAAGTATACATCAAGAAGTGTTAAAAAGAAACCAGTGGTAGAGTCTTCTCCCTTTCTCTAGTTGCTGCTATGAATCTAACTTGTACTATTTCCCCTGCATGGCTTCTATGGGACTCTTTCTGAGCCATCTCTACAACCACATCTCCCATCTTCACCGAATGTTCTGCTCTCTCTTATTCCAATCTGTCTCCATATCCCATGTAAAGCACTTCTTGTCTGTAATGAAAACTCCTCTAATTCTATCTAAAATAGAAATTTCCTCCACTTAAAATGCCAAAAGATAAACATCACTTTTTCATACAGTATCTTATCCTGCTCTCTGTTCCTTTCTGTGAGTCATGCCACTTCAAAGGAATTCAAAGGAGAGGAGCATGTTATGCCATTCAATTTACTTTCTATGTTGTTGTTGTTGTTAGGTGCCGTCGAGTTGGTATCCGACTCATAGCGACCCTCTGTACAACAGGGGAAACACTATTGTCAGTGCTTCTCTCCTGTTCATAGGGTTTTCAATGGCAGATTGATTTTTGGGAGGGGATTGCCGGGTCCTTCTCCCAAGCCTACAGCTTCTGGTGTTCCCAGAAGGTCTCCCATCCAGGTACTAACCAGGCCCGACCCTGCATAGCTTCTGAGATCTGACGGGATCAGACGCGGCAGGGCTACAGCTGCAGGTTATTTTCTATAGCACCTAGTTTAAGGTTGAGTATCAATTCATTCACTATATTATTTACCAATAATCATTTGTCATCTGTATATTGTTTATTTGCTACTATGACGTGGTGTTGGGTAGAAGTATCAAAAACACAATTCTTGGATTCAAAGGGCTAAAAATTTAGTATTTGGGACAGATAATGGATCAGGCAAATGTAGCAAACAGATAATGTGCTAGGATAGCTATACACAGGGCACAAGACGAATCCTGAGAATTCTATGCAAATATATAAAATGAGATCTGAGAAGGCTTTTGGAGAGTGGTAATGTTTGACCTAGAAAACAAGAGCTAATAGGAATAAGTCCAGTGGAGAAGGTAGGACCAGTGTGTAGAAAATCAGAGGCATGGTGCATTAAAGGCAATTCTGTAGAATTAAAGCAACGATTATCATCTGTTTTTTCTACCCAGATGTGCTGAGGATAGAGCATATTCACTTTTGCTGCCTTGTGCAATGATTCAGCAGCAGTGATTAATCCAAGTGAGATGGAGGAGGGTATGTTCTCTTGCAGGAAATACAACAAAACTACCAAGCCTGTGTTTGGATAAAAAGCCTCCCAGGGAATCTAATTCTTGATTACAGGAAATAGTACTTTGCCTTTCTACTTGCAAACCACTAGGCTAAATGGCTGGATTAGTGTGAAAATCCAGGGGATGGAGGGGTTGTTGATAGTTAGATCTACAACGCACCTCTCTCCTGTTCTGGGGATATAGAAGTAAACAAGCTCTAGTCTCCATATGTGAGAAATCCACAGTTCAGGTGACCAACAAGTGCATTTATGGTGACAAACTATAATAGAGATTGGTACAAGGTCCTACGAGTTGGAGAAGAACCAGATAGAACTTCATAAAGCTCTAGAGTATGGTGTGGAACAAATTTAATAAAAGATTTCATAGTAATACTTTCTGTTATCAGCACATGTAAAGAAGTTCAATTATGGGAGGACATATATTCTATCTTCTAGCTATATCAGAAATCTTTATTGTGGTTCGAGGCCATTGGAACATATCGTAGTAAATTAAACCCAAAGTACCTTTGCCAAAAGACATAACACCATTGATATTACTGACATCTGACTCTGATTGGTTTGCCAAAAAAATCTATTTATATGATATGTAATTTTGAAAATTTTCTAGAGAAAGTAAGTAAGCTAATGTCTGATTGGATAGGAGAGGAGCAGGAAACGGATCATGCCCTAGATTTTGGAAGTTTTTAAGATGAAGTTTGTTTTCCTTACAATTTGGACTTGGTCCAGCCATTGTTGTTGTTAGGTGCCATCAAGTTGTGTCCAATTCCTAGCAATGCTCATCAGGTCTTCAATGGCTGATTATTTAGGGAGTGGATTACTACATCCTTTTCCTGTTTTTATGGTGCTGGGGATTGAACCCAGGCCTTCAGAGACTGCAGAGTGGCACTCTACCAACTAAGTTAAACCCCAGCCATATATTATGAGATCATAAATCAAATCCATAGATCATTAAAAGGAATGCACATCACAAAGAGACCCTAAACTTAGTACTGATTGCAGTAGTTGGACATGGGCCAGCTGTATCTTTGTTTAAAATGAAGAATAATTGAGAGGAATATTTCTATAAAATATTATAAAGGATTGGGGAATAGAAAACAATTTAAAAGGATGAAAATTTTATATACATATATATGTATATATATATACAAAAATACACACACACACACACACACACACACACACACACACATATATGTATGTATGTATGTACTCTCCTGATGTCAGAGGTCCTGAATCATATTGTCAACTCATAGGAATAAGCAAGAACAGTTATATTAATTTAATAATCCTGGGTATTTATTCCAACATTATATTGGTTCAATTCTCTTGTAGCATGTTGAAATCTAGACTTTTTTTTGTATTACTTATATCTCCGTAGTTGGATCCACTTATTTTCTGTTGTCATCTAAATACTTAAAATATTTATATAATAGTTTTGGAATGGGCTGACATTTGTGTAGGAGGAAGCTGCCCTCCCTTAAGTTAGGCTTCCTACCAAGATGTCATTAACATTCTTAGTCCTCATTCTTCAGTTTAGCCTACCTTCTTTAAAAAAAAAATCCCTGAAGTGTCTCCATTTTTTATTCCTGGACGTATTTTATAATGTACATACAAAATTAATTTGAATTCTTAATAGATTACATTCAAAGAAAGGTATATATACCACCTTGTTTAGAAATATTATGTGTGTTTGTTTTCTGTGTGCATCCCTGGGAATAAAAGTGCCAAGGAAATGTATCCTAAAATGAAGAATAATAATATTATTTTCTCTGGTTTTCTTCTCAGTGCTGAACCCAGTGAAGGAATACTATGAATATTTCAGACAGTAGAATAAGACAAAGACTTAAATTCCAGCATTGCCTCTCACAATCTGGTAACTTTGGGAAAGTTATCTAACTTTCTTTGAACTTAGTTTATTAATTTTTAAAGTGAGAATAATAAAAATACCCTCCTCACAGGACTGTAGTGAGTAGTAAGAGAATTAATGAATATAAAACACACCTTAGGGCCAAGCATATGGTAAGACCTTAAGGAATTTTATTTCATCGATTATAAGACACATTTCCCTGTCTTTTAACATTCCTGTAGAGAGGATATGCATTACAATTTATAGGATTTTATAGTTGATCTTAGAGTTATTGAAGCAATGTATTCTTATTTAAATATATATGATCAATAATTAAGATGTAGCATTTTGTTTTAAAATGATAGAAATCAACATTTTAAAATCAGGTACTAATTCAGTAGAAGTCGTCTCCAGTGAAGAGAAAATCACAAGAATTTTACAAATTAGGACAAACTTAATACATGTTTTGAATGTATTCATTTGTTTATTCCACAAACATTTCTTTGTTGAATGAGATTACCAGGTGCCAGATCCTGTGTAGGTCAAATATCTAAACAATGAGTTAAATATGATCTTTGTTTTAAAGATCTAGCAGATGTTCTGTGGTGCTAGAGATATAGTAGGATAAGAGGATTTGAAAGATTATAAAGAAGGTGGAAACTATAGGACTTGGTGATTTGTGGGATTTGAAATAGAGATAGTAGTTAAGTTTGAATGAACACATCTCAGTTCAAATGATAAAAAAATGATAAACACCTTGGGAATAAGGGCCATCTTTCAACCCCATTTGCATGATTCCTTGTGCCAAACACAGTGCTGAGTCCTCAATAAGCTTTTGGTAAGCAGTTGTTCCTTGACTAATCATTCATTCCTCTGGAAACTCTTTATATATTTCCTAGACAGATGACCTCAGTGGATCAGTCTGATGTTGACTCAACATCCTAGAAACATTCAATTGTCTTTTTCTGTAACAACATGGTGACTTAGGATATAACATGACACCAAGAAATAGAAAAATAAAAAGGGTCTTTGAAGCAGTTTCTTTATATCTTGCTTTATTTCTAACAGCATTTCTCTGGCCTAATTCTTTTATGGTTCCGGGGAGAATTACATTTCAAATTCCATAATTGCACAGGAGAATTGGAGTCTTGTAAAAATTTAGAGTACTCTGTTCAAAGGCAATTTTTATTATCAACCTATGCCGTGATACAGCCAAAGAAATTGTTTAGAGCATCATTAGAAGAACCCTTTTTAATATTCTGCTTTCTCTTGAAAAAATGTAGCATACTCTTATTTAATATTATCATATTACTGCAATTGACTATATATTTGTTGAAAGTCTTATAGTATGGTATTTAAGGTATTGAACCAGCACACAATATACACGAACTTTATCAGTTTTCATTTTCCCTTTACAAACTAAGAACAATAATAAATGACATTTTATGACATTTGTTAGGTATTTAATATTTGTTACTGCAGTTGTTCAGTGAACCGTAAAATACAAGTGTAACAGTATGGCTCTGTTTTCATAATGAGGAATGCAAGCAAGAAGCACTTAAATCAGCATCTTACAATATGTGCCCATTTTCATCAATGTCCTGCTCCTGACCCTCTGCCAAGTTCATTATCTCCTTTGTGTCTAAATTTGTTCTCATGAAAAATTAGGAGAAAAGGAAGAATCAATTAAGATTTGCCTCTGAAATGATCCCGCATTCCTGGATGGAAAATCTTACACAAGTTTAAAGGACCACTTTATTCTCCAGTGCTTTCATGTTTTTGAACACATCCCATTGTTCTATGGGAGAGTGGCTGAAAGACTGATGTGATACTCCCTTTTACACCTTCTATCCATAAAGATGGTTCTTTTATTTGCAGCTGAAGCTATTATATCCACAGCCTGTGGCTGTTTGGCGCTTTTAACGATGGAAATTTTAAAGGAGAAACAGCGAGTAAAATGTGAAAATGTTCTCTGGGACTTTATTTTATTACTACATGTCCCTTATCATTTAGCAAACTAGATGCAATATGAAAAATTCAGTCAATTCTTTTTTAGTGGCTGGTTGGCAAAGAATCAAACAACAGGTACTAAAAAGTAAAAAATAAAAAGCAATGCTTTGCTAACTAAGCTGTGTGTGTGCCTGTGTGCTTGTGTGTGTTATAAGTGCAAGAGATAAATGACATAAGTCTGCAAAGAAGAGGCAACAGCCTTGCAGCTTCAAAGAGCAGCATGGCATCTTGGAGAAAGAATGAGTTTTGTAGGCTGTCAAATGTGTTACTCATTGCTGAGCATTGTTTCCTTCAATGGAAAAAATACATGATCCTACTAAAACCTTACTGAATTTCAATGTTCAAATGAGATCATTAAAATCAAGTGTGGATCAAGATGTTTGCCATATTGATGCTTGCTTTTAATTATTGGAGCTATTGACAATGCAGAAGTTATCTGATAAAGTACGTTGGAAACAGCCTTTCCTGTTTTTCCCAACATCCTCTTGTGATGTGTGAGGTTTTAGGCTGGTAATTCTTTTAGGAGAATATTGTTGCATTGCTTTAGCATGGACAGAACCTCTGGTTCTGTCTGGTTCTGTCTGGTTCTATTTCCCTCTCTCTCTCTCTCTCTCTCTCTCTCTCTCTCTCTCTCTCTCTCTCTCTCTCTCCTCTCTGAGGAATCCAGCTGTCATATCACAAAAGAATCCCACAAGGAAAGGAACTGAGGCCTCCTGCTGAGACTTAGAGAGTGCTGGACTTGGATGTGAATCCTTCAGTTCTAGGAAAGCCTTCAATTACTGCAGCCCCTTCTTTCATCCACTCTGCAACTAATGACAGACCCAGAGCCAGAACCACCCAGCCAAGACTCCTCGGGATATCCAACTTCAGAAACTGTGTGAAATAAATGTCATATTTAGCTACAAACTTTTGAAGTAATTTGTTCTGCAGCAATAAATAATGTTGTTGTCATTAGGTGACATTGAGTTGGATCCAACTCATAGCAACACTATGTACAACAGATGAAATAGTCCCCAACACTGTATCATGCCAGGCACTATATCAGTGCTTCTCTGCCATTCATAGGGTTTTTGATGTCTTATTGTTTTATTGGGAATGGGTTGCCGGGTCCTTTTCCCAAGCCTACAGCACCTGGTATTCCCAGGAGGTCTCCCATCCAAGTACTATCGAGGTCTGGCCCTACTTAGCTTCTGAGATCTGACTCCATCAGATTTCAGGGTGAAACAGCTGCAGGCAATAAATAATATAAGGGATCAAAGAATCAGAATTCTTCTTGAATAGTCTCAGAACACATGAAATCAGGGAGTAAATACTCCTCTATAACAATGTTTGATAAAATCTAAGAAGAACAGAACTAAGTTAATCAGGGTACCTTAGGAAAAGGAGTGAAAATTTGGAGAGTTGAAAATGAGGTCATTTGGGTAACCCATGGCCTAAACAAATTCAAGAGACCAGGTGCAGCTCCCTTCCTGAGTTTTTGCATGTTCACATCATGCATTTGGGAAGATCATCTTGGTTTGAAATGAATGAGGGCGAGATAGCCATAATGAGACAGATAAAATAATCCAACTTCCCCCATGAGTATTTGGTTAAGAGTAGAGCACCCTTAAATACTGTTAAGGCACTGTTAATGTTAATGATTGGACTTTATTGTAAGCACCCTTAGTAATGCTTATTTTGCCTTTAAATAAGCTAAGATGGTGGAGGCCAGTATGATTTGACTCACCAGTTGACAGTTGTTAGAATTTTCCCAGTTGTTTCACCTGCCTTGACTGAAGGACTATCAGCCAAATAGCCAGTCTGACTATCCTCATGGCAGCCCAAATGCTTTGAGTACTAAATAGACACCTGGAGGAAGCTATACAGCAACCAGAGCTGCTGCTACTGAAGCATAACTCTAGCTCCAGAAGGTACTATTCCAGCTGGACCATGTCAAACAGCTTGCATAAGACTTTTTGCCATCATAGTCCTTTATGAACTCTACCAGCCATTTTGAGCCAGGCCAGAGGGGGAGAACTTTCCCTGGTGGCCCAGCAGAAGGCTTGCAATTGGTGCAAACACAATCCTTCATTTGCATGAAGGGCTGTGCCGCGATTGGTGAAAACACCATTGCCAAACCCGCTTCTGGCTATAAAAGCAGGGTATTCCCATTTTTTCAGCCAGGAATCACCTTCCTGTGCTATCTCCTGGGGTTGCAATATTGAGCCTATAAAATAACTTCTCTTGAGTGGTATTTTCTTGTTTACTTTTCCTTATTACTACCAGAGCAGACTGAGTTGGTAGTAAGAAAAGGAGATGGTCAAAGTGGCCCTGGAGTGGTAACAAGCATCAGCCCAAGCATCAGCAGTGAGCAGGAGCAGCAGTGGCAGTGAGCAGCAGCAGTGTCAGTGACTGGGTGGCTGAGGAGTTATAAAAAGTGTCTGAGAGTGAACATAGTGGGGTGCGGAGATGGCAAAGACAATGCAGGGCAGTAGAAGTACAGAGAAGGTGAGAAAGGGCTAAGATCCAAGGGTGTAGAAAGGTAGAAGCTATGGAGGGCCAGAGATGAGAAACTATGGGCTCTAGTCAAGGCCCATCCAGAAACTTTAACACTAGCAAGCACTGCCTGCTGCTGGTACTCATTGCTGCTAGAAGCTGAGGATTACTACAGCTGTTAAGTGGTGAGGCCGCTGGTGGTTAGAGTTTTGAGCAATAAACCTCCAACACAAGAATACAGAGCCATAAACCTCTGCATTTTAAAGCCTGAAGCAATTAGCCACCATCTCTCAGGGCTTGGAGCTATAATCCTCTGGATCTGCTGGTTCAGTCTTGCCAGTCCAGCCTGTAGGCCTTGGCCACTCAAGGACTTGAGATAGCCAACACACAGAGCTTCTCCTCACTTACCTACAATTTCTGAGTAAAGAAAAAAGAATCCATCCAGTTGACTGGTAAAAATAACATATTCTGAATATTGTTTGCTTAAGTAAGGAAGTCTCTTCTATAGTGAGAATTGTCTTGCTCTTATGCTGAATTTCCCTATTACTCTCATATGTTTCTGATTTATATATCATAATACTTCGAATAAAATGGCCCATTGGTCAGGAATAGATAATGCCAGATTTTGAATGCTCTCATGATATATTCAATAATTCTATCTATTTTTCCCCAGATATTATACCTCCTTATAGATAAGTAGCTTCTCTTTTTATTTAATTAATGATTAACTGGATTTTACAATCTATCTCCTGCAGCTGTAGCCCTGTGGCATCGATCCCATCAGATCTCGGAAGCTAAGCAGGGTCGGGCCTGGTTAGTACCTGGATGGGAGACCACCTAGGAACACCAGAAGCTGTAGGCTTGGGATAAGGACCTGGCAACCCCCTCCCAAAAATCAACCTGCCATTGAAAACCCTATGAATAGCAGAGAAGCACTGACAATAGTGTTTCCCCTGTTGTACAGAGGGTCACTATGAGTCAGATACCGACTCGACGGCACCTAACAACAACAACAACAATCTATCTCAAGCTTGTAAGTCTATGAATTCATGTGTACACAAGCTGCTCTTAGTAGGAGGACATAAAGCTATAATCCATTCAATGGTGATAATCTATAACATCCTATAGAATTATCTTATAGATATAGTTAAATCTGAAGAACTTACTATCAGTTATGAAAGAATGGCCCAAGTTGTGTGTATATATATATATATGTTTGTGCATATGTATTTGTGTGTAGGAACAGCAGGGGAGAGGTAAATACATATTCAGGGAGAAAGACCTGGTACAAAAATATTGTTGTTGTGTTGCTATTGTTGTTAGGTGCCTTCAAGTTGCATCCGACTCATAGTGATCCTCAGAGTTTTCAATGACAGATAGTTTTGGGATTGCTTCAGGATATAGATTGCCATGTTCTTCTCCTATGGTACAAGAACAAGTTTGATAATTAATTTCCAGGCATAAAAATAAACTGTGGACTTAGAGAAGTTCCACATGGCCATATATTAGCAACACTGCTCCATAGTGCTTTTTGAAAATCTCAAATGTGATCCTATTATGATTCTCCTTAAAATAGTTATATACCTCCTCAACAGATGACAAGTTTTCCTAGCCCAAATTGGCAGATCCTTACAAGTTCTATGGCCTTTAGGAGAATCTCTGCACATCCTACAAACACTATTATGGCACAAAGGAGCGTTCTCTTTCCTATTCAAATTGGCAAATTTTGTTATTTTTTTCTGGGGCTCTTGGCTCATACTGAGGCATGAAGTAGGAAATTTTTACAATTGTCAATTGGCAAGGGATAACATCATAAACCTAGAAGGAGGAAGAGGAAGTCAGCACTATCAGGAGGAAAGTTTATTTATTAAAACAAATGATGGGCTGAGGATGTAGCTCAGTGATGGAGTGCTTGCCTAGCATGTGTGAGACCCTGGGTTTTGTCCCCAACCCTGCACAAAAAGACAAACATATGAAAGAACTTTCATATGCATATGCAGAATGAAGAATTTTCATATGCATATGCAGAATTTGAAAGCTGCCAAATACTCTCGAGTTCCATAAAAAGAATGGAGTTAAGAGTGAACATTGTGAAGTAGGGGTAAAGCAGAGGGACCAAGGAGAGGATCAGGGAGATAGTCTGCAGAGGAGACTCCACTGGACTCTACAGACAAATAGGGGAGGGTATGCTCTTTTTGCAACTTATTGATTAGAATATTGTTGGACACAACTAATGGAAATCTAATTTAAGTTTAAATTTATTTAGACATAAAAGAGATATAATAGCTATCATGAAAAGAGGAACTCAATGCAGTATTGATTCTGTGGCCCAAAATTACTAGTAACAGCCATATTCCTTTCTCTGTTTTTATTCTGGCTCCCATGGTACCAGCTTAATTCTATAGTCTGGCTCCCCATCAGGATCACAGAATATGCGTAGCAATAACCCTTGTTGCTGCTGTCATTAACCATATGAATAAAAAGAAAGAAATTGTGCTCTTTGCTTCTGGAAGCCCTCCCAGAAAAGCAAAAATACTTTTTTTCCCCCAGAAGCCTTCAGTAAACCTTTTAAGCAAGTCACTTCATCAAATATGTTTCATGCACTTCCCTGACTCAATATCTATGGATAAGGGGTGGGATTTTGATGACTAGCTTAATTTGAATCCCCACACATGCCCTTAGATCTTAAGGATTATCCCAGTGGTTTGGGAGGCGGAGGCAGGAGAATCACAAGTTCGAGACCAGAGGCAGTCTGCATAACTTAGCAAGACCCTGTCTCAAAAAAGTAAGAAAATGGGCTGAGGGTGCAGCTCAGTGGTCCAACACTTGGAGAGCATGCAAGCGCGAGGCCCCAGGTTCAACCCCAAGCACCAAAAAAAAAAAAAAAAAGATTGACTCAGTTTCTCTCAACGACACTTTTATATTATATAGAGGAGATATAACTCCTTACCAGACAGACACAGAATAAAAAAAAAATCTAGCAGTAGACCATTTCCTACCTTTTCCAGTGAAGGATATTTTAGGCAAAAATATGTACATAAATATGTATGTATACATCTCTTCATGAATAGAGAATGACAAACATTTATCAGATATTGAAAGACATTTATGGTTCTCAAATATCAAGAATCACTGTAATTTAGATAAAGTTCTTAGGTAACCTTCTCTTCTATTGTTTTCCCAATTTACATGTATATCACTAACACAAAACAACTCAAACCCTTCCTGGGCTACTTCAAGCTGTTGGTTCTTTGACCACATCACCCTCTCAGTCTGGCTGACCCTATTCCCTCTTCTGCCTGGTAAACCATAACTGCCTTTTCATGTATAACCTCTTTAGTGGAATTTTTCCTTATTGTTATCTGTTTTTGGCATCAGGAGAGAATCTCAATGGGTGATGTCTATTCCCAGCATCTTCTTGGTCCACTGTTACTGGGTGGCCATCAATATCTGGGAATGGCCCTGAAGACAGGTACCACGGGCTGTCACAAGTGAGAGAGAATGTCTACATTTTTAGAGGGCACTGCCTACTTCCAGGATTGCTCTTAAAATGTCCTGTAAAGTACTGTCAATAATCAAGACTTATGTTCTTTTCTAAGCTTTTAACTATCGTATTATTTGATATTGGATAAGCCATTTAACTTCTCGGAGCTTCAACTTAGAAAATAGCAAAATAGGTAATATTATAGTCATGGACCACATAATGAAGTTTCAGTCAATGATGGGCCATATATACAAAATTGGTCCCATAAGATTATAATGGAGCTAAAAATTTCCTATCCCAACAACCAAAAATGATGCTGTAGACTTCGTAATGTCATAACACAGGGTATTGCTCCTGTGCCTAAAGTGATACTAATATAAACAAACCTAATACACTGCCAGTCATATAAAAGTATACCACACATAATTGTGTATAGTGCATAATACTTGATAATGACTACAAATGACTGTTATTGTTTTATGTATTATACTATACTTTTATTGCTATTTTATGGTACATTATTTCTATTTACTAAAATAAAATTACTGTGAAACAGTATGTTGTGTTACTCTAGCAGCAGCTTTGCACTTCTCATGTTTACTGTATCTCTTGATTTCATCAAGAGGCCCATATTGGGATTAACCTATACCATGTGGGTTTGTGAAAACACACTGAACAGTGTTCACACAATGAGGAAATGCCAACTCCCTGTTTAAGTGGTGCATGGATGTATATACTGTAAGATATTTGTTCTTGACATTGAATGATCAGTTCCAGTTCTGCTACCTCACATGCTTTGTTCCTTCTCTCTGGTCCACAAATATGCTTCAAGACAAATGGCCACTTCATTGCTTGCTGGATAAGTCTTTATCTTCCCTCCTCATATTCATCCCTGGTGATGTGGTCCCCTTACATGTGAGTCACAAGGACCTCCTCTGGGCTTTGCCAGGCCCAAGCAGCTTGATTCATTATTTATTTATTCTGCATCTCTCCTCAGAGTAGAGTGTAGCTCTAAAACCATGGCAGCCCCAGCCCACCCAGCATCATGGATGAAAGGAAAGAAGCAAATCCAAAGAAAAACTCTAAGAGATAGTTCACAAAGAAAGTAGACTTTTCTTACCAAAATCTCCACTGGGTTGAGCAGTTTGGAGCTCCTTTTGTCTTTGATTTAATTCCAAATCCCCTGCACTGGGTAGAGTGGGGGTGTAGAGAGGTGGCAGTTTGCAATGACAGGGAAATGAGCTTCCAGTGGAGGTTGAAATGTATCTATCTCCAAAGTCATTGCATTGCTAGTGAGATCAAACAATTGAAATATATGTAAAATCACTTGGAGAAAGTGCCACAGAAATGAAAGTGTTGGAATTAAATAGTCTTACTGATATAGATCCTCAAGTGTCTGTCAGCTTGTCATGCTGTGGGAGCTTGTGTGTTGCTTTGAAGCTGAAAGCTATACCACCAGTATTTCAGAGGCCAGCGGGGCCACTCATGGTTGTCAGGTTTCAGCTAAGCTTCCAGACTAAGACAAACTAGGGAGAAGGACCAGCACCCACTCCAGAAACAGCAATTGAAAACTCTATGAATAGCAGAGAAGCACTATCAAATGTAGTGGTGGAAAATGAGCCCTTCAGACGGAAAGTCACTCAAGAAACCACCAGGGAAGAGTTTCTTCCTCAAAGTAAAGTTGATCTAAATGATGGGAATGGAGTAAAGCCCCTGGGGCCTCCATTTGCTGATGTGGCATGATTCAAAATAAGAAACGCAGTGGCTGCAACAATGAGATCAAACATAAAAAAGATTATGTGTATGGCATGGGGTGAGGTACTATTTCGTTCTGTTGTACATAGGGTCGCTATGAGTCAGATCCAACTTTAGGGCACCTAACAACAACAACAACAACAACAACAACAACGATATAGAGGTTTTACATTTAATATTTATTCCTGGAAGAAAGAGCACATCTAAATCTCTTTCTCCTTAAGAACTATACTCCTCATTCTGGGATAAACTATTTAAAAATAATTTAAGACCCCAGAAAAATAGTAAATGGATTGCAGACCTGGGAAACATTCATTAGATCACAACTGGGATTCTACAATGCATCTTAATAAAGGCAGTAAATTACTTTTTATTTTCACAGACACAAGTTTGTTTCTAGGCTTTCCCAAGTGGATTGATAGACTTGTTTGAATGTGATTTCCATTTTACCTTCATATTAAAATGAATAGAAGTGAAAAGGTCAAGTTTATTCAGAAAATTGTTAGCTATCCTTGGGAAAAATAATTCAGCATGTGTGATTTTAATCAATTTTCATTCATTGTTAAAGTTCACACAAAGTTTAGCTTGATGTCTGTGAGAAATGGAAATGGTGACTGGTATTATAGGCACAATAAATATACCTGAATCTAAAGTCCTCTAGACAATATTGTTAATAAAGCATATTTGTCTGGTTCCATGAAATAGAAATGTTTAAATTAGAAAAGCTGCTTGCTTACATGCTAGGTTAATAGGAGCATTTTCAATTCTCAATCTTCATTATTCTGAATGTCAAGAGGGAAAGCTGACTTGAGCACATAGTCTGTATTATAAACCAGTGTAGTTACATAGTATCTTGGGAGCAGCCACAGTGGAAGAACCTGGGAGTGGAAGGTGTGGGAAAACACACACCTGAAAAGAAGGGATTTGGGCCTTTTGCCTTCCCCAGAGAAGAGTCATACTGGACGCTTTCTAATTTTTCAATTAGCTCCCCACATAGTGCTAGGGATTATGAGGCACAAGGGCAAGTTTGCTCTTTTTATGGTGTGGTGAGGATCAGGAAGAGGGTAGCATTCAGAATGAGGTATTTGAGAAAGAAATCCATGCCTATATGATACAAGTAATATGGGATTAATTACTGGAGCTGTCATATTGCTTGTAATAGATATTCTAGTGATAGAAGTAGTGTTCATGAGAGAAAATCAAAGAGAAGAGGATCATAGTGTTTCAGAATAGTCAAAACAAGATCAAGGGTGAAGGTGTGTCTTAGTCAGAGTTGGAAAGTGAGAGGAGGATTTGAACAGGCTGGAAAAGCGCTGGGCTTGTAAAACATAAACTTAAGTACAGAGGCAGACATAAGGCTGCTCTGGGATGGAGCTGGGTAGATAACAGCCTACTCTGCATGGTCAGTATGCATGTGCATGTTGAGATGCTTGATTAACAAGCAAGTTGCACCAGAATACAGAAACCGGGTAGATCATGGCTATCTCACAATAGGATTTTGACTGACTTCAATTATTTTCAAGGTTGTTATGACCAAAACTTTGGTCATAACAAATTACCATGGTGCCACTCAGTAAATGTTATTATCGGTAGTATTTTTTTGGATAGGTTTTAAAGCCCTCCCTCTCTGTTTTAGGTTAGAGTGTGTCAGTGTATTTGATGGATTTCTAATGTGAAATACACCTTCAGGATGGGGAGGTACAGATGACAAAAAGGGGGCTACAGACTAAAGCGTGTGTCCCTTCTAAACCATATGTTGAAACTCTTAAACCCCAATGTTACCACATTTGGAAGTAGGTATTTACTGGGATAATTAAATATGATCATAATGGTGAGACCCTAACCCAGTAGGACTAGTGTCCTTACAGGAAGTGAGAGAGATGCCAGAAGAACATGCACATGCCCTGGAAAGACCATCCTAGGACTCGGCAAGAAGGCAGACAGCTGCAAGCCACTGTGAGAGTCCCTCCCTGGAAACCAACCCTGCCAATATCTTGGTCATGAACTTCTTCCCTCTAGAATTCTAAGAAAATGTATTTCTGTTGTTTATAACACCCAGGATGTGATTCATTATGGTAGTTCAAGCAGACAAAGGGTTGTGGCCAAGTAGTAATTACACAATGACAAAATGAAAAGGCAAGTTGAGTTAGATCTCTTCATGGGCCCAGCTGGAGAATCATGACTGTTAGCACAATGGAGAAAATTCACAGCTTTATCTGACACAATTTTACCTTCCAGTACCTTTGAGACAGACTTGTTACATTGGATACAACTTAAATATATGTTAAATATATCACTTTGGGGGAAGATTTTGCTTATAAAGCTATTGTTGCATAGCTTTATAAGAAAAAAAGTAGTAGGAGATACACTCATGCATACACACAAGCATTATTTTCCTATTTTCACTTTTCTATAAACAATTTGTACTTCATATATATCTTCTTGGTTTATTTTCCTTGATCATAATAACATCTATCAGTCAGCAAAAGGCTTATACTGAGAAAATTTCAGGAGACTTTTTGATAATACATTAAAAACTAAATGACAATAAAGAAATAGGAAGTATAAAGTTCTAATGAATAAACAACCCTAGGAGTACAAAGTCCTAAAATTTAATACCTCAGCAATTCTTGAATATGATGGGTGTAGTGGCGCATGCTTATAATCACAGCAACTCAGCATGAGGAGGCTTGAGGATCACAAGTGGAGCTAGAAGCATCCTGCGTAATTTAGGGAAACTTTGTCTCAATTTAACAAATTTTAAAAGAATATATTTATAAGTGAGAAAAAAAGCAGTGAAGATAAGAAAGAGAGAAGAGTGCATATCAGTTATTATGCTTACAGTGGCATGTGATCAAATACCCAAATACTCAATACGTTGTTGTTGCTAGGTACCATCGAGTTGGTGTCCGACTCAGAGTGACCCTATGTACAATAGGTGGAACACTATTGTCAGTGCCTCTCTGCTAGTCATGGGATTTTCAATGATGGATAGTTTTTTGGGAGTGGGTTGCTGGGTCCTTCTCCCAATCCTGCAGCACCTGGTGTTCCCAGGCAGTCTCCCATTCAAGTACTAAAACCAGGTCTGACCCTGCTTAGCTTCCGAGATCTGACAGGATTGGATGCTATAGTGGTACAACTGCAGGCCAGGAGTGGTATAGCTGGGTCATGTGGCAGTTCTACTCTTAGTTTCTAAGGTGACTTCATATTGATTTCCAAAGTGGCTGAACTAATTTATAGTCCTAACAGCAGTGCAAAGGGTTCCTTTTACTCTGCTTAGCTTCTGAGATCTAATGGGATCAGATGCCACAGTGGTATAGTATGTAGCAAAGTGTCTCTATCATCCAAAGGTTTCCCATGAACATTTCACATTAAAAGAAAAGAACATCTCTGTTGAAGTAGGCTTATAGAGTTGTTCACAGGTCCCCAGGTGATTTTTAAACTTTGTGTAAACTATCTTCCTAAAGAACTTAGCATATTCTGGAAGCATCTTAACTTCCAGTGAAAGTTCTAAGTTACTGAAACAGATGCCTGGCCATATACTTTCATCTCAGAGCTACATAGAATAGAATCTGGACCCAGTTCGCCATTTGATTTAGAGACATGCAAGTCTGTTTCATGGAGTGTGTATATTGGAGGGAGGGTGTCCTTGAAAGGAACTAGACTGGAAAAAGAGATAACAGGACATTGTATTAGTGCCTAAGGTTGCTGAAATAAATTATCCCAAACTTGATTGCTTAAAACAGTAGAAATTTGTGTTCTCAGTGTACTGACAGCCAGAATTCCAAAGGCAAAGTGTTGGCAGGGTTACTTCCCTCTGAAGACTGATGGAGAGTCTGTTCTGTGCTTCTTTCCTACATTCTGGTGGCTTTAGTTACTCTTGGTGCTCTTTGACTTAGAAATACATCACTCCAACCTCTGCCTCTGTTTTCACATGGCCTCCTCTCTAGATCTCTGTGTCTTCCTTTTCTGTCTCTTACAGGGGCATGTATCACTGGATTTAGAGCCCACTCCATGTCCAGGAGGGCTGGGATTTAGTTCAGTTGGTAGAGTGCTGCTCTGCAGTCTCTGAGGTCCAGAGTTAGATTCCCAGCACCACAAAAATGGGAGAAGGATGTGGTAATCCACTCCCCAGGGAACCCCTAAAACAATAAACCATTGAAAACCATATGAGGGTCGCTATGAGTCGGACACAAGTTGATGGCACCTAACAACAACAACAACCAGGTCCAGCATGATATCATCCTGAGATTTTGAACCTAATGGTACCTATAAAGAACATACTTTCAAATCAGTAACTTGATCTACTGAACCACTGCTAACCTCCTAGAATACATCGCCATGAGTGAAGATTCAAGTGGGGGAGGGGCATAATCTCTGGACACATCTTAATTCTGGCCAGGAAGGACAAGATTATATTTTAAAGCAGTGGTCTTCCAAGTGGGGAAGGATGAGACTATTTTAGAACTTCTGTTTATAAATTTGTTCATCTAAAGAAGTAAGAAATAGTTCTTCTATACTGGACATATAGATTGATACCATGGCCCTTATAAAGTTTGTAAATCAGAGGAGGCATCTTGCATGGGGAAGGGCTGAGAGTCAAGCTTTTATTCATCCACTTGCTTTCTGGATTAGAATCCATTGCTCTTTACCTGGCATCATTAAATGGAGCTATGAATATTATCTAGTTATAACTAAGATGACCATCAGAAAATGAACAAGCACCCTTAAATATTGCTTTTAATTGAAGATAATACTAATAACACATGTATGATATATAATAAGCTCCTCTGACTCCTTTTTGCCTTTCAACATCTTAATGACCTCTGTAAACAATGTCCTGCCTTGAGTTTCCTCTATTTAGACACAAGTACTAGTTTCTATTTTTCTGACCGGACACTAATATCCCTTTAAAGTAGAAGGAAGTAGGTGATCATCATTTAAATATATTTCACCACTTAGTTGCCTGGTATTTTGCAAAGGTCCAGGATTTTATTTTGAGCCAAGGTATTTTCATATACTTTTCAATTTTGCCTTAAGAAATTGCCAAGAACTAATTTTAGTTTTGATATCCTAAAGAGCTATTATAAGGAATGAGATAGAGTTGGTTGATAAAGCAAAAATCCAGCTTTATAAGTGGTGAATTGTAGATCAATCTGTATGTTAGGGATGGGTCCAAGTAGGATTTTTTTCTCATTTCCTCTGCAAATGGATCCCTGAAAGCCTATTACCTTTAATCAGAAATTCTTATTTATTATCTTTTAAAGGTTTGAGAGGATGAGAGCTGTGAGGGGAAATTGAGAGTAGGATGCGATTAAGAAAAGGGTTTCATGCAGAGAAAGAAAGACATATAAAGCAAACCGTAGTATGATGTTGGAATATGCAAATGGAGCCCCTGACCCACTTTCAGGAGGCCACACTCTTTTGAGCTTTTCCATTAATGAAAAAGATTTTAATCAATAAATTCATCCTGTTTCCCTCGCTGACTCTACTCTTTGTTACATACTTAGAATACAAAGAGTTAGTGCTACACTGTGGGGCATGACATGGAACAGAAGTTGGCAAACAATCAAGGCCTGTGAACCCAATCCAGCATACAGTCTGAGTTTGCAAATAAAGTTTTATTGGCACATAGCCAGGTTCACTCATTTGCTTGTTGCATATTGCTGTTTACATGCTACAAAGGCAGAGTTTAGTAGTTGCAACTAAGACAATGTGCCTGGAAAACTGAAATGTGTACTATGTGGCCTTTTGTGAAAATGGTTGCTGACCCCTGCTATAAAATGAGTGCTTGTTCTTATAAGGGTCACTTTGACTTCTGTGCTATTCAGGTAAAACATTCGGTGGCACTTAGGATATACTAAGTACTATGCTAGGTACTCCACCGAATAAAAGGAAGGAGATGAAATGTAGGTCAGGGTTTTTTCCATGCAGTAGGATCTAGAAAATAGCTGTAAATAGAGGTAAGACAAGTGAATAAATGTCTGCTTAGTGGAGATACAGACAAGAACTATTCCAAAGACAAAGAAACAATGTCCAACTAAGATAGAGGCCCCAGTGTCAGGGGTCAAGGTTGTATTTATTTTTTTCAAGGAGGAAGTCACAAAATTTTCATTCTCCTGGGGATACAGAGAAAACAAATGACTGAACTGTTATTTGTGCTTTAAATTCATCTTGTTAGGCTTTACATATTTCCAAGGAAAAGGATTTAAAAAGATTAAAGTCAGAGGAAATCAATTTTGGATTATCATTGATTCATTCACATCTTTACTCATCCATATATGAGCACAGGGATGTATGACATATGATTTGCTGAGTCCAAACAATAAACATGGAAGAAATGGTTCCTGTCTTCAGGGAGCTTGTATTCTGTGGAGTAGCAGAGGGTAGGTAGGTATTATAATCACCCACTTGCAGACTGGCAAGGATTTCTATCTATATCCAGCAGAAGTCTTAGGGAGATTTTTGAATCAATACACAGGAAGAAAACAGAATACTGTTGAAGATTCAGGATGCTTGAGAGTTTGAGAACATGAGTTCAGGATCCAACTGCCTGGGGAGGTATCAGGTTGTCCTTTATCAACTGAGTAACCTTGTGGAAGTTAATGAATATCTGTCTCAGATTCCTTACCTTCAAAGTGGAATCATAATAGAATCTACCTTATAAGATTGCTGTAAAAACTAAATGAGGCCATGTCCATTAAGTTTTTAGAATGGTAGCTACTTGGCACATAGTAAGTGCTACACAGTGTTTATTCAAAGAAGAACAAAATTGACTCTGCTTTCACTCTGAAACTGTCCACATTTTCATGTATATATACACAAATTTTGAGGAGAGTTGTCTCCAATAGAATAATAAGTCTGAAAAGAGAGACATGTTTTGATCTTTATTTACATTTTAAATGAAAATAATTTAGGTTTATAAAATGAAGAAGTATGATGTTATAATTTCGCTAGCATGCCATCTTTTCTCTACTCTATCTGTAGAGAATTCACTCTCTATATACAGAAATGCTGCCTTCAAAGATCCCAAAATATTTTCTTTCAAAAATGCAATTTTGAAGTCGAGCATGGTGGTAGTTGTTGTTAGGTGCTGTCGAGTCATGTATGACTCATAGTGACTCTCATAGGGTTTTCAAGGGCTGATTGTTTCAGGATTGCCTCAGGAATGGATTGCCATATCCTTCTCCCATTTTTGTGGTGCTGGGAATCAAACTCGAGACCTCAGAGACTGCAGAGCAGCGCTATACCAATTGAGCTAAATCCCAGCCCAGGTATGGTGACATATGCCTGTAATCCCAGTGACTCTGGAGGTGGAGGCAGAAGGATCGCAGGTTCAAGACCAGCCTGTGAAACTTAGTAAGATCCTGACTCAAAATAATAAAATACAAAATGAGTTGGGGATGCAATCAAATAAAACAGCACTTGCAAAGTAAGTGCAAGACCCTGGGTTCAACCCCCAAGTACCATAAAAAATATAACTTTCCATTGAAATGTAAAGAATAGTAAAACAAAATTATGATCATCATCATCATCATTTAATATTTACCAAACGGCTAGTATATACCAGTCATAGAAGGTAGTCTTATAAACTTACTTATTGTTTTTATTATTTATATAAATTTCATAAAACTGATATTTTTATCCTTCTTTTTAAATGAGAAATTTCAGGTGGGCAAATAGCTTAGGTTACAACCTCCAGTCATATATAGTGTATGAGGCAGGGGAAATATCCCCACTTAGAACTACTACTTTGGTCCCAAAGATTGTGACATTTTTTCTCTGATGCATATGTGGTCTCAAGGACACATGGACTAAAAGAGTAATATTTAGACCATATAATATATTTCCTTATGAAAAAAGGGTATTTGTAAGACAAATTGTATAATTTATCTATCATTTTGTCAGTCATAAAATTGTTGTGTATTTATTAGGGAAGTATTAAAATATTTAGAAGACATATATCACCCATAGCCCTATTCATTATAAATATCCATTGGAATGTTTTTATATGTGCTTGGAATAATTTTTGTTTTTATACATATACTCTTAAATGGTTACTTACTATACTGTATTTTAACTCAGACTTTCACTTTACACATCATTAAGATTTTAATATCATTTTTAAAAAATTTTTTCCAAGTCTACATAGTATATCTGTATCACTATAGTACAAAAACATTTAACCTGATACCTTGAATGCTTTCAATCTTATACAATTATAAAGAATTTTGTAATGAAATTTTGGTGCAGTCTTTGACCACCTGATTGTTTCCTAATAATAAATTCTTATAAATAGAATGGCTGGATCAAAAGTAAAACTATTTTAAGATTGCAGATATATAGAGACAAATTGTCTTGCGGAAAGAGCACAATTAAGTCAATATTAATTTACCTAATGTCCTATTTAAAAATAGCAACACATATAGTTTTCCTACCTTAACATCAGTTACCTTATTAATTTTCAGGTTGTACTTGACATGAGACTGAATAATGTAAAACTATCTAGGTTAGCATGCTACTCACTTTACAGCTCCCATTAATGTATAATCCAAGACAGAGCCATTCAGTCTTTTATCATTTTACTCAAAAAATATCTGTTGGGGGCCAGCAGTCCGCAAAAGACTGATGAGGAAAGGCACTGATTGTAAAGATGTTAGGTTCTGCATGTGTTCCTGCGTGTGCTTTTGTGTGTATTACAGGAGGTGGTGTGGCTATGAACTATGTCCCCAGGACTTTCTTAGTCATAAAATCGATGGATATGGCAGACATGCAGAGTGTAATGTATCCTCCACAGTAATACACTGGCAGCCAAGTTTTCATGAGAAAAATCATCTATTTCCTAAAATATTGAAATTAATTTCATAGCAACATTTCACAACTCTACATTTGATGAAATTAGTATGTATACCTAGGAAGTAGATAATCAAACCCTGACACACTGGTCGAGCTGATGTGATGGGTCTTTGACTTCTGTGTCAGCCAAAGCAGGCACAAAGAAAAGCAGAGCAGACAAAGCCAGTCACTCAGTTCTGTTGATGGTTCTCTGGAAAGCCTAAACACTCATAAGTAAGAAATGATGATGAGTTTTCATGATCTTCAAAAGTTGTTGATATGTTTCTGAAAAGTTCATTCATATTTGGGGTTTGATTTCTTTTCTGGAGATACGTGTAAGGTTTGTTTTTGAGACCTAGATTATGCTAAATCTCCATTAACTGATGTCACCTTGTTGCGAAAATAAATGAATAAAACAAAATGATTTCTGAGGGTTCTGAAATATCCAACTTCTCTACATGATGTGCTATCAGTAATCATTCATAGGACTGAACAAAGAAATAAGCAAACACACAAGAAAATAATGGCAAAGAATGAAGAGGAAAACATTCATCTTGTTCCATCAGGGTAACAGTCTTCCTTGAAAGATAAAGTCATTTATAAAAGATATTTTCAATTTAAAAATTAAGAAAATATTAATATATAGTATATCTTCCAACCTCTACATATCATAGCTCTTGGGAAACATATACAGATTTGATAGCAAAAAAGTCATTGGCCTGTAAATTTTACATTCATCTTAAGTATAAAATAGGCTCTATGAAAAGAAGGCAATAGGTAATGATCCTACTTAAAATTAAGACAATAATTTGATACCAAAATAAAGATAACAATTGAAAAGGAAATGTTCTCTAGTGGAGAATTCTCAATAATCCAATTTATATTGAAATAAGTAATGCTTCCCAACTTTATTTTGATTGATGTATAATTTCTTAATGGCTAAGTTGTCAATGGGAGCAAAATTAATGTTTTAGTGATTGAAGAAGTTCAAATAGCAAAGGATCATCCTCCTTGGTTGAAAAGGAAAAAAAAATCAATACTGATGTGTTTAAGACTCTTTTCCATATTTCTTTGAAATAACTTTGAATATCTCACGAGAGACAAATATTTTATTCTACCTATAAGAAATTTTAAGACTGTTAACTATAAGTCTTCTGAGAAATACTAAAACCTGGGTATCAGTATCTTCATATTGAACCTCTCAGTAATAAAAACTTGTATGTTAAAAATTAAAATGAAGGCTATTATCAAAATAAAACCAATGTTACCCAGGATGTAACTAATCAGAACTTTTAGTTAATTTAGTAGATTACTTTATTCTGATGCTAAAAAGCAGAAACAGTCGTTCACAGACACCCCATCCTGCCCTCACACGTACAAATGAGATTTATTGATTATAGGAGAATTATTTTATACATAAGTAAATATTCACATATATCGCTAAGTGGTCAATACACTCAATGCATTAAAGAGAATATTCTGTTATAAAATATTTTCATGGGGATAATAAGTATGAATGAAAAAATTAGAAACCAATTCAAGATAAGTGGTAAAGATGTCTAATTTTCACACTTTGAGGCACATCAAAAATAATGTACTAATATTAGCAAAATTTCTAGTGAGGGTCTATTTTTTTCAATAAAAGCACTCACTTAATGTTTGTCTCAGCTGTTTTTCTGATATTATAGCAAAATGTCTGAGCCCATGAAATTTATAAAGAATAGAGGTTTATTTAGCTCAGAGTTCTTGGGGCTGGGATGTCCAAGAGCAGGCTGCCAGCATCAACTGAGGGCCTTCTTGGTACAACATAACTTGGTGGAGGCATCATATGAGGTGCTGAACAAAGCTGCTAGAAGGAGATCACTTTTATAAAAAAGACTCCCTTGATAATCCTCTAATCTAACTAATCTAACTAGTCCTCTAATCTTCAAATGAATAATCTATTCATGAAGGTGGAGCCCTCATTACTCAATCACCTCCCAAAGGTGCCTGCCATCTCCAAATACCATCAACATACAAATTTGGGGATGAAGTTTCCAACACATGAAATTTGAAGAACACATTCAAACCATAGCATGGATCTAAGTAAAACTGATGGCTTCACTTTCAGTTGGTCTCCAAAATGTTTAAGAAAATAAATTTGAGTTATAGCTAGCTAGCTTATGATTGCACACCATACTATGTTTGACATAGAAACTGATGTTTTTGGTCATGTGGCACTTGGTGAAAGGATTTCAATGTATTTGGTATAAACAGTAAACACTGCCCTATGTGAAGATGTGGTCTAGAATGTGTCTTGAGTACGAATCACACATTGAGTCGTCTGTTTTTTAACCTTACAGGTCTGAACCCTGGAACAATAAAGGCAAGATCCTCAGTTGTCTTTTCTGAGCCAACAGAGCTATATCTATACACCAAACTGTACACAGGAAATTGAACTTAGTAAAATGTATTATGTAGTACCAAGAAGGAAAAGGACATGCCTCAGTTACATAGTAATTTCAGCTAGCTAGGCAGTCCCTCTTCTTTTAGCATTCTGATTAAACAACGTCTCACTATATAAAAATAAAATTATAATCTTGATTACGTCTCTAACTAGTTGGTCTGCCTTGTTCAAAAGATAATGGTTTAAATGAATAATTCATAAGGTCTCTAAAATCATATTTTAGAAGTGTAAGGATCCACTATTTGAGAAAGGATAATAATTAGCACCATTAACCCCATTTTATAGGTGAGCCAATAGATTGAAGAGACTGGCATAAAATTACACAACTACCATATTTCTTCAAATATTAGACAGACAGGGATTTTTACAAAGGTCAGTTGAAAAAGAGAGAAGATTCTCAAGAGAGTCATTGCTGCCCGTGCCTAAAAGAGAAAGCCCTGTGTGGCGTTTTCATCTAGTCATCAACATCATTTTTTTTTTCCTGGTAGAACAACAATTATGTCTTAACTCAAAATTGCAAGGGAAGTGTAAGCTTCCACTAAGATTTATTTGTGAAACCAACAGAAAACAACTTCATTAGGAGATGACTTTACAATAAAAAGTTATTTTTCTTTCAGTAGACAGCATGCATGCCACATGCTAGGCAAAGTAATTCAAGACAGTAGAAAGTGCCTGATCCTTCTGGATAGATCTGTGAATTCTCAATGAACATTTTGCAATGGATCCATGCATCATAATATACTATCACTGAGGCACAGAACACGGATTTCTCACAAGCATCATGCTAGTATTCTAGAAAAGCTTTTTAACTTAATTTTTCAAAATATATAGTCAAATCATTGTTGTTGTTAGGTGCCCTTGAGTCTGTATCCGACTCATAACGACCCTCACAGGGTTTTCAATGGCTGACTGTTTCGGGATTGCCTTGGGAGTGGATTGCCAAGCCCTATCTCCCATTTTTGCGGTGCTGGGAATTGAACTCAGGGCCTCAGAGACTGCAGTGCAGCGCTCTACCCACTGAGCTAAATCCCAGCCCAGTCAAATCATAAACATAGTTAATGTTACTTAAATGAATGTATGAGTATAACCAAAAAGAAAATGAACACAAACCTCTAGAATTGTTCCATTTCATTGTCCCTTCAAATGAGCTTGGAAAGGAGAAGATTCAGAGGGTCAGGATTAGCTTTCCCCTATATATCCTTAAAAACTCAAAGCTGACATAATTTATAGGATATGTTAGATTGTGCATTTTGAAAAGTTTTAGACACTTGAATGTTGCTGTGGAATGAATGTCATCAGACAGCTAAGAAATGGCACCTCCCATTCCAGAAGCTATTATTAAGTGGGTGGTGAATTTTACATTTAATGGTAATTTAGGAATAGAGAAAATAATAATTGATGATAAATCTAGAATTAGAAATTATGGCTCCAGCTGGGCACCATGACACACAACCATAATCCCAGCAACTAGGGAGGCAGATGTGGGAAGATCATGAGTTCAAGGCCAGAAGCAGCCTGGGAACTTAGTAAGACCCTGTCTCAAAATGAAAAATATAAGAAGGGTGGAGGACATAGTTTAGTAGTAGAGCACTTGCCAAGCATGTGCAAGGCCCTGTATTCAAACCCCAGTACTGAACAAGAAAAAAAAAAGAAATTATATCTCCAAAATTTGCATGCAATAAACTGATAAAGACCTTTTTAATGTATTCATTGTCCTATTTCTGCCCTTTGCAAAAACTTATGTAAATATCTCAAACTTTTGATGAGACATGGTACAAAAGACTATAGCTATTTTTCTCCAACAAAATTTTGATACTTTTCTAGGTGTGTACATTATTGTTCCAAAACACACAACTAGAGCTAAAGAAATCATCTCTTTTCCTGTTTCTGGAATGGGCAGCATTGTCTCAGAATAGACTGTTACCCAAAATCTGGAAAGGAAGGCTCTTCAGTTCCACATGAAAATGAAAGCCCACGATTTTCACTTCTTGATTGCTCTTTGACATTCACACAATACCATACTCATTCTCTCTCTCTCTCTCTCTCTCTCTCTCTCTCTCTCTCTCTCCCATATTTTCAAATGCTCTAACATTGAGCTTCACCCCTAGGCCATTTTTGAGCTGCACCCCTAGGCCATTTTTTTATTTTTCACTGTGCGTCAGGGTCTTGCTAAATTACTCAGGCTGGTTCTTGCCTTGAATTCGCTTTCCTCCTCCCCTTGTCTCTGGAGTCTCTAGGATTACAGACATTTGCCACCACTCCTAGCCAATACCCTGTATTCTAGATTCAAATCTGCACCTTGTCAACCGGGTCAGAAGGCTACAAAATCACCTGTGGATTAGTGTTGTGTATTGGATTCTCAGTGTTCTCTCATGCAAATCCCATCTGCATGCAATTCTAATCTGCATCTGATTTTGTAGCCTCCTAAAACTGTCTAAAGTGTGTGAATTTGAACTGAGAATATATGGTATGTATCTACAGTCCTACTTTAGGGTAGCCACTAGCCCTGTGTGGCTATTTACATTTAAATTAAATGAAAGTAGAAGTTCTGTTTCTTGGTTGTGCTTGGCTGCCTCTTAAGTGCTCAATAGTCACATGTTGGTGGAGGCTATTGTATTAGACAGATACAGACTGTTTCCATCATCACAGAAAATTCTACCAGTGTTGCAGTTTAGTTAAAATAATCTATTCAAGGATTCCTGGATGCTGTTTAAAATGAACATTGAGGAAAATGATCTTGCCTTGGGTTGTAATCAGAGGTAGACACTTGCATGCTAAATTGATAAGTTGAACTAGTCATAGAATTTATCACTGTAAAGACCTAAGAGGTAATTTAATTGAACTCCTCTTATTTTACTGT
The DNA here is from genome assembly GCA_007922755.1 of Pedetes capensis. Classification (NCBI taxonomy): domain Eukaryota; kingdom Metazoa; phylum Chordata; class Mammalia; order Rodentia; family Pedetidae; genus Pedetes; species Pedetes capensis. Next base: position 138,367 of record VMDO01001741.1, read on the forward strand.
TGTGGAAACTGAGGTGCAGAAAAGGTAAATGTTCTATATAATGTCACAGAAGATTTGGGACAAAATTTAATCATTAATATTGCCAATGATACACATTCACAAATTTTGAAATAAAAGATACAAAATTAATTTGTGCACTAAAGTCCAGTAGAGGTCCTACTGAATCAGTCCAGCCTGGCTTATGTATACCCAAAGACCAAATTTAAAGCTCCCGTTTATATCTATTCAAGTATGATCTTCCCTTAGTCACTCTTTGCTACTCTTCCAATGCTTGGCTGATTAGATCAGGACTGTTCTCTAAATGTGCCATTAAGAACTAAACTAGCTTTAGCAAAACATTTTGGTTTTGTAAGGTGTCTGTTTGGCTAGAATTGTGGCTGGTTGAAGTTTAAGGATCTGCAGAGTAAAAGGCAGTGAAGAAAGGGACTTCTATGTTTCTGCCCAATGGCTCCTCCTACATTTTTTTCTCATTCGGCTTGATCCTGAGATGTCTGACCATTTTGCATTCAGTTCTCACCTTAACAGTTAATAACATTGTGACTTTGCACAAGATCAGACAGACTCATGACTGCCTGGTCCTCCTGCTCTCAGAGTGAGCTGCCAAGTCCTTGCTTCTGCTGAGATACATGGTCCTGGCACCTGCTCCTCCAGCTTCTTTCTTTCTGTCTTTCTTTCTTTCTTTCTTTCTTTCTTTCTTTCTTTCTTTCTTTCTTCCTTTCTTTCATTCTGTTTTTTTTTTTTTTTTTGCGGTACTGGGGTTGAGCCCAGGGCCTAGCACTTGCATGCTCTGCAAGTGCTGAGCCACTGAGCTTCACTGCCAGCCCATTTTATTTTTTTTAACTTTTATGAGACAGGGTCTCGCTAAATTACACAGACTGCATCTGGTCTCGAACTTATGATGCTTCTGTCTCATCCTCCTGAGCCGCTGGGATTACAGGTGTGCGCCACCGTGCCTGGCCTCCTCCAGTTTCTAAAACCAGGACCAAAGTGATTTGTTCAGAGGTGGGGCTTGATCCCAGTTAACAGTTGATTCACCAGTGAGCCTAGGAAGTAGGACTTACATGCCCTGGTTTATAAGCCTGAGCCTGGTAAATGGTGTTTTGAAATTTGCAACTAGAATATGAAGAGAGGAAGCCAGCCAGACTGAGGGAGTGGCCAAAATTGAGGCTAGCTGCAGACATGAAGAGTAGACTGGTGAGTGATGTTGTAATATTTACAAGTCCAAATTACAAGGGATTCAGAAACTGAAAGGAAATTTGGCCAGTGTCAGGGAGTGGGGGAAAGTCATAGGGAAAGTGAGAGTTGAGAACCAGAATAGATTGCTTCTGAAAAGCAGAAAGTTGCTAAAGGAGGCAGGGGTAGGCTTTGAGAAAGCAGCTGCAATTCAGAATGAGGTCCAATCACACTTCATCAGATGATTGTTTCTTGAAGAATTCTTCCTTTTGAATTTCCTTGGGATCTGGACCTCTTTGATATATTTTCTCGTTTTTAGTTTTTTAACTTGGAATGATTTTTTTTTTGTAATTTGCCTCTAAAATGCTTGTATTGAGAGAGGAGCTAATAGTATCCATGTCAATAGTTTGTTATAAGGGTTAGGAAACAATACTTTTTAATTAGAGGAGCAATACTTTTTAATTAGTCAATTATATTTGGAAGGAGTGAGGTTCAATAAAACAACTTACTCCTCAAAATTAATGAAAAAATGAATTTAGGGTTAAGTAAGCATTCAGATTTTCTAAAATGTCTTCCCTAATTTCTAGTATTTATTACTAGTACCCAAAAGCTGTGTGCTGGTACACAGAATAATGGGCTAATCACCAGAAAGCCTGGGTTACAATCACTTCTATGGCCAGAGATGGCTGCTGCTTACTCCTATCTGGTTCTCCTCTACTTTCTGCACATGTGAAATGCTATTTTGCTCAGACTATTACTATTTCTGGCCAATTGCCTGAGCATAATTAACAGAGTCTTTTCTGAGGAGCCACCATGATGAGCTCTGCTAATTTATCCACTTTCTTCCTATCACAGTGACTCTGAAAGGCACAGGTGAGATGTTGAAGCCCACAAGATGGAAACTACAAAGGTTTGTAAAGTAATGTCTCAGAAGAGAGCCACTTCAGGAAGCTGTCCAAGTTATTGCAGCATTTATATGAGCAAGAAACACTTTTTAAGGGCGAAGCCACTGTGATGTTAGGGCTTATGTGTTATACTGCATCACCTATTCCATCCTGACTACATTAATTTGCAATACTTTTCCCGGTGCTACAACATCTTCATGCATATAAATGAAGAAGTTAGACTCTGTTGCCTCAACAACTCTTTTGGGGTGTGCCATTATTCCATAATTCTTTCAAATGCCTGTCCTGCTTACCTTGCAGATTTAATGAGAGGATGCTTTGAAAAGGAACAAAGACCTCACCAGTGCATTCTTATAAACAAAAGATGTTGCTGTCAAAGCCAACAGCTTCCAAAAGAGATCTTGCTGTGTCTGAATTAAGCTCTTGGAATGACGTCAATCTTAATTTTTAATTTGGCTATATGCAAATTTTTATTCTTTTCACTGGGAATATTTGAATAGGCTTTTTCTCTTGCTTTGCCAGTTCTTGGAAAGCACATTTTGTAAATGCAGAGAACCATAACTGACTGTTCAAGTCTGTTAGCTCTGCTATTGCTCTTCTTGACCTGCTATTGCTCTTCTTCACCCAATCATGAATCTTACCTTTGATGTCCTTGGTTAGTACCTGACTCTACAGATCAGCCCTTCCCAAAAGTCCTTGCAAGTCACTGCCATGACATATAGAGCATGCTTCTTAATAATGCAAACATTTGGTTGAGATAGAGAAGGATCTGCTGACTCCTTCACTCTCAGTATCACATGATGATCCTAGAGACAAAATGGAAAACCCAGTTTAAACAATAACAGCAGGATGGTGAGAATACCCAAAGGTGTGCACCTAGACAACTTAAAGCTCCAGTTCTGAATATGTCACGTCCAGTGTGGATGACTTTTGGCAAGTTATTTAACTTCTTTAAACTGTAACTTTCTCCTTTGTAAATGGGTCAACAAAAAGTACTGTATAGTGGAGAAAAATAAAACGAGACATCTTATATTAACATTTGGCTTTATGACAAATGCGAGATCTCTCATTTATCTTAAATTAAGGAGGTAAGGAAAGACGATAGGTGGTACTGCCCAAAAGCCAGGCCCCTGATAGAGAGAATATATAGAAGTGGGGCTGTCATAGAGACCCTGACCATGCAGATGAAAAGCTAATAAGAGAATTCGAATTCCATTATAAATAAGTTTAACTAATGCTTTATAAATAAGTTACTTATAATTTTGCACTGGACTAGTACTACAATGTGTTTACTATGCATGATAATTGACATATCTTACACTGCCATGATACTTTTTACAAATTTTCTCAAGCTGAGCTTAAAGTAGAAGAGACTTGAGAAGTAGACTTGAAAAAGAATATCATCCTATTTTAAAGATGAAAACTGGGGAGTCTGACAACTTTTGATGATTTTATTGGCATCCAAACTAATAGGAAGATATAAGTGTTAAAAGCACTAAGGTCAGCTGGGCACAGTGGCATATGCCTGTAATTCCAGAGACTCTGGAGGCAGAGTCAGGAGGATCACAAGTTCAAGGCCAGAGGCAGCCTGTATAACTTAGCGAGACTCTGACTCAATATAAAAATAAAAAAGGGGCTGGGGATGCAGCTCAGTGGTAGAGCACATACAAAGTATGTGCAAGGCCCTGGGTTCAAACCCCAGTACCACAACAACTAAAAAATCACCAAGTTAGTAGACCATTCTTATCAGTGAAGGCTTCTCTTCATTAGGAACCATGTTGTACTGGCCAGTAATACACAGAGATTTGCAAAACAGTTCCTGCCCTCAAAGGAATGAAAACCTAATAAGAAAGAAAATTAAATAAGCAATCAATTTCAGTTCAACATGAGAAATACTACCATGGAGATAAGCAAGATTATCTGTGGAATTCAGACAAGACCCTTTAGCCAGTAAGGGCAAACATGCTTTGCACACATTCTTGGGATAGGGCAAAGCTTCTGAGGAGGGATAGCTTTAGCTCTATGAGCCTAGTTTAGTGTTAGCTCCCTACAAACCTTTGGGTGGGGTTTTTGACCATCAAACTGCGTCACCTCTTTTAAGAAAAGTATGAAAAGCTGGACAAGACATTCCAGCATCAACATTCTCTGCTTCTAAGCTTTGATTTTCTTTTTTTTTTTTGGACCTTAAGATTTTTAAGCTTCAGAAGAACTTCAATAAAATACAAAATTTTGATAATTTTTTAGCCTTATCATTAGTACCTTATCGCTAGATGTCTGGAAATTGCAATTTAAGAGAGCATTTCAGTAAGGGGATGGTGGTAGCTAGACAGATGCACAGCACCAAAGAAAAACTGCATTAGCTTCTCTTTGTAGACCAAGGTTAGGTAAGGTTTCTGTCAGTCAGTTCAGAAAACCCTGTTTCGGCTCAACGTTAACTTCTCTTGAATGAAAGTGAGAAGAGTGAAGAGTCCATTCACTCAGAGCAGTTTGACTAGAGAGGACTGAAGCATGCTATTCTACTTCCCTGTTTGATGCAGCCCTCATTGAATACTTGCAGGGTAATGACTGGGTATTTATTGAGCCCAGCTGAAAAGTAGAACCAGCCTTGCTGTCCCTCCCTTCTACTTTTTAACACTCTCTTTTTCTTTGAATATCTATTCCCTTGCTCAGTTCTGCATCCTCCCCAGCAAGGAATTTACAAAACCTCCAGAAGACAATTTAAAAACTCATTCACAATAAGCATTAATGATCTAATATGTCACATTCAAATATATAAACCCCTAGTGGCTAAACAACCCAAAACTAATGGTAGTAATTTAAACAGTGGATGCTGCACAGTTTAACCATCGGTAAATTTCCCTTCTCCCTACTCATATAAAAGGATCTACCCAACAAAGTAGTGAATCTGGGCACCATAATAGAAACTTGGTCCTGAGACTTGAAGAAAACAGAGGGTTTTTTTTGTTTGTTTGTTTGTTTTTTATGTGTGCTGACTGGACGGCTGTACTATCTGTTTTGATAAATGCTAGAAAGCCAAGTCATCATTCTCTCCTCTGGCCACCTCTGTGCCCAAATTCAGACTTTGCAAACTTCTTCCAATTTTAATTCTGAGACACTTCTTGAATTCCTTTCCCTTTCCTTCCCAGCACCTATAACTCCTGCTTGGCATCACACTTATGCCTATTAAAATCAATAGAATGTTCTCCATGATCTTCCTGCCTCCAGTTGCAGCCCCTTAGATCCATCTTCCCCATGGTTCCCAGATTTTGAAAAGTCACATGATTTTTTTATGGCTCCACATCTGTATAAGAAAGTCTGAGCTTCTCCTCCTGGCATCTAAAGCTTTTGACAATAGGATGATAATGAAGAGGGCTAATATTTACTGTGCCTCTCCATGCTGCAGATATGCTGCACCAAGTCTTTTGATATATATTACTTAAAATAATCCCTTAAAATATCCTTTTAGATGCCAGGTGTGGTGGTGCATGCTTGTAATCTCAGCAACTCAGGAGGCAGAGGCAGGATGATCATAAATTGGAGACCAGAGGCAGTCTGTGTAATTTAGGGAGACCCTGTCTCAAAAAAGAAAAAAAAAAGGGCTGGGGATGCAGCTCAGAAGTACAGCAGTTGCAAAGTATGTAAGCACAAGGTCCTGGAGATATATATATATATATATATATATATATATACACATATATATACACACACACACACATATATACATATATATATCTCCATCCTTTTAGAATATGTGTTATTATTCTCTTTTTACAGAAGATATTATCTTCAGATTGCTTGCCTGGCTAATGCATGCTGGAGAAGAAATTTGATCCAATGCTAGCTGTTTTCCAGAGTATGTGCTTAAAACTATGACATTACACCTCTCATCCTTTCCTAATCCAGCAGGACAAACATAAGAAAAAGGGTAATTTTAAAAATACATATCCAGTGTGTAAGAATAATTGAACAGAAGTGATTTCTCCAATGCAGTTGGGAGAAGCTAAACTTGTGGGCCAAATGGCTCAGATGAGCCAGAGATTTCAAACTGACATTCAGCCCCCCCACAGAACAGAGCAATTGGGAAGAAGTCGTGTTTTAAATACTGAATACTGACTTCCTCAACTTTTCATACAATTCACACTTTCATCTGCTATGGGATGACACTACTAACTCTCTTTTGTAGAAGAAATTCAGATTTCTTATTCACCAAATAGTCACTGGTGGGTAAACATTTTAAGGTAGACCTGGTGGCACTGAACTCCAGTTAATTATTCAATTTCATCGTTATCTCCATTTTTTACTAAAGTACATGTCTCCATAACTACTGGAAAAATTATTTTTTTCTTCAAATGATTTTTGTTTCAATTATGGGAAAATAGAAAATGAATGTACTAAAACATATATGTGTCAGGAACAATAATGAAAATCATCAGGCATGTCAATAACATCCTTTTGGCCTCCACTGAATGCCCCTTAGATTTAAGCAAGCCACATGTGTTTTGAATACTGAGGAAAGAGGAAATTCAAGAATATGCTCAGAGTCCTTGAAATATCTCATGAAAAGTTTTGCTCAAAGTCCAACTATGATTAGCATTCTCCAATTTAAGATCTGGGGAGGGAAACCCTCCTCTTAACAGGTACAAATATAATTTTAATAATACAGTCTGTTTTCATTCGGGTTCATGCATGTTTTTAGAAAGAGTACTTCTCAAAGAGGACACGTATGTCTTTCTAGTTTTTTTTCAGGGAAAAGGAAGAGATTCAAATATTTGACTCTCAATTTTCCTAGCAAATTCTTTGTCATTTTCTTGAAACCTCACTAGAAAAGGTTTCTGTTTTTTATTCCTATAGCAACAGTATGCTATTGGCCTGGTGTTTGATTTGTTATGGAGCCAGTGGGCAGGGGCCTCTCTGGGGGAGACTGATTATGTAGAAATTCAGGGAGCAGGTGGATGGCTGGGAGATCTTCTAGCAGTGAGCCTGCAAGGAAAGTTGCATCACACAAAAGCTTAGCCTGCATCTGGTGACAAGGTCTTCAGAGACTCCTCCTCAAGGCTGGCTGCGCAGCAGGGAACATCAATCTCTCTCCTGACCAGGGGCCTATTAACATTCAGAGTATCACTTTCAATTAAATTTCTCAAATGCTCACTTAGTTTCTAGTTAATAAGGCAGGATTGAATGTCATGTATGATCCAGGAGGTTGTTTTAAAAGAATAAAACTAAAAGGAGCCCTGGGATAAGTTTAGTAGTAGGTCCTGTTCGGGCTGGGATTTAGCTCAGTTGGTAGAGCGCTGCGATGCAGTCTCTGAGGTCCCGAGTTCAATTCCCAGCACCACAAAAATGGGAGAAGGGCCTGGCAATCCACTCCCAAGGCAATCCCGAAACAGTCAGCCATTGAAAACCCTATGAGGGTCACTATGAGTTGGATACCGACTCCACGGCACCTAACAACAACAACAACAGGTCCTGTTCTGATGCCAACATGGCACCAAAACCATCAGCCAATTTTGGCTTTGCGAATGGATTCAGGGAACTTTTTATTTGTTTGTGGTACTGGGGGGTTGAACTTAAAGCCTCACACATGCTTCTTTGCCAGCGCTTTAGCACTGAGCTGAAATCCCCCAGTCTAATTTTTACTTTTTATTTGAGACAGGGTCTCACTAAGTTATGCAGGCATCTGGCCTCACACTCATGATCCTCCTGTCTCTGCCTCCCAAGTTGCTGGGATTACAAGTATGCATCACTGCACCTAGATACTCAGAGAAATTTTTAAAAGTACTTTTCCCTAATTAGTGATATCAATCAAGTAGTCACTATTAGGAAAACCAACATATAGTTCCCTCATGACTACACAAATTCAACCAGCTTTTGTAATCCAAATTATTCAGTTTTTGTAGTAAAGAAGCCATACAAATACAGAATGAAATTATCTCTAAGGAGTGAATACAGACAGGATCTATCAGCCTTTCAACAAGCATTTTGGAGGTGATCATGCCAACAATAAAAATGATCACCATGTGAATCCCTATTTATTGAGTGTCTATTATCTGCCTATCACTGTGGTTAGCATGTCACTTAAAAATCCTCGTTAATTATCACATTAAACTTTAAGAGGAAAGCTTAATATCCCATTTTAGATGGTGAAATTCAGACACCAAACTTAATTTGCCCATGATCAAAGAGCTGTTTGTTGCCCAAAGAGAAGAGATATCTGTATAAATAGGAGTTATTTTTTCGCCTTTAGTCTTCTCTACCCTGTCAACATTTTCCTCTTGAGAGTCTGAGAATAGAGTGTGGAACAGCCTTACATTAATCAAACAGGCTCTTAAAAAACTTCCTGGCCAACTGTATTGTAAGATGTTGGTGAGGCAGGCAGGTGAAAGGTTCATGGCCCCCTTATTCCATTGGAGGAGCCAGGAGGAGGAGATGAAGAAAAGCATCACTTTCTGCTCAAGGTCATGTGTTTCTGTCCTCCTTACACTCCTAACCTGAGGGAGTGGAGAAGTGTTGAAACTTCCTGGGCTTTGAAATCAAATCCTCATGTGAGCCTCACCAATGCCTTTTTCTAATTATGGACCATGGGAGAGTGACTATTCTAAGCCTCCATTATTTTTAAAGACACAATTTCCCCCTATTTGCTTGGAAATTTTGATCCTTGGTCACAGGAATAAGCACAAGAACCAGGCTTGGTCAATCATATGGCCTCATTCCATTGGACACAGAAATGACCTGGAGATGGCCTTTAGACTTCTGCAGGCCAGATCTTTGCAGGCAAATGGACTGGGTTTGGAGTGGGTCCAAGCTCTTTCACTTGAATAGGTAAGACCTTGAATCAGCATTGACCCTTCTTCCATGCGGTGAAATCATGGGATTGGATTTGATTACATTCTCCTTACTTCCAACAAGCTCTAATGGCCTATTATTCCACGTAAGAGAAAATATACATGTATTATTTCATTCAGTGTAAGTTGGTTCTATAAAATCACAGCTATGGAGAGATAGTTAAGGCAAAGTCTCTGTTAGGTAGCAATGAATAGCGAAAACAAGGGAATTTTTTTTAACAAATTTTGCAGAAAGACTTTGTGCACTAAACTTTGGAAGTTCCTTTGTAAGTAGCCTTTAAAACCAATCCACTCACAAGAAAACTTTGTAGTCTTTAGTATTTTTTATTTGGCACATGGCTCTAGAGCTATGAAGGGAGGGTGGTTTCACTGGGAGAGAGTTTATAAAATGCTGAGGGCTGTGATTAGAGCCCAAGAGTTTTGTACAGAAATTTGCTATCAAGAAACAATAAGCGGCATTTGAAAGAAGAGGCCCAAGGGAGAAAAAGAATTCATGAAGAAAAAAGGAATGTTAAAATAAATACTTGCTGAGTACATGATGCGTTCTACCAAAAGCACAGCTTTTAAATACACATTTTCAATTGAAAATCAGAAGGTGGCAGTACTGCTTACTGAATAGATTCAACTGAAGGCTCCAAGGAAACCTGCAGAGAGAATAAGCCATTTTGTAGGTTATAAGCATCAGCTAGAAGTTTATGGCTAAAAATGAAAACACTATTGGTAAAATGCACCCCTGAAGCCTTTGAGCATCTTTAGGAGTTTCATATACACTTAGCCTTTTCTATCCAAGGGTTCTCCATCAGTGGATGCAACCAAATACAGATCAAAAATGTTTGGGAAAAACAATCTGTACTAAACATGTGCAGAATTTTTTGTTATTATTTTCCCCTAAATAATTCAGTATAACAACAATTTAACAGCTTTTGTATTGCATTAAGTACCATCAGTCATCTAGAGATGATTTAAAATATACAAGAGGATGTACATTGATTATAGCAAATACTATGCTGTTTTACATAAAAGGCTTTAGCAGCCATGGATTTTGCTATCCCAGAGAGGTCTTGGAACCAGTCCCCCGTGGATACTGTGGGATGACTTGTAGTAATAAAGTCACAGGTCGGTTTAACATCCAGTGATGCAAAGAATCTAGAAACCTACTGAACTAACAATGAGGATCTAGGCAGTTTATGGGATTTGGTCAATTTTTTTTCAATTAGAAATGAAAATTAAGCCAGGCATGCTAGTGCATGCTTGTAGTCACAGCAACTAGGGAGGCAGAGGCAGGAGAATTGCAAGTTTGAGGCCAGAGGCAGCCTGAATAAAAAAACTGGGCTGGTGGGTGCAACCCAGTGGTAGAGCACTTGCTAAATATGTGTGAGACCCTGGGTTCAAACCCCAAGTACCACAAAAAAACCAAACCAAAACAAAACAAAAAAACAAAAACTTTTAAAAAGAAAATTAAAAGCTTGAAGTTTGGTTCTCAAACTTGAAGTATCACAATCACCTTGGAATTAAAAAAAAAATGCTAGTTCTCAAAACATTATATGCTATCCATTTGAAAAATTAAATTTAGTTTAGAATTGAAAGAAAAAAGACACTAAAAAAGAAATGCTAGTTTCCCACCCCATCTCAAGCCTACTGAACCAGGAACTCTGGGAGTGGAGCCCAGAAAACTGGGTTTGCCAAACTTCCCAGATGATTCTTGTGCTGGCTCAAGTCTGAGACCCATAGGTATAGGTGTGGAGACTCCTGCTGTGACTCGTGTTTCAAAATGTGGCACAAGTCCTCAAATACTGTCTTGCTGAGGCATTTATCAGTTAGGTAGGTTTTTGTTTTTATAGGCTCACTCATCTTGAACAGCCACTGTGGACCAGAAAATGGTTGCATGCCCAAAAATAAAACCTTAAAAATGTCCCTGAGCAGTGAGTAGGTAGTAAAGGGACAAGCTAGGGCTTTTCCCTACACTGTTGGAATTCTGCCTACTTGTCAATAGCACAGAAAACTTCAGAAAAATAACTTTATTTTAAGTATTTTCTATCAGAAATGTTTGTTATTTCCCCCCAGAAAACTTCCAAAGTGTTTTTTAATTGTTCTCAGAATAAATGCATAATAAAACTATAATTCAAGCTAATTGTCCAAACAGAACCAAAAAATGCTGGAGGTGAAAAGTCAATTACACTTTAAAAGCATAAAGACTTTTGAAAGAAATAATTTTGCCACTTTAATGGCCATTGACTAAAGCCTAGTGGAGAAAAATTCATTCTTGTTTTATTAATTAATTATGTGGCTATGCAGTGGATGGTGGATAATGGGACCATTATGTCCATTAAATAAAAGAATGAGACCACAGGGAGCAGGACCACAGACACACCACCTGGATTAGTAGGTGATACAAAGCTGTGAAAGAGAAACTGACCAGAGCAAATTGATGGGAGGAAATATTTATTGGGGACTTATGGTTAGAGGATTCAATACATAGAAGTGGCAGGGCAGGCATGACAGGGCCCATGGCATAGAACCTCATAACTAGCTAATCACCACCAAAGCAGAGAGCAAAGAGGGACCGGAACCACAGTTCTGGGGTAAAAATGTCCAAAGGCCCACCCCCAGGGACTTGCGTCCACAAAGCTGGCATCCCAACTCCCCAATTTCCATAGCCTCCAAAAACATATCTAACAACTAGGGACACAATGTTCAAACATATGACCTTGTGGGGGGGGGCATTTAGATCCAAACCACAACACTACCCAAAATGATAGCTGGCTATTCTATAATTTTTGAAGTTCCTGTCTTTACTTGGCAGATCCATAAATACATTTTGGCATGACGCTCACAACTGATCAGACCATAAGAGAAGAGCTTTTTAGAAGCAAATTCACAAAAGGCTATCATTGGTAGTAGCCATCCTTTTTCTTTCTATAAATGACAAAAGTAAACAGCCTTCTAGACACTCTGATAGCTGGTCTGCACATAGCCTTCTTGGAAAATTTAAAGGGAGAACCAAGTTAAAACTGAATATATGTTTGATGAATGCAATATCGGATCACCAGAAATTATCCAGAGGATCTTAATATCTAATTCATCCTTCCTCACTGTGGGGAAGGACCTGTCAAACAAGCCTTTTTATGTTCATAAGGCTCTGCACAATTGGTCTTGTACAGATTGTATTCTGCTTTTCTGGGTAATTCATTCGTGCTCTATGGTGAACTTCCCCACATGGTTGATATTTTCTTTTTTGAGGTATGTTAATATCATTTATTAGGATTTACTTGAGTGTAATCAAATATCAAAGAATGCTTTGGTCTTAGGAAATATTTGGTCTTTATTGTCACTGATTAACAGCATTGGATTGTCACTCTTTCTAATGAGAACAATAGTTCTTCTGACTTGGTCTCAAAGTCTGTCTTAGGAAAGTGGCAATAAAATCTAGCCCTTCTCTGATGGAGCACCAATAGAGCTGGTTGTGATTGCTAATTTTTAATTTGTGCCTTTCCAGGGGATACTTCCTTTTCCTGGTGTAGAGCCCAGTGCCTCAGTGTTCAGCCCATGACTAGGTGTCTCTCTTGTGGGAAACTTGTTTATACTAGCAGATGCCATTGTGGTTCTTATCTTGCATATGTCCAATTTATTCCTGTCAAATTGGCTATCTCTGAGAGGCTTTGATGAAAGAAAAATTAGGTGTAGTTGTATATCTATTAGGGGAGACAGATAAACACAACACATGGAATAACAGACGCAGTTTATTTCTTACCAATTAACAAGAATAGGAGGGTACCAAACAGGGACAAAGGGGAAGATCACAGAAACATTTGGTTCAAGCAGCAGCTGCAAAGCCAGAGAGAGAGAAGGACCTGTGGGCCACAACCTTTATTTAGTTCCAGGATATTACCCAAGCAAAGTTCTAATGAGGAGCTATAACATTGGATTTAGAAAAAGCAGATGTGGATTCTCTTGTCTGTTTTATGGCTTTGGAGTTGTTATGGCTGAATATGAGGTCTTTCCCACAGTTTCATATGTTTAATACTTGGTCCTTAACTGGTGGCACTATTTTGGGAAGTTCTGGAAAGTTTAAGAATTAGGCCCTAGTTGGAGTAAGTGGGTCACTGGGGTTCCATAGATGTTTCTTGCCCCAGGCCCCTTCCTGGTCCTCTCTCTGCTTCCTGTCCACCATAAGGTGAAGAAGCTCCTCTGCTACACTCTCTGCCACCATGATGTTCTGCCCAAACCCATGGTGCCAAGTGACCAAACCAGTGAGCCAAAATAAATTTTTTATCCCTTATGTTGTTTGTGTCAGCTATTTTGGTCACAGTGAGGAGAAAAATTAGGGATACAGGAGTAGTCACCACAGCATATCAGGGCAGTCCATGCAAAGCTAAGGGCTCAGTGGGGAATTGGTGGGTTGTACCTCTTTGTCTCATAGGCAGGTAGATACCAGGAGGCTGCTGTGTAGGGCACCTATGTGGATCAACCACAAGGAGGATTTGGGAGGAGACAGAGGGCAGAAACCTGTGCCAAAGGTGATTAAGTCTTGCTTCTGATGTGAGGTGCTTATCCCTATTCTTGAAGTGGATGCTGAAGCAATATAACATTACAAGTGCTTATTATAATTTACTGTCATGGTTGAGTAATCCTAGGTGCTAACACCTAGGAATGGTTGAGTGCTTAGTTCCAGACCTCCTAAAGTTTATATTCCAGTTAAGAAAGCAAAGATCTAGTCAGACAACCAAAATTCACTAGTGTGGAACATGAAATGAAAGGAGAAGTAGTTGGTGAGTGTGGAAAAGAGGATCACAAACCTTGATTTTAAGATCAAAGAAGGCTTCCTTGGGAAAATGCTTAATTCCAAAAGGAAGCAGAACTCAGTTATTTTAATGGGTTATCATGGTTCTAGCTCAGAAGAAAAAGGAATGAGAGAGAGAGTGAAATGGGGAAAGATTACATTATAGACATAAGCTGAGGCCATTTCAAGGATGTTTGTTGCCAGGCACTGTGAAAAAAGCCTGTAATACCACTGACTCAGGAGGCTGAGGAAGAAGGATCACAAATTTGAGGCAAGAGGCAGCCTAGGCAATTTAGTGAGACTTCATCTCAAAATAAAAAAAGAAAAGAGATTCAGTGGCACATCACTTGCCTAGCATATGCAAAAACCTGAGTTTACCCTCCCACTATTGAAGAAAAGAAAAAGAAAAAAAAAAAGAAAACAAGAATTTTATGTTACCAAAAGTTTGTTATTTATGCCAATGGTATCTGTGAGCTAATTAATGGTTTTGAGCACAAGAGGGACTCCTTATAATGTGTACTTTAGAAAGATCATTTTTTATAGGTTCTTAGAGGAGAATGCCTTAAATTTTTCTTGTTTTGTTTGGTTTTTACTATGCTTTTATTAGGTGCCCTCAAGTCAAGTTCAACTGGGAGTGCATTGCCACGTCCTTCTCCAATTTTTGTAGTACTTGGGATCTAACCTGGGTCCTCAGATAGGGTGCTGCAGCACTCTACCAACTGAGTTAACCCCCAGCCCAGTTTTTTAGTATACATATTTAATAATGATGAGGTGCTTACTATTGTCAAACTCTAAACATTTTACTTAAGTTATATCATTTAGTTTTTTTAATGCCATAAGATTGCTTACACCACTATTATTCTAATTGAATAAGAAAGAATTGAATACAAAGAATTTCTAATAAGAAAGAAGTAATACTAGGAAGTTTGAGTAAATAACTTCCCCCAGGTCATACAACTGGTATTAAATACAACAAGAGTATAAACTCATTCAGATGGTAATCTATGTTCTCTTCCTTCCTTCCTTTTTTTTTCTTTCTTTCTTTTTCTTTCTTTTTTACCTTATTGTTTTCTATAATCATTCTACTGTACAATGGCACACCAGAGTTTGTCATTCTTATCTAACTATAACTTATCACTTATTGGCCAACCCCTAGCACCACTCTCCCAGCCTCTGGTAACCACAATTCTACTATCAACATCTATGAGATCAACTTCTTTTCATTTATTTATTTATTTATTTATTTGTTTATTTATTTATTTATTTTTGCATTACTGGAGATTGGGGGCTGAACCTAGTCCCTTGTACATACTTTGCAAGTACTCTACCACTAGGCTGCACCTCAGCCTCTTTTTATTTTTTTTATCTTGAGATCATGCAGTGCTTATAGTTCTGTGCCTGGCTTATTTCACTTTTAATGATCTCTAGCTCAATCCATGTTGTTGAAATGACAGTATTTCATTCTTGTTATAGTTGAATAGTACTCCACTTTATGTACGTACATTTTATTTATTCATTCATCCGTTGATGGACCGTGTTGTTTCAGTTTCTTAGCTATTGCAAATGTTACTGCAATGAACATGGGAATGCTGATGTGCCTTCAACATACTGATTTCATTTCCTTTGCATATACAACCAGTAGTAGAATTGACAGGTCTACAGTAACTCTAATTGTAATATTTTGAGGAATCTTCATCCTTTTTTCCAAAGTGAGTGCTCTGATTTGTTACATCACTGTGTCCAAGCTAGAACGAAGCTTGCCAAAAGGTCGTGACATCAAGAAAACAGAGAAGGCAACACATTTTAGTTCTATGATGGAAGTAGAAAGGACAAGTCCTGGCAATTGCTCATAGGGAGTTGATGGGGTAAGGGAGATGGTGCAAAGATGGGGAAAGTTTGGCTCATCACCACTACAAACTTGCTCCCGCACTTCAGCTACACCTTCTATGTCTTCAGGTGATCTTTTCACTTCTTTTGTGAGCCTCTCTCCTTTTGTTTTCAGCTCAAAAGCCTGCTGTTTTTCTGTAGACACCATGAGACCCCTTGCTTCTTCAACATGAGTATACCTCCTATTTTGAATATTTTTAAAGCATTGGTGATATTGTCTGTTTTGGTGCCAGGTTCAAATTAATGAATTGGTTCTTTATCATGACATTTGGAACATAAAGAGACAGAAATCAATGAAAAACAGAACCCCTTTATTTCCACTTATAATAATATCATATAATAGCATCTATCACCAACTCTGGTTTCTCAGTGTTTTGCTAGGAAGGTTTTGTTCTTTTGTTTCAAATGCCTGAACTGATAAGACTCTCAGCCTCAGGAGGGACAGATACAGAGAGAATAGTCATTTTCCCAGAAATTCCGGAATGCTGTCTGAGCCCCTCCTTTATATTTTAGATAATTGATGGCAAAAACATCTTTTATTTTCTCATTTAAGGCTGGAAAGACTATCTTTTCCAGTTTTCAAATCGAATTGCTGTAGAGTGGTAAGCATAATAATCCACAGAAAGATTCATATGCTTTCCTTTCCTTCCATCAAAAGAACTTACATAAATTATCTGGAGATACAGAAAGAGACTTGTGATATTACAGTTTAGGAGTAATCATTTATTTGGTCAGTTTCTTCCTAGATGCAAGAAGGACTATCAAAGGAAAATGTCCAAAAATCTCTCCAATAATATTCCCCTGTTCTTGATATTATTTAAAGCTGATGGAACTACTAGTCTTTGAGGCATGGGACATGTTTGCTAGAACTGACATCATAAAAACCACTGGATGAGGTAAACAACAGAACTTTGTTTTCTCAATGTTCTGAAAGCTAGAATTCCAGGATCAATGTGTGGGTAGGTCTGAGCTTTCATGAGGCTTTGCTCCTTAGTTTGGAGGTGGCTGCCTTGTCATGTCTTACATGACCTCTTCTGTTTCTACATCTGTGCTGTCCCTTCCCATATAAAAGGGCATCAGTTAGATTGAATTAAGACCCACCCTAATAGCCCCATTTTTGAAGGCTTTATCTCCAAATGTAGTCATATTCTGGGATACTAGGACTTGGGATTTCAGCAGTTGAATTTGCGGAAAACACAATTCATTCCATAAAAGAACGTAATTGCATTTATTATTTTTTTTTGTTATCAAAAAACAACAAAAGAAAAAAGAAGGAGAAAGAGCTCTGGGCTAGAAAAGAAGCATAATTATCACCATAATGACACCCAATTTGGTAACATATATAGGCTTGGAGAAGCACTTTCAGCCCTTCCAAAACATAGGGGTGAATTTCTTGTGTTAGGCTGGGTCTGTTTTAGTTTCCTTAAGATAAGCAACTGTCCAGAAGTAACATGACTCTAAATATTGTAAAACAAATATTTCAGGCAGTTTTGCACTGTCCTTTTATGCTCTAATCCAAGAGATTATAAACATACTGATCACTATCACATTGTTTTCATCTATCTGCTTATGGGATATTTTTCTTTCTTCTTTTTTAATGTCAGCAAATCAGCTTTGTATAGGGTGTCAGAACATTTTGCCTATAACCAGGTGTTACGCAAAATAGGAATTATAATCTCTTATTGGTAAATTCTGAGAGAAATTCTGCAAGCATTTGAGTTGCCAAATGGAAAATCTGGCTGCCTGAAAAAGGAATGCAAAAATCTTTTTCAGAAGTTATAGTGTGTTAGTTCATTTTATTCCAAGATAGAGAAAAAAAATTGTTAACTGGAGTGCTTTCTAGAGTCTATCAGGACTGCAAAGAGGAATTTTCTTGAGTCACTCCCACATGTGTATCCACTTCCCCCAAACCTGTGTAGATCTCCATGTGTATCCTAATGCTAGACGAAACAACCTAGGTCTTTTATAGCTCTCCTTCCATTTTTCTTAGGACTCCATGTTCATGCTTGCTCTGGGATTTTGCGTTTTCAATTACTCCTTCTCTAGACAATATCATACATCTCCTTCTACTGTTTCTTCCTAAACAGTGAGTGTGCTCATGCCTTGTTCCACATGTATAGTATTATAATAAATCTGTATACACATTCAGCTAAATTCTGAATTTCTGAAGGGCAAAGGATCTGTCATATTTATCCCAGTGATCTTGATGCCAATCATGACCCTTAGGTTATTCTTGCTCCTCAGTAAACATCTGCTGAATGAATAAATAAATAAATGGAGAATGAACATGCTTCTTGTTGTTGTTGTTGTTAGGTGCTGTCGAGTTGGTATCCGACTCATAGCGACCCTACGTACAACAGGTGAAACACTATTGTCAGTGCATCTCTGCTATTCATAGGGTTTTTAATGGCAGATTGATTGGGAGGGGGTTGCCAGGTCCTTCTCCCAGAACATGCTTGTAGGGCAACATATTTAGGCAGAAATTGATTGGGCAATTGGACATATTAAAATCATGGCAAAAAATAAATATTAGAAAAACACAATTGAATGCTTGATTTCATGAAAGTCTATTAAATCAGAAAAAAATTATAGTCAAGTATGTTACATAATAAAATTTCCCAAAAGAAATGATGTTGATAATTTAGGTCAAACTTTGTGTAACCTGGGTAGAAGTGAGGGAATAAATGATTTGCAAATATCGTTCCACTTTCCTTTTGCCTTTGGTTATGTGCTACATGGTGTAAAGTGAGAAAATGAAATGTAAATATTCTAGTGCAGTCTGTCCATCTATCTAATCACCAGGATGTTTGTTATGGTATAGATACACTCAGATCCTCATACATTCTGTCTGAATTTTCAGTATTCTATTTAATGGCAACCCTAGACTAACTAACTCTCCACTGAGTCAGTCTTTCAACCAATAAGTATTCACTGAGTTCTTAATAAATTCACAGTACTTGTGTTAAGTATTACAAAGAACACAGAAGCACATATGAATGTAATTCCCACACTTATTCTATCTACCTGTTAATGAAAACAAATGTAAAGAGTAAACAGTAGAGAGGAAGTAGTTAAGATCTTTAAGAATTACTCCAAGTAAAAAATAAATAAATAGTACTATTAGCATCTACTCATAGTTGTAAGAATTGTGCTTAAATATGCTAAGTTTTAGTTCTTTTTTGCTTATCCTCCTATAACTCATTGAAATATGATCAGAATGGTCTCCATGGGTCAGAAAAACTCAGCAAGACTTTGTCCTCCCCTGTGCTGAATAGAGCTATGGTCTGAACTTGTGTCTGATTAAAGAACACACGCAGGTGCCCCTTCCATCACTGATCCCAGAAGGCATTTTTAGGCTTACTACACATTTTTAAGAAGGATGCAGTGGCCTGTGAAAAAGCTAACATTTCTCCAGGAGACAGAAATCTACCTGACAGATAAACATCCCTCTAGCCTTTTCCAAGCCCTATTTGTACAGAAAGCTTGATGGAAAAGGAAATCTGTAAGACTTCAAGAAGAAACAGTGGAGAGATAGAATCAATAGGAGGATCCTTATTCCCATCTCAGGATTTCTAGAGATCAGTGTGTTCTTATTTCAGAAGGGCGGAATCCAAGAAGGTGACAAGATGATCTGCAATTACCAAAGCCCCAGAGGCTGGCACAGGACAGTGTAAAAAGCATGAGGCTGGAAATCAAGTGACATGGGTTCTATCCTTAGTCACATCGATGAGAGGACTATCTATGTGACCCTGGGCACAACATGCAAACATATTTTCTTGGCCACATAATGCTGAAAAGGCTTTTGTGAGAGAGAAATGAAATGGAATAAATAAATGGAAAGAAATAAAATGTATAAAATCACCCAATGCAGTGCTGGATACATAGTAAGACTCAAACTCTAACTGCTATGGTTTGAATCTAAAATGTCCCCCAAAGGACATGTGCTTGAGTGCTCGGTCTCCAGATGGTGATGCTGTCCTGTGAGGCTATGGAAATTTGGGAAGTCAGACCTAACTTTGAGGAGATGAGTCTCTGGGGGCTGGTCTTTGGTGTTTTACCCAGACCCCTAGTTCCAGGAATAGATCTCTGCTTTCTGATCACCATGCAGTGAGGTCTTCTACCACAGGCCCTGTTGCCTAGCCCATCACCATGCCTGCCTTGCTTCTATGGATTGATACCCTCTAAACTTTGAGCCCCAATAAATCATTTTTCCTTCAGTATGTTTCTTTCAGGTGTTTTGACACAGTGACACACAAGCTGACTTATGCAATAGCCACAGCTATATGCCTTTGTACCAGCAGGCTGCTTGCTGAGGTGATGTCAGGGAGAGTGTTGTTGTTGTTGTTGTTGTTAGGTGCCGTCAAGTCGGTATCCAACTCATAGCAACCCTCATAGGGTTTTCAATGGCAGACTGTTTCGGGATTGCCTTGGGAGTGGATTACCAGGTCCTTCTCCCATTTTTGCAGTGCTGGGAATTGAACTCGGGACCTCAGAGACTGCATCGCAGCACTCTACCAACTGAGCTAAATCCCAGGCCTAGGGAGAGAGGGGAGCTCTTTATCTTCTTGCCCTTTCCTTCTACTAAGGAACACTGCTCAAATATATAACTCCTCAGCTGATTGCTTAAATGTCTTCATAAGGATAACATGTTTATTCTACCTGTGGTGGAAAAAAGTAAAGACCAAGAAACAGAGTAACTATCTAGAACAGGGTTAAAATGGGAGCTCTGAAAATAGATATGGATTTTTGGGTGAGTCAATTTTTTGCACCTTGTTTCTGTTGTCTATAGCATGAAGAATGTGGAAATGTGAAAAATATTTGAGCTGGACTAAGGTGGAAAAGGCTGGAGTTTAGCTCAGTTGGTAGAGTTCTGCTCCACATTGAGGACTTGGGTTCAATATCCAGCACTCAAAAACAGAAGAACATGGCTATACACTCCTGAAGCAATCCCAAAACAATCAGCCGCTGAAAACCCTCTAAGGGTTTTTATGAGTCAGACTTGACTCTACACCACCTAACAATAACAACGAGGGAAAAAGCTAATAGTTAACTTCCCACTTGCCCCAAAGCCCTTTCAGTGGCTGTGCCTTTGAACCACATATTTGTGACCTCTCATAGAGAAGATGGAGCCTCTGTAGAATTTATAATAATTGTCCCAGAATTGCTCCCCTACTCCTTTCTCTCTCTAAGTCTGTTCTTCCTTCCAGATGTGTGGAATGCTTAGTGAGCACTCCAGAAGCCCACCCCTGCAGACTGCCCTTAACCTAAAGCAAAACAGGAGTTTCCCACAGCACTCAACCTTAGAAATATAGTCTCCTCTCCAACTCCACTCCAATTTCATCTGTTTCCTAATTGGAAGTTTCAGGATCTCCATCTGCTATCAGTATTAAAACATCAAAGTAACTTAATCTTTGGTCGGTATCTGATAAATGGTTAACATGCTAAGAAAGGTTCTGAGCATTAGGCAAATTTTACTAATGTATATTAAACAAACTAAAGGATTATTGTGAACAAGACTTTTTGAAAGATTTAAGTGCAAGTGGTTTTTCCTAACACTCTTTCACTTTTCAACCTGTCTGTAGGCCTTTAGGACAAAGCCAGGCATCATTCACTCAATTCATTTGATTAATTGAATGAATGACAACTGCAAGCCCAGGTAAATTGCTAATATAGAATCTATGATCTTAAAGTGACAACATAGTAGACATTTGTCAATTTTTACCTGCCAGACATTGATTTATATTCTTTTGGAGACAATGCTTTGATTGTCTTTTGGGGAAATTCTCTAATGCATGAAATAATACTGAGAGTGTCAAAGTAAGGGTTTCTCATTTTAAGGCAATGAATGAGAGGTCACCCAACCTAACTCAAATGGACTCTCTGTTTAAAATGTGTTTTCAGTAAAATGACTAGAAACTGAAAAATATCACAAAATCATTCATCATGAAGTCTTAAATGCATATCTGTTCTTGCTCTCTAGATATTCAGAGATATCTTATTTCCTATCTATTCTATGATCGGGTTGTTCAACAATTCCTCTGGTTCTGTGGGCTATTCCTTTTCTTCCAGGAAAAGTTTCAGTCTAAGCCAGAATGTGTTTCAATTGCTTGCAACCAAATAACAAAAGTGAGAAATTAAAGGAAAATGCAGCATGTTTGAAGATGTGATGTTGGAGGTAGAAACAGAATATGGCTATGATTTTCCTGTAAATTAATCAGGAGTTTCACAAAAGGAGTAGTCAGACTGCTTTCCAAAATTAGAGTCCTATGTCTGTTGTTTAAATTTGGAGTCTATTTTTTCATTTGTCTGGTTATTATATACCTGAATTATAGATTTCATGATGCTATAGAATTGGGTCATAATACTTATTTGTGAAAATTGTTCAAATTCAAAGTTTTAAGAAAACTTTCTTGGAGTTCTAACTTATAAAAACTAGTTTGCTATGAGATATTTATACAAGAGGTATGAGAAAATATGGTGAATACTTAAAGAAAAAAATATTGAGGTAAAAGACACATTGCCATTAATCTTCCCAAAATATTCCCTCTGGCTTTGAACACATTTTATCCCATAATTCTTGCCACTCTATGAGGCAGTTTGGAATTTTCTTTTGTGAGTAATACACATTTAAAATTTAAACATTCACTGTATTTTTATCACACCTCTTGTTTGTGTGTGCGTGCATACATGTATACATACAAATTTACTATTATAATAACAGTTCAAGATACTTTTGTTTGCATTTTTCACTTATAAGGAACCTAAAGCTCACATAGACAAGAACTATTGAGCTTATAAGTAGAGGATTTGGATAAGAATCCAGTTTTCCTTGACTGCAAAAACTATACTTTTCTGCGTACCTATGCAAGCAACTTCCCTCACACATGCAATTTTTCTTAACTCACTCTCAGCAACGTGGAAGATCATCTACTTATCAGAAGCAACAGAGATAATGACCCATTTACATAGTTATTCTTGAAGTCCAAGATGATTTCTATGCAGCACCAAAGGCCAGGACAGAAACATAAATAGAGAGCAGGGTGAGTACTGAGGATGTTGAGAGAATGTCAAGAGAGAAGGAGTTGTCAGGATTAGGGTCCTCTGCTTAAAATCCTAGAGGGGTCTCCATTCTAAACCTCTCTTATTCCTCCTCCATAGCTATGAGGGGAGGAAGAAATAGAGAAGAGGGCTCTAACTCTTGCCATATGTTGAATTGTTCCCTCAAAAGATATATGGGATTTCCTAACTTCCAGTATCTGTGAATGCCACTTGATTGTTGTTGTTAGGTGCCATCGAGTCCTGTCTGACTCATAGCAGCTCTTACATGGTTTTCAATGGCTGATTGTTCCAAGATTGCCTTGGGAGTGGATTGCCATGTCCTTCTCCCATTTTTGCAGTGCTGGGAATCAAACTTAAGACCTCAGAGATTGCAGAGCAGTCCTCTACCAACTGAGCTAAATCCCAACTTGTGCCACTTTTTGGGTCTGTATAAATTGACTCACATTCCTTGGAGGTCATTCAGGTCGGTTGTAATTGAATATGACTGGTGTACTTCTAAGGAGGACACCACACAACATAGAAATAAACAAGTATGAAGATGGAGGCAGACACTGGAGCTATGTTGCCACAAAGCAAGGAATGCCTGGGCTTATAAGAAATTGCAAGAAGCAAACAAAGGATCCTTTGAGAGGCTTCAAAGAGAGCAGGGTTCTGTGGATATCTTCATTTGGAATATCTGCCCTCCAGAAATGTGAGACCATACATTTCTGCTCTCCTTGGCCACCTGCTTGTGATACTTTATTGCATTTGCATCAGGAGATGAATAAGTGCCTTGATATCCTCTCCTTGGTACCCACTATTAATTCTGGGGCCCCCTCTGTATTTCTACAGAACCATCAAGGGAAAAGAGTCTGGAACATAAGGGGTCCAAGACCAGGGGGAAATGGAGGTGAGGGAAAAGCTAGATACCACTGAATAGAAAGATTATTTGACCATGAAAGAAATATTCAGCACCTGATGGTATGTGCCAAGGTCAAATACTTTTTTTTTTTTTTCCGGTACTGGAGGTTAAACCCAGTGCCTCGCCCTTGCATGTTCTACAAGTGCTGGACCACTGAGCTGCATCCTCCGCCCATTTTTTACGTTTTCTGAGACAGGGTCTCACTAAGTTATACAAACTGCCTCTGGTCTTGAACTTGTGATCCTCCTGCCTCTGCCTCCCGATCCGCTGGGATTACAGGCATGCGCCACCAAGCCCAGCTAGGTCAAATACTTTCAAATCAAGACAAGTGTGCTGACTCCGAGCAGATGTTTTGAAACTGGCACTTGAGTTCTCTGTACCAAGGTATGATGTGTCAAATGCAAGTGGGTTAATATCATCAAAAACCCCAGCATACTCAAGACACATCCTTGTATATAGACACTTGCTATGACACTTAGTATTGATTCCCAATCTCTCCAGGAGGAAAACAATGCCTTGTTGTTGACTGAGTTGATGAATGGCTGAGAAAGGATCAAAACCAAATGGAATTTGTTATTTTTCTCATCTAATCCTGAATCTTGGATAGAAATGGGAAGACTTCATTTAACTTTTAAAGTTAATAGCATGAATAAAGGCTTACCTTTTAAATCTCAAGAAATCATAAATTATTTTAGTATTAATCATTGAAAAACAGATTATAGTTTTGAACAGCAATCCTCTTCTAATATATGATATGCCCTAATCTGATAACTGAGATCTCCTTGAGTCATAGATAAAATTATTATATGCCCTATATGTGAAAATGTCTGCAACCACACCAGTGTGGCATCCGGTCCTATCAGATCTCGGAAGCTAAGCAGAGTTGGGCCTGGTCAGTACTTGAATGGGAGGAAGTCTGGGAATACCAGGTGCTGTAGGCTTGGGAGAAAGACCCGGAAACCCACTCCGCAAAATCAATCCACCATTGAAAACCCTATGAATAGCAGAGAAGCACTCACAATAGTGTTTCGCTTCTTGTATGTGGGGTCACTATGAGTTGAACACCAACTTGACAGCTCCTAACAACCACAACAACATGTGAAAATAAGCAAGATATAGACTAAATGCTACAAAATACAAATCTTGTGAAAGTGGAGAAGAACTCAGACTCCTGAGCCATAGTGTGGCATTTGGTGACAGTTTTTGCCTCCTATTAGCTGCATCATCTCTTTATGTACATTTCCTCCCATGTAAAATAAAGAGTATGTTTGTTCATCTTAAATGGTATGCTTTTAATAAGTAAATGTTTTAATATTTATTCATTCAGCTAGATTTTTTTTAGTATGGGGGGTTGAACCCAGGACCTTGAGCTTTCATGCATTGCAAGTGCTATACCACTGAGCTACATCCCCAGCCCATCTTTTTTTATTGGAAATTTTTAATGTACACCTTAATGTGATTCATTCTGACGTGCTTTTCCTTGTGACATTTCCATATATGGATTTTGTTGTACATTATATAGATAAGTTCCCTCTTATACTCTTGTGTACTTCTTCCCCCAATCCCACCCCTCCAACCAAAGACCTCTCTTCCAATTGCTTGTCTTTTTATGGTAATATTTTTCTATCTATCCTTGAGTTCCAATTATGTTTAAGATCAACACTTTTTCTGAAGTGAACTTTCCTTTTACATTGTCAGTACTATTACACGAATTTTGTAGCCCATCTATACTAATACCATTCTTTGGTATTATTGGTGTTGAGGTCACCTCGTACCCCATTCCTCATTCCTCCTTGTTTCTCCTCTCCTCTGTCTCCTCTCCCATGAATTCCTCCTTTTGCTAGATCTCTCCCTCCTTCTTTGCATTCCCCAAATTGTCCCTTCTCCACTAGGTCAACTTTAACTTTTTTTTTTTTAATTTGTTTTATTATGTTCCAACCTCCACAGAGGATTTTTTCCTTCTTATAATTTTGAATCAGCTCCCACATATAAGTGAGAAAATGTGGTATTTCTCTGTGTGAGCTTGTGTTTGTTCACAAATAATTTTCTCCAATTCCATGCATTTTGCTACAAATGGCATTATTTCATATTTTTGATTGCTGAGTAGTATTCCATTGTGTATATGTACCATAGTTTTTTTAATCCATTCTTCTGTTGATGGGCACTTTGGTTGGTTCCATATCCTTGCTATTGTGAAAAGTGCTGCATTGAACATGGAGATGCAGGTGTCTCTGTGGTATGATGACACACTCCCCAGACCTTTTTTTTTTTTTTTACTTTTGAGACAGAGTTTTGCTAAATTACGGGGACTGCCTCTTGTCTTGAACTTGCTATCCTCTTGCCTCTCCCTCCTGATTTGCTGGGATTACAGGTGTGCGCCACCAGGCCTGGCTTGTTTTATTATCTATACTTATGGAAAACATGAAGTATTGCAGAGCCACATAGATAATGCTGGATAAATCTCAGCATGTCTGTAATCTCAGTGCCTCAGGAAGCTGAGGTGGGAGGATTGTGAGTTTGAGGCTAAAGGCAGACTGTATAATTTAGCAAGACCCTGATTCAAAATTTAAAAAAAAAATTAGAAATGGGCCAGAATTATAATCCAGTGGTAGAGTACTTGCAAAACATGTGTGAAACCCTGGGTTCAATCCCCAAGTACCACCACAAAAAAAAAAAAAAAAAGAAAGAAAAGAAAAAAGAAAGAAAGAAAGAAAGTGCTTGATAAATGTCAGCTATTGAAGTTGTCTACGTTTTGCTAAGAACTCAGAACCTTATTTCTATGGGCCACAAAGAGACAGAGATGTTTTAAAAAAGAGTGATTAGACTATAGCTTCATCCGTTTTGAAAGAAATCAGTATATCTAAGTAGAACTATTGGAGGCATGAGAAGTTACAGAAGGAGATACCAATTTTAAAGCTATTTTCAACAGTCAACGATGAGAGACAAATCAATGAAGATGGCATCGTAGTTGAATTTGGTATTGGAAAGAATAATGATTTGTAAGAATCAGAAGTGGGAAAGAAGGCTAAGGAATGATATTTTTCATGTAGAGGAAGGGTTTACAAACTATAGCCTTCTAGCCAAATCTTGTCCACTGCCTGTTTTTGTAAATTTATATTGTGACATGTCACTCATTGTTTTACCTTTCATCTATGGCTACTTATGCACAAGGACAGATGTGATGGGCCATGACAGTGACCATACTGCTCCAATGCCAAAAATATTCATTCACTACCTGGCCTTTTATAAAAAATGTTTTTAGGCCCCTGATTAAGAAAACCCTTATTATGGTAGTAAATTTCAGAAATGGAATTAGCTAATAAATCTTGCTATTCCTTTTCAGAGTATTTTTGAAACAGCTTCTGAAACTTCAAAGATTATAGCTAGAGGCTTGGGAGCTAGCAAGTCTCTCAAAAAATGTGCATTTAGGATATGGTGTCTTCATTTCAGTGTCTTTTTAATTTATTGACAAATGACTGACACATAAACATATTCAATGATAGATTTTTTCTTGTTCTGCTTGGAAGACAGAAATTAAAAGAACACATTACTAAATTATGGTAACTATTTAATCAAATCTGATCTCTAATTGGTGTATATGAATTCAAGAACATCAAGGGATATCCGGCATGGTGTTTGCACTTTAAGAATTGTTAATTTTCCATCAATGAAGGTACAGTATAAAAAAAATGAGAACAATATAAGGCAACATTGAACATATTGAAGGGGAATTAGTGGGAGAATTGCTTCCATTTCTTCTTTTCCTTTTTCTTTAGAGTTAAGGATAAAGACAGGAGGCCACAGAGAATAAACATTTCAAGTAAAAATTCTCTTGAAATGCCAGAAGATCTGGGAACCCTTGGCTTGTGGAATTCCCAAGTCAGGAGATGCTTGGAGCTGGTGGTAGGAACCATTGGTGTGGGCCACATATTCCTCTGTCCACACAGTCCCATTATTTCTTCTTGTATCATGATAGGCCAGCTCCCCTCACTTCTCATTATCTTAGTTTTCCAAAGAAGTTGATTTGCAGTCCTTGCTTTGAAAGCACTGTCAACTTCTCGCTGGTTCCTAGCAGAGGGAAAGGAAGCTCCTGATAGTGTGCCTTGCAGTTGGTCTTTTGACTACTTTTGTTCCATCTCCCCCTTGAATTTTTTATTTTATCTCTACTTCTGTTTATTTCCACCCCTTGTTTTCCACCAGTAGGAAAATGACCAAAGAGAACTGAACAGCTGCCTCTCTTCCTCAATCTCTCTTTTGTTTTCTCTTTCCCTCTCGTCTTACTCCCTCTTGTTCCAATTCTTTACCCAAATGTCTTGGGAAATTTCTATTAAAAAAAAAGAAAGAAAGAAAACATGGTGACACAGAGCTCAATAGATGTGCTAGTGGTTCAAAGAGCAGCATTTTCTTTGGCCTTACCCACTGGGGTCTATTTCTGCTGAGCCAAGTACATTTAATTAACTCATTTATTTGCTCTGACCCCATTATCCATCTTAATTATTTTGCCTTCTTTTGCTACTATGGCAGAAAAATCAATTTTTTATCAATTTAAAATAGTATTTAAAAAGCAGTTAAAGAAAAGAGGGAATATAATCCCCAGATGGGTAAACAACCCTCCCCCATAGATGCAGAACTCAGTTATGCACTACTGCTCCTTAGAAGAGAGAAGGCTGAGCTTGGTGTCTCTGGAGCTGAGGTTGATTACCAGAAGACAAAGGCTTCCAGATGATTTTTGAGGGTGGACCTGAGAATGATGCTAGAGAAAGTATGCAGACCTTCTTACCTCCTTGCTATTTGATGACTAAACTCCAAAGGAGCCAAAAGAGGAATTGTTGAATAAGGTATTGAAGGAAACTATTAGAACTCTGAATAAGGTATTGAAGCAAACTATTTTAGGAGCTTTCCAGTGACAAAATAGAAATAGACATGGAACTAAGTCATCATGAAGAACCAGGGGCCATTGCATTTCACCCACTGCCTCATGTCTCCTTCCTCATAAGCAATAAATAAATAAATAAATAAATAAATAAATAAATAAATACAAAACTTAAATCATTGGTGCAACATTGTTCCTGAAATCCGGGTTGAGCTACAGAAACTTCTTTGGTTAGTCACCGTATGTACACGAATATATACATATATATGTAGATATTCTTAGTGAAAATATATTTCTATCATTTAGCCAGTCCTGAGTGAATTACTATGCCATCTTAGAGTAAAGGTTAAGTGAAGGGATGTCCTCTCTTTCTTTCACTAAGCAGCTACCTACAAATGAGAGAGAAATGGAGGGAGTATCTTTAAGACCTGCCCTTTCATATCTCCACTTGACAACATTTAGATGTTAGTCACACACACAAGGTTATTCTCTTAGGATGCATCATACCTGACAACTTTCCCTTAAGAATAATAAACTATGTCCTTTACTGATAAAAATAAGACTTTGGTCTGTCTTCATTTTTATCACTCTTTTATCCTTTGCAAGTATGGTAAGTATGAAATTCTTTAAGGACTGGTGAAAGGATTTTAGACACAAATACTATGCTTTCCAACATGAACATAGCAAAGTCACCTCCAACGTACATTTCCCATTTCTTAACTGAATTCAATTGTGTTGATATAGAAGTCTTGTCACTTATAGCCTTAGTAAGCATTACCGTATAGGTACATGTGTGACATTTTAAAATTATGAAGTGTATACAAGTGCATAAAATTTATAAGTACACTTTAATAAATGATTATAAGAAGAAAACCATTAAAACATTCCTAAGGAAAGAATTTGAGTTTTTCATGTGGAATGCTTCAGGAGTTTGTATGTCATTCTTGTGTGGAGTTTGTACTCGTTTCTCTGAATCATTCCAATGGTAATACAGGAGGTTCACAGACCTCTGTGTCTTTAATATTGTTCTTGACTACTGCAGCCTCATTTGGTTATTTCATTCAGTTGCATAAAATATTCACTTTGACTTTGCACTTCTACAATAATTTTACTAGAAACTTTTTTCCATCCTAAACATGGAATTATCTCATTTAGCTGGTGCATCTATTTGAGGATATGTTCTAAACCAGTACCACTCAAATTATGATCCATCAGTGCTGGGCTGTAAACCATTAGTTAATGGTCCACCAAGAAATCGAGTGTAGAGATTGATAGTAAGCTCTTAAGATATTTATGGCAATTTGTCAAAGAAATTTTATGACTCTTGAATCTAACAACAAAATAGAGACTTGTATGTCATTTTTTATTTTATTTTTCTACACTATCATTTTCACACTATTTTACAAAAGTATAATCCATGAAAAATTGGAAGCAAAACAAAATGAGACAAGCAAAAATCTGGTCCTTAATCAAGATAACATGGTAAACACTGCTGTAAAGGAAGAGAAACTACTTTCAGATTGCCTCCCACTTAGTGGTTTCTGTGAGAAATAGACAACTTAAGCATCCAAAATTCTGTAGTTAGGACAATGAGAATTTTCCAATATTAGCCAAAGGCATTGGATTCTCAGTCATGTCTTCTTTGGACATTCAGTTTCCAGGATAGAATAGCAGCTTTATTTCTATGATGTAACCAGTGCCTTCTATGCTTAATGACTACTAGTCTTGTGCTATTTAACCCTCTTATCTTGCTCATCAATACTGGTTTGAAATTACTAGATTTATATTTTATTTTATTATTTATTGTTTGTGGTACTGGGCAAGTGAATCCAGGGCCTCCTGCATACTTTGCAAGCAATCTACCTCTGAGCTGTACCCACAATCCCTTTTTATGATTTTACCTTGAGACAAGGTCTCTCTGAGTTACACAGGCTGCCTCTAGCATCAAACTTGCAATCCTCCTGCCTCAGCCTCCTAAGTCACTGTAATTATAGGTGTGCACCACAACGCCTGGCAAAACTTACTAGATTTATAAAGATATATAAACAAGTACATTTATACAAGCTTGATTTAAAAATAAACATATCAAAAGTACATAAATACCATAAAACAAACAGTAGTACTAAATTATAGTATTTGGAAGGAGGGGACACCCAAAGTTATTCCAAATGCTGTTGTAAAAGAAACTCATCATAAATATCCTACATGATATTGTGATGAGGAAAAAAAATACAGCCTGCAAGAGTATAATTAGCAAAATAAATTTTCATAAAGATATATATATGTTCAGATGCAAAGAAATCCATGCATAAACATATTCTTCAGAATTATCCTTGGATAGTAGGATTATCTGTAATTTTGGAATTTTTCCTTCATCCTTCTCTGTGTTTTGCTTCAAGTTTAATATTCTTTCATATTTTTGCTTACTTTAAAAATTGGAAAGAATAGGAAAATTTCTCAAGAGAGTAATGGGGCACTAACAAAGACTAGGAGTCAAGTGAATCAAGGCAAAAATGTAGTGGGGACAAAGTATTTGGGAAGTTGAGTTCAGGAGAGTAAAATAACCCATGTAATGGCATCAGAATTTTGGAGGCTGTTAAAAAAATAATAAAGATGACTGAGCCCAACCCCATACTAGATTAATGAGTATTTGAGGGAGGATAGTAGGCATCAATATTTTTAACATTTCTTCAAGTCATACCAAGGTTTCTCAAGGTTTGGGGGCTACTAGAGTAGGTGATCCTAGCCTACCAGTACTGCTAGATTAGCCCAGATTGGCTGTCTGGGTTTCAGGAACAGGAGGGATATCACAGTTCCTCCCTTTAGGGGTTGTTTCCCTTTGTGTGGTTTCAGTTACCCACAGTCAACTAATACCTGAAAATATTATTTGAGAAATTCTAGAAATAAGTGGTTCATAACTTTTAAATTATGTGCCACTCTGAGTAGCATGATAAAATCGTGCCCTGTTCTTGGTCTGTCCTGCCTGGCACATGAATCATCCCTTTGCCCAGTGTATCCATGCTGCACACACTGCTCACCTATTAGCACTTAATAATCAACTTACTATTAAGATTGTTGTGATATGGCAGTGCTTGTGTTCAAGTAACCCTTATTTCGCTTGATGATGGGCCCAAAGCATAAAAATGGTATGCTAACAATTCAGAGCTTAAAGAGAGAAGCTGCAAAGTGTTTCTTTTTTAATCTTTTTATAATTTTTCAATTTACATGATTCAATTGTACATATAAATGGGGTTCAGTGTGATACTTCCATACAGGGATACAGTCTTTCACTGAAAAGATCAAAGGTAAGAAAGGTAGAGAGAGCATTCACCTAACTTTTATTATAATATATTGTTATAATTGTTCTATTATTAGTTGTTGTGAATCCCTTTTAGTGCCTAATTTATGAATTAAAATTTATCAGAGGTATGTATGCACAGGAAAAAGAAGTCTATAGAGAATTCAGCACGTTTTAGTACTATTTCAGGTATCTATTGATAATCAAATAATAGAATTCACCTCTCACAAAGAACTTCCTCCCTTCAATACTTGTGACATAGGCTAAGGATTATTTGCGGGTGATTATAGGTTTTAGAGATGCTAGTTGAAATAATCCAAGCATTCTGTATATTCAAATCTAATTCTTTAATGAGATAAAGCTCAGAACTGGAAGTTGAATAGAGCGATTGCTTTGAGGGTACACAGAGCTACATCTAAGTCAATCCTCTTGAAAGTGTTAATTAGCACCAAACAAAAAACAGTGGAAGATGTCTGCTTTCTTCCTTAGAGACTGAGATCAGGATGAGCCACTCTGCATGTGAGCAGAATACAGAAATGGCAAAGAGATTTAAATAACAAATTTTAATAGGTTTCATCCCACTGGGAGAGACACTTCTGATTATCTATGACCTATACCAATTATCATGATTCTCCCTACTGGCCTACCATAATTTTAATAACTAATCAAACTAAGCCTGAAGGTTCTATGAAATGCCAAATATATACAAAGGCTTTTGCTAGTTACAAAGCTACTACTTGCTACCTGACCTTTTTACAATTTCTCCAGCTACTTATTCACATCTCAGCCCCATGTTTAAATGTTCAGCATTGATTTGGCCCTTATTGATCTTAGGCTACTACCTGTCTGGACTGTGAAATGACCTGTGGACATCTAGGGAGGCCTGCCCTGCAGTGAGAAGAATTTCAAAAGAAGTTTGGTTAGAAGTTTAATGCACTTCTTGGTTGCCAGTGAAGTTACATGTAGTAGAACAGGAAACTATAAGCCCCTGGTGATGGTCCAAGCCCAGGCCAGTACCTTAGCACACAGGAGTTAACCAGTAAGCTTACATGAGGTTAATGAGGACATACCAGGTAGAAGTAGGTTCTTCAAGCTCCTAGAGATTTCCACACAGCTACCTGTCTCCAAGTTTGAATATATTTCCTCATTCTAGCCACCCTCCCCATGTTATATGTTGCTTAGGATGAAAATCTTACTAAATGTCTGCTTGCTTCTCCTGCTCTATGATTTGGCTTTTGCATATTTGACTCTACACCAGTGTTTTTAAAATATTAATGTGCTTACTAGTCACCTGGAGATTTTGTTAAAATGCAGAGTGTGAATAGGGAGGTAGGTCTGGCATGAAGCTTAAGATGTGAATTACTTGAAGTTTGTTTGTTTATTTGTTTGTTTGTTTGTTTGCAGTGCTTCGGAGCTGAAGCCAGGGCCTCAAACATACTTTGCAAATGCTCTACAACTAGGTTGCTCTCCAGCCCATTTTTTTTATTGGAAATTTTTAATGTACACCTTAATGTGATTCATTTTGACATGCTTTTCATTGTGACATTTCCATGTATGCATTTTGTTGTACATTATTCATATAGGTTCCACCTTACCCTCTTATATGCTTTCCTCCTATACCCCCCACCAAAGACTTCTCTACCATTTACTTGTCTTTTTATGGTAATATTTTTCTATATAGCCTTGGGTTCCAGTTCTGTTTAACATAGAAACTTTTCCTGCAGTGAACTTTCTTTTTTACCTTGACAGAACTATTACATGCATTTTCTAGACAATCTATAATAATACCATTCTTAGTTTTTTTTCTTTTATTATGATCCAACCTTTGTGTAGGATTTTTTCCTTCTTATAATTTTGAATCAGCTCCCACATATGAGTGAGAACATGTGGTGTTTCTCTTTCTGAGCTTGTGTTCATTCACTTAAAATAATTTTCTCCAATTCCATCCATTTTGCTGTGAATGGCCTTATTTCATTTTTTTGATTGCTGACTCGTATTCCATTGTGTATATGTACCATAGTTTATCCATTCTTCTGTTGAAGGGCACTTTGGTTGGTTCCATATCCTTGCTATTGTGAAAAGTGCTGCATTGAACATGGAGTTGCAGGTGTCTCTGTGGTATGATGACCCATCTCCTTTTGGGTAAATTCCCAATAGTGTTATAGTTGGGTCATACAGTAGATCTATTTTCAGTTTTTCAAGATACCTCCATATTGATTTCCACAGTGGTTGGACCAATTTACAACTCCACCAAAAATGTAAGGGTGTTCCATTTTCTCCACAACCTCGCCAGCATTTGTTTTTATTTGTTTTATTGATCTTGGCCATTTTTACTGGTGTAAGGTGAAATCTCAGCGCTGTTTTGATTTGCATTTCCCTAATGGCTAGGGATGTTGAGCACCTTTTCATGTGTTTCATGGCTTTATGGACCTCTTCATTTGAGAACTGTCTACTCAGTTCCTTTGCCCATTTGTGTATTAGGTTATTTGTTTTTTGGGGAGTTTTTTTCTTGAGTTCTTTATAAATTCTAGTAATTAGACCTTTGTCTAATATATAGGATGGGAAGATTTTTTCCTATTCAGTGGGGGTTTCCTTGACTCTGTTAATTGTTTCTTTTGCTGTACAGAAGCTTTTTAATTTCATGTAATCCCATCTATCTATTCTTGCAATTTCTTGAGCAATTGGAGTCCTATTAAGGAAATAATTTTCTATGCCTATATGATGGAGTGTATTGCCTATCTTGTCTTCTATAAGTTTTAAAGTTTTTGGTTTTATGTTGAGATCTTTTTCCATTTTGAGTTAACTCTCATGCATATTGAGAGATGTGGGTTAGTTTTCATTTTTCTGCATGCAGATGACCATGCTTCCCAGCACCATTTGTTGAAGAGACTGTCCTTTTTCCAGTTTACTTGCTTTGCTCCTTTGTTGAAAATAAGGTGGCTATCGGTGTGTTGAGGTATTTCTGTGTCTTTTATTCTGTTCCAGATGTCTTCAGGCCTATTTTTGTGCCAGTACCAAGCTGTTTTTGCTACCACTATCCTATTGTATAGCTTGAAGTCAGGGATTGTGATTCTACCTGCATTAGTTTTGCAGCTTAAGAGTGTTTTGGCCATATGTGTTTTTTTGTGGTTCAAGAAGCTGGCAAAGAAAAACCACATGATCATCTCAATTGATGCTGAAAAGGCCTTTGTCAAAGTGAAACACCTTTTCATGATAAAAACACTGGAGGAGATAGGTATGACAGGCAAATACCTTAATATCATAAAAAACATTTATGACAAATCTACAGCCAACATTATATTAAATGGAGAAAAACTGAAACATTTCCTCTTAGATCTGGAACAAGACAAGGATGACCTCTCTCTCCTATTCTATTTAACATAGTAATTGAAGTCCTTGCCAAGGCAATCAGACAAGAGAAAGAAATCAAAGGGATACAGATTGGCAATGAAGAGGTCAAATTATCCTTATTTGCAGATGATATGGTCCTATACCTGAAAGAGCCCAAAACCTTAACCAGAAAACTTCTAGAACTAATTAACTCCTTCAGCAAAGTCACAGGTTATAGGATCAACACACATAAATCAATGGCTTTTCTTTACACCAACGGCAAACAGGAAGAGAAGGAAATTTCAGAAAAAAATGCCATTCACAATAGCCCCCCAGAAAATTAAATACCTTGGAATCCATCTAACCAAAGACCCTTCAGATCTCTACAAGGAAAATTTCAAAACATGAAAGAAATAGCAGAGGACATGAAAAAATGGAAAGACCTTCCCTGATCCTGGATAGGGAGAATTAACATAGTAAAACTGGCTATCCTACCAAAAGCAATCTATATATTTAATGCAATGCCCATTAAAGTTCCACTGACTGACTTTACAGGAATAGAGAAAATGATCCAAAAATTCATATGGAATCCAGTCCATTTTTTTTTAAAAAAATTTTTATTTTGAGACACAATCTTGCTAAGTTACACAGGCTGCCTCTGGTCTTGAAACTGAGACCCTCCTGCCTCTGCCTCCCAAGTTGCTGGGATTATAGGCATGAGCAACCACACCTGGTGAGATCTGAATTTCCCTTTCTTTCTTTCTCTCTTTCTTTCTTTCTTTCTTTCTTTCTTTCTTTCTTTCTTTCTTTCTTTGTCTTATCTTTCTTTCTTTCTTTTTTTGTGGTACTGGGGTTGAACCCAGGGCTTCACACTTACATGCTTTGCAAGTGCTGGACCACTGAGCTGCACCCTCAGCTCTTTGTAATTTGTTGTTGTTGTTGTTGTTGTTTGTTTTTTACTTTTTGAGACAGGTTCTCACTAAATTTCACAGACTGACTCTGATCTCGAACTTGCCATCTTCCTGCGTCCACCTCCTCAGGTGCTGGGATTACAGGCATGCACCACCACACCTGGCTAGATGTGAATTTCTAACATGCTTCCAGGTGGTCTTTCTGCTATTGTACCAGACCATAGGATAGGTAGAAAGACCCCAAATGGTTTTCAAATATTAGTGTGAATCAAGACTACCTGAAAGCCTCATTAAAATTCAGATTGCTGAATCTTAACTCCAGAATTTAGGATTCAGTAGTCTGGATTGGGCTAGAAATGTGCATTTCTAGTAAATTCCCAAACAGTGCCAAAGACTGAGGTCCACACACAGAGAACCACTGCGTTAAACCACTGCTGCTAATTGAATTCAGTTGTAACTACCCAGAAGGACAGATTGATGCTCAACCCAAAATATGTATGTTGTTGTTGTTGTTAGGTGCCATGGAGTCAGTACCCAACTCATAGCAACCCTACATACAACAGGGGAAATACTATCATCGGTGTTTCTCTGCTGTTTATAGGGTTTTCAATGGAGGACTGATTTTTGGGAGTGGGTTGCCGGGTCCACCTCTCAAGCCTGTAGCACCTGGTGTTCCCAGATGGTCTCCCATCCAAGTACTAACTAGGCCTGACCCTGCTTAGCTTCTGAAATCTGTTGGGATCAGATGCCACAGGGCCACGGCTGCAGGCATCCTGAAATATGTATGTTGTTGCTGTTGTTAGGTGCCCTCAAGTTGAGTCTGACTCATAGCGACCCTCATAGGGTTTTCAATGTCTGACTGTTTTGGGATTGCCTTGGGAGTGGGTTGCCATGTCCTTCTCCCATTTTGTGGTGCTGGGAATTGAACTCAGGACCTCAGAGACTGCAGAGCAGCACTCTACCAACTGGGCTAAATCCTAGCTGAAATATGTATAGCCCCTTTTTTATGGCTGTTTATTTGGGGATAAGAGTGGAAAGATAATCTTATGTTTCTGGTTTGTATAAAATAGAAAGGAAAAGAAATCCTACCCTTGTAGAAGAAAGTGTCCCAAACATTTAGACACTAAAATGATCTAGTTAATAGAGAAGAAAAGTAAAACCAGGTGAAACAAAATCCCTCAACCACTCTGATGAGAAGCTGGAATTAAAAACTGATGGATGTACGTGTCAAGTTCATCTCAGTCTGTGTTATCAGTACTCTCTCTGAAACCTACAGTCACAGGAAAGGGAACAAAACTGTTTCTTGTACTGATGAAGTTGATATTGGAGAATAGGGAATGGGCATTGACAATGGCCTTCTTAAGACTGAACCCCAGAACTGGATCCATGTGCACACCCGTTTAAGGTGGGGCTGAACCTCACATCAGTCATAGGGAAGTGCCCATGGAAGATCAATGCAAGAGAAGCAAAATGCAATGCGTGTTCCTGTAAGCAGCTGCCTCATCCCTTTCTCTCTTCATTCCCTTCATCACTACCTGCTTCTCCATGCAATTAGTAGATGCACCCCAAGCGCCCCTCCCCAAAATCCTGAGGTTCAAGCATGCCAACTCACTCCCACCCCAAAATGCTAGGCTTTTAGGCTGAGTATAGTAACTCAGTGTCTAAATTAAATATAAATTATCTCTTGACTAGTTATTTTACCTCTCTGAGCCTCAATTTTACATCTAATCAATAGAGCTAATAAGTCAAATCTCCAAAGATTGTTTTAAAGATTAAATATTAAATGCATGTATTACTTTATATCTAGGAAGGACTCTATATGGCAATTTTCCTTCCTTTCCATCCTTCTGCATCCCTTAGCCTTGCAACTTAACAGTGAAATACATTGTACTTGCTCTTAAAGAATTTGTCATCTTGAGGACTATGAAAATGGTAAATGGAGCCTAAAATCAGATTAATGTGAAGACTTAAGGGAGATAATATGTGAAATGCCTAAGAGTTAAAGATAAAAACCTATAAGAGATACATACTTAGATCTCATAGTTGAGACTGAAAGATGGGGAATGATCCAGAGTTGTCCTGGAGTGGCTCTATCACAGCAGGATGGTTTTGATTGACTTGAGGAAGAAACACAAGTGATCCATAGTGGAAGACATCAAGGATCCATCAGGGATGGGGAGTACAAAGGAGACCTTAGCAAGAGGTTCAAGGGCCGGGGAGACAGGCAGGCAGATCTGGTGGAGTGACCACCTATTCTCTCACAGCAGGTTTCAGTCCTAAGCCAATCAACAGGCCAAATAGATGCCCAGATCAGAGTCTTTGTTACCTACTAACCATGCAAGTGGCCACACTGACAGTAAAACTACTAGAAATGTCTCTGCTTTTGGAGTAAAATGATTTGATTGAATTACATATCAGGGCAACTCTCAAAGCCTAGAGAGTGAGCAGTCCAGTCTCTGCTGGAGCATGGTTTTCTTTCTCTCTTTAAGTCAGTGATTCTCTACTTTGGCTACACATTAAAATCACCTGGAGGCATTAAAAATAGTGGCAATGTCTCATCTCTGCATCAAATCAATCTCCAAGGGTGGAGTCTGGCAACAGTATTCTTGGCAAAATCTCCAGAGATGATTCTAACTTGCAGCCTGGGTCAGGAAACTCTGTTTGAGGCCAAAACAATCTCTTCCCTTATATAGAAATGACATTTCCATCATTGATTTTTCTCAGTAATGATTATGAAGCAATTAAAAACAATTAGGTAGACTCTGAGTGTCCTATGCATAAGCACCAGACCTGCATGGGATCATGAGTAAAACAAGTGAAAACATGTTTTTTCAAATAAAAGCTGTCATACTGGTTTGCAGGCAAAATAAATAAACCAAATAAAATGGCATTTTAAAATCAATGGTTAAGTTTCAGTCATATTTACTAAACTTCACAAGTTATTTTGCAAAAGAAAAACTTATAGCTATATTAACTTTAACGAAAACATTAATATGCCTACCTGAGTTTAATAAAGTCATTTAATGCAGATTTATCTTGTTAATGATAACAGCGTTCTAATTGGGTATTTGTGTTGCTGAAGTGGTGAGTTGATTAAAAACATATATTGGAGAAATCTTTTAGTCAACAGGCCTGAGAAATGAATCTTTGTTAGTGTCTGGCATCATTTCCTTCATTGTCTCTTTAATTCATTTAACAAATATTTATTGAATACCTTCCACAAGGCATCTGGCATTGGGGGGAAAAAAGTGATCACACTAACTGAGAATAAAACAGACATGGTTTCTGACCTCCTGGTTCTTACAATTCAGTGTAAGAAATATAGGAATAAATGATGTTGTGTGGTGCCATTGAGTTGGTGTCCAACTCTTAGTGACCCTATGTACAATAGGCAAAACAGTATTGCTAGTGCTTCTCTGCTATTCGTAGGGATTTCAGTGGCTGATTATTTTTGAGAGTGGGTTGCTGGGTCTTTCTCCCAAGCCTACAGCACCTGGTATTTCCAGGAGGTCTCCCATCCAAGTACTAACCAAGCCCAACTCAGCTTAGCTTCCGAGATCTGATGGGATCGGACACCACAGTGGTATAGCTGCAGGCAATGATAAATGATAGGTTGTGCAAGGAAGGAAGCAGGTAAAGTTATTGGGGAAAATGTTTGTGGGGTGATGTCCCTATTGTAATAAAATCCTCTGATGGTCCTCTCCATGCTTCTGAGCCAAGACTGTGGGATGAACTGGACCAAGTGTTAGAAAAATGGAGCAGTGTAAGGCAGAGCATTGACCCCACTACAAGGAAGAACTTCACATGTTCAGAGCTCTGAATGATAAACATGCTGAAATAGGGAGTTGTCAGAAGCATGCATTCATAATGACTGCTTTCATTTTCCAGGTTTATTCTTCACATCTTGTGTCTCTCTTTCGTTTTAGTATCACCTCATTATTTATTGAGCATTTTTCATGTGTCAAGAGTTTAGATAGCCTGTGAGATGCAAAGAGGAAAGGAAAATAATTCTACCTGTTGGGAGAGAAAATCATGGTGTAAGAGAGGCATTGCCTATAAGATACAAAAACGTGAGCTCAGAAAAAGGCAAAAGAGTGTGTCTAGCATTGGCAGAGGTTCTGAAGCTTCAGGCAGTAACTTCTCACTGAGGAAGTCTTGTAGACCTGGGGAATCACAGTGATTTAGTTGGCAACAGTTTAAGCAGGGAAGGAGAATCATATTAATTAAAATATTTTTAAGAGGTTATACCTATGAAAGAATTTTCTAGGACCAACTCAGTGCAGTTCTGCTTATTAGTCAATGAACCTGAGTGCTTGCTAAAAGAGCTCATAGTCACAACCATGTTCACAGTACTTCTTGATTATGGTTGGATACTAAAGGGCCCTGCAGAGTTTCACAAAGCACTGAGGTCTAAGTTCTACTACAAAGGAACCAACCAGAATCTCAGAATCTCTGAGGGACAGGGGCAGGGAGTGACCCTGGACACTGGGAATAGATTTGGGAAAGATTATGGAGCCACTGTTTCCACCCTTAGAGGGTTTCAGTATCAACTCAATATGGAAATATAACAAGACCACAATGTCTCCTTTCATATTCACTGTTTTTCCTGTCTGGAAAAATGTACTCAAAGAATCAGTTCAAATATTATCTAGGAACTGGGTGCCATGGTGCACATTTATAATCCTAGCAACTCAGGAAGCTGAGGCAGGAGGACAGCGATTTCGAGGCCAAACGCAGTCTGAACAGCTTAGCATGATCTTGTCTCAAAATAAAAAATGTAAAGGAGGCCAGGTACAGTGGTGCATGCCCATAATCCCAGCAACTTGTGAGGCAGAGGCAGTAGGATTGCAAGTTCAAGACTAGAGGCAGTCTGCATAATTTGGTGAGACTCTGTCTCAAAAAGTAAAGCAAAAATACTGCCCTGGGGGTGCAGCTCAGTGGTACAGCACTTGCAAAGCATGCAAGCGTGAAGCCCTGGGTTCAACCCCAGTACTGCATATAAATAAATAAATAAACAAACAAACAAACAAACAATAAAAAATAAAGAGGCTGGGGCCACAGTGTAGTGGTAGAGCACCTGCCTAGCATACATAAGATCCTGGGTTTAACCAGAGGACTATAAATTCGAAATGAAAAACATTCGTACTCCCAGGAAAAATTAATTATTCTTTAACAAAATATCTGAGCAAAGCTTTGTTGCAGTCTTTCTCACATTGGTTTTCATGTGGTTACTTTCCATTCTAGATTATAAAATCCTCAAGTCTTAGATGCATTGACAGATAGCACCTGACCTGGTACATAGAACAGATAAATACCTTGAATACAGAGAGAGATGAAAGAAAGAAAAAGATGTAAACTAATAAGAATGAATGAATGAGTTTGTGCAATGAAGACGTGTTTGGTAGTTGATGGATTCAGATACCAGAGACCTAAGAGAAAAGGTATCAAAAGAGAAACAGGTGTGCTACAGAGGCTTTATTTATATGAAGATATTCAACATTCTTATCATTTGATCTTTTTAGCTTCCTAATGCTTTCTTCAAATAAACTCTTAATGTTGTTGGGTGCTGTCCAGTCAAATCCAACTCATAGTGACCCTATGTACAATAGAATGAAATACTACCCAACACTGGGCCAGGCACATGAGTTTTTTATATTTGAGCCAATTGTTGCAACCACTGTGTTATTTCTCATTTTGAGTCATGTCACATCAGCAATGGGAGAGCCCACAGGCTTTATTCCATTTCTGTCACTGAGTTTGACTTTGAGGAGACAACTCTTCTCCAGTCACTTCTTGAATGGCTTCCATCCTGGGGAGCTCATTTTCCAGCAATATTTGCCAGTATTTCTTGGCTATTCATAGGGTTTTCAGTGGCTCATCATTTCAGGAGTTAGATGCCAAGTCCTCCCTAGTTTGTCTTAGTCTGGAGGTTCATCTGAAACCTGCCCACCATGGGTGACCCTGCTGGTATCTGAATACCAATGGCATAGCTTTCAGCATCACAGCCACATAAAACCCCCATAGCATGACAAGCTGACAGACACATGGGGGTAGAATTTGTTAGAAATTAGAATTCTTACAACTTACTCCAGACCTAGCAGATCAGTAGCTCAGAGGACAGGGTCCAGCATTCTGAGGTTCCAAGTCTTTCCAGATGCTTCCAATTTGTGTGCAAGTTTGCAAACCACTGATGTAGACAGAAACAGACATGCTTTGGTGAAAGCATGGTTGGTCAGTAGCTGACAGCCCATTTCCCATCCATACTACCCATACAAGTTCAGTTCTATGATCCTTTCCATACAATCCCTAGGTTTGCAGAGAATAAAACTTAACAAAGTGAGTCAGGCACCATGGTGCATGCCAGTAATCCCGGAGACTTGGGAGGCTGAGGCAGGAGAATCTGAAGTTTGAGGCCAGATGAAGCTTGTACAACTTAGCAAGACTGTCTCAAAACAAACAAACAAACAAACAAACAAAAACCAAAAAGGCTGGGCTGCTTCTGAGTGGTAAAGCAGTTTCCTAGCATGTGTGAAGCCTGGTTTTAACTCCCTCTTCAGTACTGCAAAAATTAATTAATTAAATTAAAAACAAGCTGACCTACCAGGTTTAACTCTGTTTTGCACAATTCTCAGTGATACTTGACTCCAGAGTTTCCATATTTCCCACAAGCATTCTTTAGGAAGAGTTATTGCTGCTGATTCTTTTTTGATTTCAACTTTTACCAATTCATACAAATTTATGTCTAATTATTACCAGAACTTTAGTCTGGAAAAAAAAAAAAACAGTTACAACAGTGACTAGTTTGAAATGTATTGTCAGTTCTAGCCTGATACTTTCTACCAAACAATCCTCTGGTAACATAGTCATCTTCAACATAGGTCCCCAAAGCATCTACACTTCTACAGGGGCTATTGAGTATGTTGAACTGATCACTGAGATGGCATTTCAACCAGTCCTATTTAGATAGCTGAAGTCCATATTCTGAGAAGTAGTCTAATCTGAGGGTTTTTTCTTTTCTACTTAAGAATTCATAGCTGTGTTAATTTAGCATCCCTCCTCATTACATATCTTCTGAGTAAGTTATATAGTCATGAATGATAAATCAGTTGGCCAGGCCCATACTACTCATGACATTTTAATAGTGTTAATCTAGGATAGCTTTTAATTGTCCATTCTACAGTCTTTAATGCTAAGAAGATATAGATGTTTCCATTATTCTAATTGTATTTCACATTAATGTATGGGTTCAAATTTTTCCCCTAACCCTCTTTAAAAAAGACTAAGCTAGAGATGTCTCAATGCATGAAAAATGGATTATTTTACAGCAAAACTTTGATTAATCACACTGGAAAATAGCAGGAGCCTCAATTAACTGTACATTGTCTCAACTTGTCAGAAAACGACACAATGGATAAGAAAATAAAATTTCATCATGAAAATAAAAATAAAATTAAAAAAAATTCAAAGCACCCCCTGATGACTTTCAGGTCTATAATCTAGTTAAGTGAGAATGGATCTTCAGATCACCTTGTGGTCTTGTAAGATATTTAGTTATAAAACAAGTTAATTATTTTCAGAGTCTCTGTTTGCAACACAATAATTGGACTAATGGGTTTCAAAGAACTTTCAACAAGCCTATTAAGACAAATTGGGTTAATTTTGAAGTAATCAAAAAGACCACTTCCCCTACTTAACCAAACTTTTATTATAATAACTATATATATTGATCTTATTTAAGAGAGAGAAAAGTGAACTTCCAGATACTTTGAGAAAAGTGAAATTTCCAGATAATTGATGCTTTCTGTATTAAGCAAAAGAACATTTGTATATTAACCATTATGACATAGTTCAACTCTTTGCAGTCTTGTTAAACAGAGGACCAAGATTGTCCTTAGATGTTTGTGATGGTGTGGGTATCTGTACCATTCAGATGAGTAGGGTTCATGTAGTAGTAACAAGGCTATAAAGTATTCTTATCTTTCTGTCAGCAGAACTCAGTATATTTCTTTGTTTCTACACTAAATTGGCCCAGATGTGGACTCTAAATCTTAAGACAAAATAAAACAAAAAAGAAAATGAAAACAGAAAACATTTTAGTTTTATCTTCTCTCTTGCTATCTCTATGTGCCACTTCTGTATGCAGCAAGACTACTTTCTACCAAGTTATTGGGATCCATGCTTGAGAGTGGCTCTAACTCTCCTACTTCACATCTAGAAGGATGTGGGGAAAGGATAAGTAATTTGGTCCGGGAAAGCAGATTGCAGAGGATTTATATGTGTTCAGGCAGCGA
The DNA here is from genome assembly GCA_007922755.1 of Pedetes capensis. Taxonomy (NCBI): domain Eukaryota; kingdom Metazoa; phylum Chordata; class Mammalia; order Rodentia; family Pedetidae; genus Pedetes; species Pedetes capensis. The sequence goes on from VMDO01001741.1 coordinate 182,617, forward strand.
TAGGTCAGGGGCTAAGGGAATAAGTTGAGATCAAAAGTGCAAAATGAGAGCTCCAAAATCTATGTTATTAGACAGCACTTGGGGAGAACTGCCAAGAAATGGCAGATTAGAAAAAAATGAAGTCAAAGTGCCAGGCAAAACTGAAAACAAGGGATTTTCAGAAATTGAATCAGATGGAAGAATTTGAAAAGGAGAAACAATAATTGGAATCAGATCACAAGGAAAGGATACCAACAGAGAGGCAATTGATATTTTAGCTTCAATCTTCATTATTTATTAAGTCCTAAAACCACCCACTTCTTACCATCTGCACCATGACCTCAGTAATCTGAGTTGTTATGTTGCTTCTATAAAACCTCCTAGTCCAGAAGTCTCTCTAACTGGTCTTTCTGTGCAGAAGATGCTCTTGCTAGAAGAGTGGCACCAGAGACTTTATACCAGGCAGGTGCACCCATCTTCCACTAGCTGAGAACATTGGTTGCTAAGGATCCACAGCTATATCATTCCTCTAAGAATCCTAAGAATTGTCCTAAACATGTGGAGAAATACTTGGGAGAGTTCATGATCCTGTTGGCAGGCATCCACAGCCAATGTTTAATCAATGCAATAATACAAAAGGACAGCTCCCTTGTTTTGAGGTGAGATTAATATGGTTTTTATATGCTTCAGAGTTTCCTGTAGGATCAGGCTAAGTGAGGCTAGATGTCAGCTAAACCAGGTATTCATTGAACTTCTGATAGTATTTCACTTTCCCAATTTCTTACATGTCTTCTCTTTTCCTCTCCTCTCCTCTCCTCTTTTCCTCCTCTCCTCCCCTGTTTTGTCTTTTCCTCTCCTGTCTTCTTCAGCTTTCCCCTTGTCTACCCTCCCCTCACTTCTCCTCCCTTCTCCTCTTCTCTTTCTTTCTTCCCTCTCTCACTTGCTCAAACACTTCTTTTTCAAGCCTTCCTTCCAGGAAGAGTGATATAAAATAATCCTAATTTTCATTTGCTTCCTTACAGTACAAGTAAATATAGTTATTTAACTTAGTAAAATGACATATGGTTTGCCAAAATTGTATTTCAAATTTCATTCTAGAGTAGGGGAAATTTCATATCATTAAAATGAGTGAAATTTGAGTGGAATGGAAAAAAACCCACAATTCAGTTTCTGACTTTGTAGAGATGGAATATTATCCTGTTTCTTGCAAATTCTTTTAGGGAAATGTTTAGGAAACTTGGAAAATGAACAAACACAAAAACACTGTGACAAAATTAAGATATTTAGAAACAAAAAAGATTATGTTTGGGGAGAGAAGTTGTTGTTGTTGTTAGGTGCCGTCAAGTCGGTGTCTGACTCATAGCGACCCTCATAGGGTTTTCAATGGCTGACTGTTTGGGATTGCCTTGGGAGTGGATTGCCAGGCCCTTCTCCCACTTTTGCGGTGCTGGGAATTGAACTTGGGTCCTCAGAGACTGCAGCACAGTGCTCTACCCACTGAGCTAAATCCCAGCCCAGGGGAGAGAAGTAGGAGAACTAAAATTTCTTTTTGACTACTTTGACTTTATTGAGTACATCACATATTATCATAAATTCTTATTACATTTCAAGTTGCTTTGATTTTCTCATGTTATGGCAGAAAACATTGAGGTTCGTATAACTTAAAAACTTGCTTAAGGTTATATAACTGACTTGAAGCCTTTGTACTTTTCCTTCTGCTGGTACATTTCAAAGGAAATTTCAAGGTGCAATAAATGGACAAAATGCTTAGATAATAAAAGAGGAGACATTTTAGTGACTTAAGAAGATTTGGAAAATCCTACATATTGTGTTCTTAATGGAAGACAGCCTGCAGCCAGCATTGTGGCATCCTATCCCATCAGATCTTGGAATCTAAGCAGGGTGGGGCCTGGTTAGTACTTGGATGGGAGACCGCTGCCTGGGAACACCAGCCGCTGTAGGCTTGGGAGAAGAACCTGGGAACCCACTCCCTAAAATCAATCAGCCATTGAAAACCCTACAAATAACAGAGAGGCACTACAATAGTGTTTCACCAGTTGTGCACAGGGTCACTATGAGTCAGACACGGACTCCACGGCACCTAACCACAACAATGGGAGACAGTTCTCCCTGGATCCCTTATGTTTTTATCCAGTCTGAATTTTATAAATGAAAAAACTATTTATAGTCAATTTAAGAATGTTTGTATAACAAAACATTTCAAGAAAGTAAAACAGGGAAACATCTTTCTCCTTTCTGGAGAAATTTGCTTTCATTCCTAGGTAAGAAAAAGTAGTATCACACTGTGGAGGCAAGGATTGATGGAATTGCTAGCTGTCCTCTTATAAGACTGGGGGTTTCCTCAGTGTTCTCCAGTGTGACCCAAAGCCCTCTATGCACAGTATCTTCCTAGCCTTCTGCATGTCATCCCCAGAGGATATGGAGGCAAGAGAAGCCCATGAGATCATGGAGCTCTTATTGCCTGCTGTAATGGATATAATCCAATTTCTAAATGCATTTGAGCTCATTGGCTCCTTACCAGGCAAATCGGTAGAAGTACAAAAACTAACTTAGTAGCTTCTCACCATGCTACTACTTTGGAACTACCTGATCACTTGACAATCCTCTTCCGAGGAATTCAAAATTCAGAGTAAGGATTCTAAATGTCTTCTATTAAGGAGACACATTTATTTACTCTTTTATATATTGTAACTTATTTTCCCCTGTCAGATAATGACCTGGAATGCAGACTCACGGTGACAGAAAGACAGGCAGCAGAGGTAGCTTGGCGGTCTCATAAATAATACTATGCTTGCTGTGATTTTCTCTGTCTCATTTGAAAGTTGATTCTTCCCCTTTCAAGTACCAACAGAAGAAATTCATGAGGCAGATGCTACACCTCCTCTGAGTCACTGCTTTTATTTGCTTTATCTGTATTAACCCCCTTCCTAGATTTAATTACATGGCTTGGCACATTCTTGAAGATAAATTTATAACAGAGACTTTAGCTTCTTAAACAGCAGCTCTGGAGGAAGCCTTAAGCATTAGATCAAGAACCCGCTTGGCTGTCTGTGCTACTTCTACATCTTTTCTTCTGCTTACTCTAACTGCTATGCAGTATCCTCACCTTGAAAAGAGCTTGACTTTCTTTTTCTTCCTATTGAATTACTTAGAATAATGGTATAAACAACTAAGAAGCTGAATTATGTGATATGGACTCTTCTCAAAGCCAGTCTGAGAATTCTGCGAGAGGAACTATTGAGTAATAAAAAAGAACTCAGCTGGAAATATACATTGGAAAATAAATTGGAATCTGGCTTTAAATGCTTCTGAGTGGTCCCAAGGAATACAAAAGGAAGAAGAACACAGAAAATGATAAACAAAACTTTCCAGGCTGATTCAATAAGTAGCTCTTAAAATATCTCTGCGTTTCCTTTCTTATGCCAGCAGGTTACCAATAACCAGACAGACAAATCGAACAATTAGATGCTATGAGGCAGCATCAGAACAGATCTATAGCATAGCATTCTGAGTGGAGCCTTAACCATTGTCTGAATAAAATGATGCCGGGCGCAAGAGATTATTTTTGACCTGGACAACATAGTAAAAATCTCTGTGAAATGTATTTCCTTACTGAGCAGGTATGATGTGTCTGATAGTCTGATGTGCATTAAGGATGCTGAGATAAGAGGCACAGACCTTTCCAAAATTTAAAGAGGAAATAGGTGAGTAAAATAGCTAATACAATATCATTTGGCAAGGATTATAAAAGTGATATGTATATGCCCCTGGGAGATCAAAGGGAAAAGCATTTCATCCAGATGCAGGTGTTTGAGGGGCTAAGTTCTAGTGAGGGTCTTTCTGGATAAGTTGAAATTATCCAGCTTAGAATAAATTCAGAGAGTAGAGATCATAGAAAGATTTAGTGGTTCAAAAACATCAAGCCATGAAAATGCTGGTGCTTTGGGAGATATTGAAAGCCACCGGGGCGGGAATGTTGAAAACATGTGAGGACAGACTGAGAAATGAATCTGGACTTCAGGAAGAGGAGAAATCATGAAAGACCTTTTGTGTCATGCTAAGGGATTTGGATTTTTTTCCTGAAAGTTAAGAAGAAACCACTGGTATGATTTACAATTAGGTCTTTTTCTTTTTCTTTTTCCCCTCTTTTTCAAGGGACACTAAGACTAGTTAGCAGTATGACCACTTCATGACTTATAGATCAAGGGATGCACTCCTGACAAAAAAAAAAAAAAAATTCAAAACCCATCACATTTCTTACATATCCTCATTTGATTTTTTTCCTCCTGATTTAAAATATGTTTCTAGAAATAAAGATAATAGGGTTTGCATCTTACACAGATTTTTAAAAAGACAAAGAAAGAGTCTGCACAATCAAGGATAGCTGGTAATAATTTTCAATGAGGAAAAACTTGGTTATATTAATAAGGAATCCTTAAAACCAAGCTGGTAATGTAGCTCAGGGGCAGAAAACTTGCCTAACATAGGTCAGGCCCTGAGTGATCCCCAGCACTAGGGAAAAAAATCATTATAACCAGAAAAAGTTCACGATTACTTAAAACATTTATAATGCCACATATCCCACTGGCAATGGGAATGGGAAAGGAAAAGTTGGTAGCAGATCCTTTAGAATTTGGCATGTGTGGCCTCCAGCCTTACCCAACATAATGAACTTCAGACTACTTTTAGGCTGACAGCCCTGAAAACTCCTTCCTTTCCCCCTATGCCACACCTTCTGTGATAGATCGTTCTTTCAAGTGTCTGGTCATTTTGAGCTTCTCTGAAAAGCTTCTGGATCCTGTCTACAATTTGATTCCAGATTATTCTTTACTTTATATTATCTCCACAGACCTAGTTCTTTTGCAGGGAGAATTATTTTAAATTTGAGACATTGCAAAGACCACATCAAATACTGAAAACTGTATTCCTAGGATCAAAGGCTTGCTTCTTTATGTAACTACTTTTGGTAACTATTGCTTAAATAGTTACTTGGATGCCTTCAACTGTATGACTAAATGGTAATACAGAGAACATCAAAAAATGAGAGGATAGTTCATTTAATCTGAAAAGCTGCATATTTTTATATTATTTATACTGAAGTGCTTGACATATCTCACTGTGGTTTTCATTTCCTTGCAATTGCCAGATTATTAAATTGCTAATTTTTAAAATCATGTTTCTATTATTTTCAGGCTTCTTTCTAGGTGAGTTATTCTGAAGGAAAAAAAAAAGAGGAAAGAAAACAGCCTTGATCTCAATTTTACTGGCATTAAGATTCATCTATACAATTAAAAATCTTAAAATTTATGCCTAGAGAGGAATTGAAATTCTTTCAGACTTTTGCATGGCACCAAATTTCCTCAAGTTTCTACCATTTATTCAATATGTCACCCTGCTAATGTGTGTGAGATCAGTGCGTGTGTGCATGTGTGTGCATGTCTATGTGTGTAGAAATTAGTTTATAAAACTTATCTGGTTTTATAAAATATGTTGCCACATATAAATAACATTTTTTTCTGTGTTGAGAAAGAAAATGACAATGAGATAAACCACCAATTAGATTGACTAGGAAAATGTTTTCATCTTGTACCATAACAATGTAATTCTTTTACTTAAATGTGTGATTTATGAACATAATTCTGGAGAAGAAAAGATTTAATTTATACTCAGTATAATTTGAAAGTTGAAAGAAAAAACTCCTATCAAGTATGATCTTGAGGGGCTATGCTTTTGTTTTGTAACAAACACACTGACTAGATGGCCAGAGTATGATTCCAGCTTTTGAATGTACATGGTTTCATATGATTTCTCTATATTGGGTCAGTCATATCAATCAAGAATCCCAAACTCTATATATTCAGAAAGTTAGTGGCCTGTAATATGGCACAATTTTATTTTTCTTCTGATTTTTGTTTCAGAACTAAACCTCTGACCATCATCAGCTTTTAAAAATTGTCCTCTACATATTTGATCTTTAAAATTATATTGTTGATTTGGCAAAATTGTTTTGTATATATGCTAATGAAACTATAAAAAATTGATATTAAAACACGTTAGATTCATTCAATTTTGAGAAAAAATTTTCTCAGCAAAGGCTATTACCCCGATACATGCCTAGGAGGTTATGATTTAAGTCCTTTACCTACTAATTTTTGTTCACTTATTCACTTTTTTGTCCATTTATTCAGTAAGTGAGCATTATATGAATAGAAAGGAACTACAAAGGGGTAACTACAAAGATTATTAGAAATGGGCCAGTACCCAGGCACGGGCATGTAATGTCAGTGACTCAGAAGGTGGAGGCAGGACAAGTTCAACGCCAAAGGCCAAAGGCAGCCTGCATAAGGTAAGAGCAGTTGCAAAGTATGCAGAGGCCAAGGGTTCAGCCCACCAATACCAAAAAATAAAAAATAAAAAATAAATGAGGAGCAATGGAGCCAATAGCCTGTGTTTTGGGCCATATGGCAGAAGAGATGCTCAGAAAAATATTCCTATTGTACGCAAATAAAGTCTTAGAGCTGGGTGTGGTGGCAGTGGCACAGGCTTGTAACCCCAACTATAGCTACCCAGGAGGCTGAGGTAGGAAGATCATGAGTTTCACATCAGCCTGGGCAACATAGTGTGACCTTCATTTAAACAAACAAACAAACAAACAAACGAGATCAATTATGACAAACACATATTTTACTTCTTTCCTAAGATTTCAAGAGATAAAGGGAATTTTCCAATGGCCTACATAATAAACAATAATTAGCTAAAAACTAAAAATAATAATACTAGTTAAGCAATTTAGAAATTCAATTTTACTTTGGGGAAATTGTTGCTAGAAATGCTAAAATTGAGAAAATAACCCAGGAACCTTACTTAAAGTGAAGTGAAAAGTGGACTCTTGCATTTGGTTGAGACCCTCAAAGAGAGCTAAAGTAGACCTAAGTTATTAATAAGTTCTGGCTCTCAACATGAGCAAACAAAAATACTAACCTGAGGAAATATTCACTCTTTCTAACTCTCAGAAATCATAGCGATTAAATCCAACCAAATAAAATCAGAGCAATAAGCATATAAAATATAAACCATCATTGATGAGTGTCTGCAGGAATAGCAACATAGCTAGACTCTCAAGGTATTAAAAATTGAAATTATAATACACAAAATATAAAATGATTCATAAGAACTGGTCAAAAGAATAAAAACAAACACAAAAATGAATGCTGAATGAGAAATTAATATAAATAATTAAGTAGTTTAGGAAAAATCCCAAACAGAACTCTTAGAAGTCATTATCACTGAAAGTGAAAACTCTGTGGATTATTATATATCTACTACAACAGCTGGACTGGGTTTTAGCTCAGTGGTAGAGTGCTTACTCTGCGCATTTGAGGCTGTGGATTTGATCCCCAGCACCACAAAAATGGGAGAATAACTTGGCAGCTCACTCCAGAAAAAAACCCTGAAAAACAGTCAGTCATCAAAAACCGTATGAATAACAGAGAGCCACTGACATAGTGCCAGGCGTGGTGCAGGAAGGGGGAGTATTTTGTTCTGTTGTATATAGGGTCACTATGAATTCCATCTGACTCGATGGCACCTACAACTACAACAGCTAAGATAAAAAATAGTACCAAGTGCTTGCTTTGGTACATAGAAACTAGATTTTTCATATTTTTATGGGAATTTAAAATAATATAACTGCTGTTGGGTATTATGGTGCACACCTGTGACCCCAGCATGGGGGACATCAAGACAAGAGGATAGTGAGTTAGGAGCCAACTTGGGTTACATAGTGAAGCCCTGTCTCAAAACCAAAATAAAAGAACAAAAAATAAAATGATGCCACTAAAGAAAATATTTCAGTATCTTCTTATAAAATTAGATATGCAATTACTATTTAACTCAGCAATCACACTCAAGGACATCTGTCCCAGATAAGTGAATTACACTCACAAAAACCAGCATGCAAACTCAAATACATTCATGGCAGGTTTACTGGAAAAGATGCAAGTATCTCTCAGTAGGTGAATGGTGCTGGTACATTCATCAGATGGAATACTACTTGGCAATAAAAAGAGCAATCTGTTGAAATAGGCAAAGACCTAGATGGATTGCAAGGGCATTATACTTAGTGAAAAATCAATCTCAAACGATTATTACTGTGTGAGTTCATTTATATAGCATTTTTTACAATAATAAAAAATAGTAATAACATAGAGACTGAGAATAATATCATAGTTGCCAGAAGACAGAGATGAGGGTAGAATTTGTATAACAAATTCCTTCCTGCTGGTGATCCATTTAGAATTCTGACTGTGGTGATGTGAACACAAATCTACATATGGGATAAGATTGCATGCCACTATCTACATACTTACATCCACACAACTGTATGAAAATGGATTCATGAAAAAATGGTGAAAATTGAAAAAAGTCACAGTCTCCTCAAAAGTACACATATGTCAGTTTCCTGGATTTGTGATCACATTATAGTGATATAAAATGTCACTGATATGGAAATTGAGAAAAGATTTATCAGATGCCATATACTTTCATTGCAACTTCCCATGGATTTAAAGCTATATCCAAACAACTTTAGAAAACACCCAAATGAAAAATAAAAACAAAACCTTTTTGGTATTTATCAGCATCATATTTAGACTCTGATGGGATAAAAATCAGTTTACAAAAAAGCAGTTCATAAACAGAGAGACTGAAAAAAAGATTTGAAGAATATAACCAAAAAAAAAAAAAAAAAAAAAAAAAAAAAAAAAAAAAAAAAAAAAAAAAAAAAAAAAAAAAAAAAAAAAAAAAAAAGAAAGAAAGAAAATGAAAGTGATGTTAAAAAGACATGGGTGATAGAATTAAAAGATCTAACATGAGTCAAATTGGTGACCTAGGGATATGAGAAGGAAGAATGGAGAAGTAATATTAAAAAAAGATAAGTTTCAAAAAAGAATGAATGACATAAATCCACACTAGGAGTCTTAAAGGATGCCTGTATTAAAGCATGTAGGAAAATTGTTGAACATCAAAACAGAAAAAAAGAAGATATTAAAAGCATTCAAGGAAAAGAGAAATTATCTAAAAAGCAAAAACATTTGAATCAGTTCTCAGGTGATTATAAGAAGGTAGGAAAGCTCCTCACCACATAAACAGGGAGATAATGAGGCATTATACTTCACTGGCAAGGAACTGAATTCTGCCAGTAACCTACTGAGCAGGAAATGAATTCTCCTACATGTCTTATAATCACCCAGGATATCTTGTAAATATCAGTGGACAAAGTCACTTCAATTAATTTAGGGTCTCAGAGTGAGCCGAGGAATCATATTTGTTTCCATATTCACCATGTCATCCAGTGGCTGAAGACCACTGTTTTAGCTTGAGGGGAAGCTTTTCCAAAGTAGATGCATGGGACAGAATCCAGCAGAATATTCTCTTCAATGTCTCCTGAGGAAAAAAGGACAATAAATCCAGAATTATAACCCAAGAAAAATAACATTGAAATAAAGACATTTTCTTGTAGACAAAGACTTTTTACTTTTTGTCTTGTAGACTTTTTGTCTTGTAGACAAAGTCTTTACAAAAGATTGTAATCAAAGGGATTTCTGAAGGCTATATGACAAAAAGAAGAAAATGATTTCACGAAAGGCTTGATAGTTACATTAAAATAGTGAGTTAAGAAATGCGTAATTATATAGGTAAATCTAACATCCATTATCTTTAACAATAAATTATCAAAGAAATAATCATCTCTGTGTGAAGTTTAAAAATGGTCAAATAATATTTCACCTGAGTCAGAGAGGGATGGTCAGTGTTAAAATGTTTCAAAGTGACTGAAATCATTTGGATTTGAAGTTAAGTCATTTGGATCTCTGCAACCAAAGAAATTAACATGTTGGTTGTCTTTAGACATTAATAAGTTTGAGAGATGTACTCGGGATTACTCACTGTCTCAGTCTGCTCATGCTGCAATAGCAAAATATCACAGGCTGGGCAACTTAAACAGTGGAAGCTTATATTCTCATGCTTCTGGAGGGTGGAAGTCTCAAGTCAGCAGCCCAGGATGGTCAGGGTCCAGAAAGGGCCCTCTTCCTGGCTTGCAGAGGGCTGCCTTCCCACTGCATACTCACAACATCTCTGCACACGTCTGAGAATGAGCAAGCAAGCTCTCTGCTACCCCTTACAAGGGCACTTACCAAGACTTGACCCTCATGACCTCTCGTAACCCTATTACCTCCCTAGGATTCTATCACCAAATTCACTCCATTGGGGGTTAGGCCTGTAACCCATGAATTTTGAGAAAACACAAGTATTCAATCTGTAACATAGAAATAGGAAGAAATCCATTCTTCTGTTGAAGGGCACTTTGGTTGATTCCATATCTTTGCTATTTGGAAAAGCGCTGCATGGTATATATATACACAGTGGAATACTATTCAGCAATCAAGAAAAATGAAATAAGGTCATTTGCAGCAAAATGGATGGAATTAGAGAAAATTATTTTAAGTGAATGAACACAAGCTCAGAAAGAGAAACAACACATGTTCTCACTCATATGAGGGAGCTGTTTCAAAATTACAAGAAGCAAAAATCCTACTCAAAAATCAGATCGTAATAAAAGGGGAGGAGGGAAGATAAGAATGATGTCAATATAAATGGACTAGAAATCGCATGTAATTGTTCAAACAAGATAAAAACAAACAACACTACAGGAAAAGTTTCTATCTTGAACAGAACTGGAACCCAAGGACATATAGAAAAATACTACTAAGTAAAAGATAGAGAAGACTTGGATGGGAAACTTAGATGGGAAGGGGGAGAGGGGGGGAAGCATAGGGGAGGGTAAGGGGTAACCTATATGAATAATGTTTATCAAATTGCATATATGAAAATTGTCACAA
>VMDO01001742.1:0-193394 GCA_007922755.1 Pedetes capensis
TAAGTCCAGGCTCTGGCAAAGCAGGAGAAGTTCATAGGCACTGGAATTACCAAGTAGCCGGATCTTCTCCTTTTCCTGGTACCTCCATACCCTCAGGACAGCCTCGTAAAGGGGCACCCCTACTCTTCCTCTTTGGAGAATCTATCCAGGCTGAGGATACAGCTTTCCCACCCTTCAGTCACAAAACTGTGAGAGGGAACCACTTGTCTGGGATGGGAGAGGAGGAGGAAAGATGGCCCTGCCTCCAGCAGGGAACAGAGTGGACTCTGGATTTTTCTCTTTGCTTTGGAGCAACTATCACTCATGCTTATCGGTCCCAGATAATTACTATCCCTGAGCAAACATGGAAGCGATATTCTCTTGCCATTAAGACTTTATGACAACTGTGGTGTGTCCTGATCAAGCAACAGTGCTTGTGGTTGAAAGGGAGGGAACACTTCTGACGAGCTGCGGCCACAAGGCAGAGCACACTCTAAGGCAGTGGAGCCCCAGGGCGAAGGCTCTAGGGGCGCTGGCATTGGAAAATGTGAAGCTTACTTGTCCCTCTCTGATTCTCCCACCATCTCATTTGTGCCTTCCACGGCTGTCTTCGCCCTGCAGACCAGCTTTCCCAGCTTCTCTGTGCCACAGGCAGCTAAGGGCACATCTGCAGTTCAAGAGAACTGTGAAGCCTGAGAATGTGGCACCTAGGCAGGTGGTACCTGCCTGGCCTGGTTGCACCTCTCTTCGCTAGGAGCAGAGGGGAGCATACCTGTGTCCCTGCTGTCCTGTGAGGATGCACAGTGGCAAGTGGGTGGAGTGCTGGGGACACGCCCTCAACGGTCTGTAAATCCAGGACTGTGGATCTTGTCTTCTAAGTCCCTTCACCCCCAGGACTCTGCGTGTGAGTTGGAATCTGCCTCCCCCAGGCACCAGGCCAGGAGCAAGAACGCCATGACGAGTATTATTCTCTTACGTAGGTAAACCAACTGTTTTTCTCTAGACTCTCAGCAAGGAACACCATATGTGTGGGTTTTCCTCTACACCAAGAAGTTCTCCATTTCTCTGAGAACACCTGTAACGCTTCATACAATTCAACGCAATGCTGAAACAAGCTACCTGCAAATAGCATCAGATCCCATGGCCAAAGGCTCCGTCCCACAAATCTGTCCCCATTTCAGATGCCAGTTGCAAGTCCAAGTCATCATCTGGGCTTCTGACCAATGGGAAGTAAAACGTAGATGCCACAACTCTCTTCTCAGATCAGGTCATTTGCTGGAGCGGCTCATAGGACTCAGGGAAGCCATTGACTTCCCAGGTTATCAGTTTATTACAAAGGCTCTGATCAGGAACAGTGACGTGGAAGAGATGAGCAGGGGCGAGGTGTGGCGAAGGAGCATGCACCGCCCCCAGCACCTCCACTTGTCCAGCTCTCTGAAGTCTATCCCTTGGGGATCTTATGTCGGCTCTCTTATGCATGCTTGTTTGTTGAAATCATGGGCTTTTGGTGAGGAAGTTAACCTGCGGCCCCTTCCCCAGCCTGGAGGTCAGGCCTGTGCAGACGTTGAAGGTTCCCACCCTCTACTCACAAGGTCGGCGCCTTTGCGAGCCAGCACCCCTTCCCATCCTCAGGGGCTGTCCACAAGTCACTGCTTTGCCATGAACTCCGGCGTGTCTGGGATGGAATTCTTATGAATAACCACGCGTCCTCTGTCACTCTCAGCACTTAGAAACTTCCCAAGGGTCTGAGGAGCCCTGGAATTGGAGCCGACGACCAAAACATATGTGTCTGATCATGTCACGATACCATGCCTCCCCACCCGCAGGTCGGGGAGCAGCCAGCATCATCGTCACCGCAGCCCAGGAGGAGGCACTGCCAAGGATTCTCAGAGCTAATTAGATGAAGGGTAACATAGGCTCATTAGCAGGCAAACCCTGGCTAATTACAGGATAAGTGAAACTGCAAAATGATGTTTTGGGCAAATCACTAGCAACATTATCTATGGAGCCACTTGCCAGTCAGCCAAAGATCTGTGGGAGACAGTGGCCCAGAGGGGAGGGACAGAGGACCGCCTGCATCTGGACAGCAGTCTGGGGCTATGCGAGGCCAGCCTCCTGGGCATTTCCTTAGCCTTTGCCTTGAGCCAAGACTGAAAATGCATGAGCAGTCATTTGGGGGTCTACCCAGGATGCTTTGCATTTTGGTTTTGTTTTTTAGGTTTTTTTTATTGGTAATTTTTAATGTACAACTTAGTGGATCGCATAACATTTCCATATATGCATTTTGTTTTGTTTTGTTTTTGAGACTGGGACTGGTTATATAGCCCAGGATGGCCTTGACCACACAATCCTCCTGCCTCAGCCTCCCAAGTGCTGGGATTACAGGCTTGTACCACCATGCCAGGCAGTGTACACCATTTTCAGAGGGAAAGCTGGGTCTGATTTCCTGGCCATGCTACCTGACCCCTGGCAGTTATCCGGAGACATTGCAAGTGGCCAGAGTCCAGAAAGGAATAGTCATCCATTTGTTCTGACCCAGCACAGAGAGGCCAGGTGTTCAGAGGTTGTCGAGGGCTCTGCCTGTTAGGGGGAAGTGGTGTTTCCAAGGATTTAGCATAGGTTGACTTGGAACCCAGAGAGTTCCACAGGAAATACACCTGTCTTCCAGGGCAGGGTTTCCCAGTGTGGTCTGCTGATCCTTCAGGCAAGACTCACGAAACACTGATTAAAACAGTGATTCTGCCCTTGCTGCAAACCCACTTAAATGAACAAGGGAAGTTTTTATATGCAATTGTAGGAAATTCTGCAGGATAGATAAAGATAAAGACAGTAAAGACAAGCTACAAAACTGATAGCTTCAGTTTTGGGGTAGAAAAATGTTGGAAAGGACATGTGCCCTCACATTAGAATCCTTTCTTTCTTTCTTTCTTTCTTTCTTTCTTTCTTTCTTTCTTTCTTTCTTTCTTCTGGAAGGACACATTAGAATCTGTGATCAGTAGTCATGTGTGGGAAGACTTGGGGTGGGAAGGGAGCATCTCGATTTGCATTTCCACCCCTTCCCTTCTATCTGCATTTCTACCTGTGTGCATGTGTCACTGTCCAGCTTCCAAATGCAAATGTCAGCAGGGATTATCTGGGCAGTGGGATTACATAATCATTTTCTTTTCCTTTTGATTGTTTTGTATTAAGAACATCAATTTTTAAAGATGCATCTGTTATGGCTGGGTGGGGTGTCCCATCCCTGTAATCTGAGCATGCAGGAGGCTCAGGCAAGAGGATTTCAAGGTTGTGGCCAGCCTGGGCTACATAGTGAGACACTGTTTTAAAAATAAATAAACAAAAGTCACCTGTCACTGCTCCCAGCAGCAGATTCTCCATGGAGGGAGCCCAGGGTTCGATATTTAACATGGATAGCCATCTTTTAGAAGCAAATATTCATCCCAGATGCTTCCAGATGAACATCTTAATGAAAGTCCACCAGCAAATGTTTCCTGGAGTTTGCCTGTTCCGGCCACTGCAGACACCGAAGGTTGACAGTGATGCCCTTTTCGAATGCACACTCACGAGCCCAAACCCCAGAGGAATCTTGGCTTCCTCTTCAGAGGCCAGCTGGAAGAAACTCTCCATTACAGAGCTTCTGTGCTTGGCTCAGGCCCTCCTGGCAAATCTTACGGTCAGGTCAACTACATCCAATCACAGGAGCGAAGTCCATTGTATTCACAGCCCGTAACTCACAAAACTCACAGAGTACTTTAGGGAGGGGGGGAACCATGGGTGCCATCTTTAGCATTATAGCTTCTACCCTACAGAGAACATTTCTCTATTTTTACCATTTTTATGATACTTACAGAAGAGTTTTGATAGATATGTGTTGATAGATACTAAAGATATTTTCCCCTCTATGCCTACTGAACATCTATGGTGTTCAGTAAACGTGGTTTACGATTTTGTATTCATTATATTGTCTTGCTTCAGATTGAATATTGAAATTATACCACTCTCATCCAGAGCTGAGGAGCTTTACTTCTCTTTCTTTACTTCTGTCTTTTTCACCTGTTCTCAGGAATAGCTAGCATGGGATCAGAGTCAATAGTTCCTTGATAATTTGATAGTCTTTATACCAATGTTAAAAGTAAAACTTAGGCATGTTAAAATTTTAAAGCGTTTATCTGAGCTTTCAGTGATTCATGAGTCAGGCAATACCAGCCACAGGCAATTCAGCGTTCTATGGAAGGGTGTAAGGGGAAAACTTCTCTAGGGTGTTCTCAAAAACAAGACAAAGAAAGTGCTTGACTGGTTAGGTGGAATGCGCCTAGTTGAGACTAGTTGGCAATTTCTGATTGGTTAGGTTTAAGAATTTTGTTGCACCAAGTTGGGTTTTTCTTTGTTTAGCTGGAACCTGAAGCTCTAGGATCATCTCAGTCTAATGGCCTCCTAAGTAATTTTTTTTTAAACACTGTGTATGTCAGTCAGTGGGACTGGGGTTTAGCTCAATTGGTAGAGTGCTTCTCTGCACTCTCTGAGGATCCAGGTTCAATCTCCAGCACCGTAAAAATGGGAGAAGGATATGGCAATCCACTCCTGAAGCAATCTGGAAATGATTAGCTATTGAAAATCCTATGAGGGTCGCTATGAGTCAGACATGACTCAACATCACCTAACAGCAACACCAATGATGTTAGTCAGTGTCTCATTACTGTGGCGAATTACCTGAGGTAATCTACTTAAAAGGAGGAAAGGTTTATTACGGCTCACGGTTTCAGAGGTTCCATCCATGGCCCCTTGGCCCTGTTGCTTTGGGCCCATGGTGGTAGAGTACATCTTGGCAGAGGGCATGGTGGAGAAGGCCCATTCACCTCATGGTTGGCAGGAGGCAAACAAAGGGGAGAGGGTGGGATAGGGTCCCAATTTCCCCTTAAATAGCATATTTCCAGTGACCTAACCTCCTTCCACTGTTGTTGTTGTTAGGTACTGCCCAATCAGATGTGACTCATATTGACCCTAAGAATTGCAGAATGAAGCACTACCCAGCACTGGGCCATGCCCACAATTTTTTTTTTTTTTTTTAATGTTTGAGCCCAATTTTGCAGTCACTGTACATCTTCTCATTTTGAGTCCTGCTACATTAGTAAATGGAGGTCCCAGGGGCTTTACTCCATTTCTGTCATTGAGATTGACTCTTCTTTAAGGAGACAACTTTTCCACAGTCGTCTTTTGAATGCCTTCCATCCTGGTGTGTTCATTTTCCAGTACCATACTTGACAGTGCTTCTCTGCCGTTCATAGCATTTTCAATGGCTCATTGTTTTGGGAGTGGGCTGTCAGGTCCTTCTTGCTAGTCTTTCTTTGTCTGGAAGCTTAGCTGAAAGCTGTCCACCATGGATAGCCTTGCTGATATCTAAGATATCAGTGGCATAGTTTCCAGCATCACAGCAACACACAAGCCCCCACATCACAATAAGCTGACAGACATGTGATGGCCCCTTCCACTTTGCCCCTCCTTTTAAAGGTTTTACCACCTCCTACAACTCCACAGGCTGGCAGGCAGGCCTTCAATAAGTGGGCCTTTGGAAGACATTTATCTACACCACAGCACCAATAATACTATCTTGTCCCACATACTGTGAGTATGTGAGCTTCACTCTGTCCACCAGGAGCGGTCTTCTTGGGGACAGCCTGTGATTGGGTTGGGTCTGACCTCGTTCAAGATTTATACTCCTCCATGTTTATATTGGGGGTTGGGCTTTAGCTCAGTTGGTAGAGTGCTGCACTGCAGTCTCTGAGGTCCTGAGTTCAATTCCCAGCACCGCAAAAATGGGAGAAGGGCCTGGCAATCCACTCCCAAGGCAATCCCGAAACAGTCAGCCATTAAAAACCCTATGAGGGTTGCAGTGAGTCAGATACTGACTTGGCGGCACCTAACAACAACAACAAATGTTTATATTGCTCTTTCTGGTTGTCATGCATTTTTCCTTTTCCTTCTTTGGTATTTTGTTGGATTGATTTATGTATCTTTATCTCCTTTAAAAAAATGTTCTTGGCCTTTATTAGTTTGGAAAGGTTTAATTTGCTTTCCTCTTTTGTGGCTACCTATACATATACATTTTCTATATATTTTTAACTTGTGTAGTTGACTTAATGATGTGCAAAGTTAATCTGTGTTAATTTGTGTATCTACCCCCCTCGCTAGCAGTCAGAGGACCTTTGAGTTCTATACCTTGGTACCCCTATTCTCTCCTGTGTTAGCATTGTCCAAGTATTTGTTGTTGTTAGGTGGTGTCAAGTTGGGTCTGACTCATAGTAACCTTCAGAGGGTTTTCTTTTTCTTTTTTATGGTATGGGGGCATTGAATCCAAGACCTCGCACTTGCATGCTTTGCAAGCGCTGTACCACTGAGCTGCACCTCCAGCCCTTTTTTTTTTTTTTTTTTTTTTTTTTTTTTTTTACTTTTTGAGACAGGGTTTTGCTAAATTACACAGACTGCCTCTAGTCTCGAACTTGCGATCTTCCTGCCTCTGCCTCCTGAGTCACTGGGATTATAGGAGTGTACCACCACGCCCGGCTCCTCATAAGGTTTTTAATTGCTGATTGTATCTGGAGTGGGCTGCCACATTCTTCTTCCTTTTATCATGCTTGGATCGAACCTAGGGCCTCAGACAGTATAGAGCAGCACTCTACCAACTGAGCTAAACCCCAGCACTGGTATTTTAGTTATACCTTTTCTGCATATATCCCAAATTAGTCACTGGTATTGGCCTCCGCCATGTCCAATGAATGCTTCCTTCTCTTTTCCAACATTTCTGTTAATTCCTCTGCTCACTATTCCTTCTTTTATCACATTCATTTGGATTCACACTCCTTTGGGAAGGGTAACAGATTATCTTTGGTCTGCCTTAATATAGCATCACTTAGGATCTGTGGGGTTTTTTTACTTAATCTTTTCTAAAAATGTCTCTCTGTTTTGCTGTGACTCTTGACAGATTAGGTGCATTTAAACTTCTACATTGACAAGGATTTTTATTTTCTTTGGCACTTCTTATTTCATCTTGACTGCCTTTGGACATCTAAAGATTTTACCTGTTTTATTGTCTGTTGTTGTTGTTAGGTGCCATAGAGTTAGTATCCAACTCATAACGACCCTGCATACAACAGGTGAAACACTATTGTTAGTGCTTCTCTGCTGTTCATAGGGTTTTCAATGGTGAATTGATTTTTGGGAGTGGGTTGCCAGGTCCTTCTCCCAACCCTACAGCACCTGGTGTTCCCAGGCGGTCTCCCATCCAGGTACTAAACAGACCTGACCCTGCTTAGCTTCTGAGATCTGATGGGATTGGATGCCACAGGGATACCGCTGCAGGCTTATTTTGTGTAAACATTATAAAAATGTATATTGCAGTTTCCTTATATCAGGAATACACATTGCATATGCATTCGTTTTCATTTGTCTTTGGTATTTTGGGTTTCAGCATGATGTGATTGTGTGTGGGTATGTGTGTGTGCCTTTGTTTATATATAGATTTAGAGCGCTCTTTTAATGGGAACACTTTTTTGAAACTATTTCCTAAGACTTTCAGTTTGCCTCTCCCTCATATTTATTTTCTTCTGCAACGCTTATTAGATACATAGTGTGTTCCTATTTATCCCCTAATGTCTTATACTCTGCTTAATGTTGTCCATCCCATGGTCTATCCCATGGATCCATTCTCTAGTTCATTGATTAGTTCTTAAACCAATAATTTAACTTGTGGATTGAGTTTATAACTGAAATGACTAGTTTTTTTTTTCTTTTAGTTCTAATGAATCCTTTAAAAAATGTTTTTTGTTTTGTTATATATGGTTCTTATAATTTTCATTTCTCCTTTTGGGACTTTAAGTTGGACATATTGTATATTATGATTTAAATGCCAACTCTCTCATAGGAAGGTCATATTTCTCTCTGTTTGCACTATCCGTTTCCTTCATTCATACGGTATTGTTTTCCCTGGACTTTTTAACCAGCCTTTTTGTGCTGGTTATGCGTTTCTCTAAGGATCTCCAGGGTCCTGGATCATGGGAGCATCTTTTCTTTTTTTGGAGGTGTTGTATTTGCTTCTGTGAGATCCTGTTAGGGTCATGTTAGTCTACAACCTTTTTTTTTTTTTTTTTTAAAAGACAGGGCTCATTCTGTAGCTCAGGCTGGCCTGGAACTCATTTTTAAGCCCAGGCTGGCCCCAAGCTTGAGATCCTCCTGCCTTAGACTCCCCAGTGCTGGGATTATAGGCATGTGTCATCATGCCTGGCAACAACCAATTTTTATAATGACGTGCAGCTGGGGTTTTCCTAACCCACACAGAAAGTGGGAGCTCAGCCCTCAGAGTATGCAAGGTGTAGGCTCAAGATTTTTCATTTTCAAGCAAAATATATTATTATTATTGTTATTGTTATTATTATTGGGAGACACCAGGCAGAAACGTGTGACTATTCCTGTTTTCTCTCTGTGCTACTGGGTGGATTTTTTTTTTCCTAGTTCACCTGATTAATAGTGATAGTCACAGAATTCTATAAGTCTTATATTTGTTGAATTTTTCCTTCTCTCTTCTATGGCCCAAGGCCTCATTTTTGCCCCATATGATCGGTAACAGCTGAGGACCCCCCTCCTGGGATGCTCATTCCCCATGAGGTAGCCTCTGACTAAGTTTTGGTGTTTCTCACTCTGGGTCATAGTTTACTCCTCCTTGTTCGTGATTTCCTTTCTTTCTTACCTACACTTGTTTTTTGTTTACTTTACTCATCATTTCTGACGTGTTCGTGGAAAGAGATTCTGAGTTAGTTTTAGACTTCCTCTTGCCAAAACAGACACATCAGTGGTAGAATTTTAAATTTGCCAAATGACTGTCCCCCATGTCTCATCTTTAGTCATTAGCAAGATCCTATGTGTCTGTGACTCCACCAGAGAGCAGCTGTTTTTCAGCTTCACTTGCTGGAGCTTCTTGAAGTTATGTCTTTTTCAAGACTTAGGACTTGGCATCGTCATCCATTCCACAACAGAATAAAAATGCAAAGCAATGCTCATGATCCTTAAGACTGAGGTAAGCAGTGGGTCAGGACTGCTGGTAAGCTCTCAGGCAAGGAGAGAATTTTCAGGTAGGGATTAAGTTCTTAATTTGTGCATTCATGGTGGGTATTTCTGCGTGATAAACAGGCTCGTTTTCCTGTTCCCCCCAACAGCTGCACGAAGGAATGCCCGTATAAGGATCCCAGGCTGTATTTTCTGTGTGTGTCTGATGTATTCCAAATCCTGTGTTAAGGGGACTCACCGCGGCAGTAGGTGGGGGCTCCTGTTAACCCTTCTACAGTCCATGATTTATTTAGGGAAGCCGTTGGCTGTCCACCTTTACCTGAACCCAACTTGACTTACAAAGAAGGAATCTATAGGAAAAGCTTAAATCTACTGGTCCATGATCCACAGAGGGCCACTGATCTCCCTAAATTCACATCAGAATCTCCACACCTCCTGGGGTGCTAGACAAAGTACAGATGTTTATATTGTGTTGCTAATTGGCAGAAGGAGCTGGGATTTAGCTCAGTTGGTAGAGCACCGCTCTGCAGTCTCTGAGGTCCTGAGTTTGAATCCTAGCACCACAAAAATGGGAGAAGGATGTGACAATCCACTCCCAAGGCAATCCCGAAACAGTCAGCCATTGAAAACCCTATGAGGGTCGCTGTGAGTTGGACACGACTTGACAGTACCTAACAACAACAACAGCAATTGGCAGAAGCCAACTCCTGGGATGGGGCAGAGGAATCTATACTTTAAAGCTCTCTGGGTGATTCTGAGTCATGTTAAAGCAAGAGGATGTTTGTTCTGGAAGGTTCCTGGGAGGCCATGAGGTGGTGTCAGCAAGCCAATGTATTCCTAGGAATTTTGATAAATGGAATTTCCATTGAGGGTGGGGGATGTAGCTCAGTGGTAGAATGTGTGCTTGCTTAGCATGTGCAGGGCCCTGGGTTTGCGCCCCAGCACTGCCAAAAAAAGTTTCTTTTTCAGTGCTAGGGGTTGAACCCAGGGCCTCACACATGCTTTCCAAGGGCTCTATCACTGAGGTGCACCCTCAGCCTATTTTTTACTTTTTATCTTGAGACAGGGTCTTGCTAAGTTACACAGGCTGCCTCTGGCCTCTAAACTGCAGTCCTCTTGCCTCCGCCTCCAGAGTCACTGGGATGACAAATGTGAGCCCCTATGTCTGGCCTAAAACAAAGAAAAACTTTATTTATTTTAGTATTTGAGGTAGACTACTGCTCGCAGAAAGAACGGGGAGAAGGATGTCTTAAGTTGCTTTGTGCCAGAGTAGGCTGTGGAGGAGGGGCATCGTTTCTGGTTTATTGAATAGCTCATCTTTGGAGGTGTTTCCTCCAGGAACAAAAGAGGGAGGGACTACATTAGTTTTATGTTGCTGCCACTAAATACCAGATGTAATAGCTTAAGGAGGGGATGGATTTCTTGGCTCACAGTTTCAAAGGGTTCCTGGCCATCAGAAGCCATTGGTGGAGCAGCTTTGTTCACATCACAGCAGACCAGCAAGCAGAGAGGCTGACAGGAAGCGGCCAGGGATGATATTCCCCCAAGGCACCTACTTCCTGCAGCCAGATCCCACCTACCAAAGTTTCTACAGCCTTCCAAAATAGTGCCACCAGGCATGGACCAAGCCTTTGAACACATGAGCTTGTGGAGGACAATTCATCTTCAAACCACAATGGATGTTTAAAGCCACTAAGTGACATGAGTCTGCAGCCATAGCACCCTGGCATCCAGTCCTGCCAGACCTCAGAAACTAAGCAGGGTCACCTGGTTAATCGCTGGATGGAAGACTGGGAACACCAGGTGCTGCAGGCTAGGGAGAGGGACTCAGCAGCCCACTCCCGAAACAATTCGCCATTGAAAACCGTATGAATAGCAGAGAAGCACTGACAATAGTGCCAGGAATGTATCAGGGAGTGTATCATTATTTCAGGATTAGGATGTGGAAGTCCTTGAAAGCCATTGAAAACCCTGCAAGGGTCGCTATGAGTTGGACCCAAGTCAAAGGTACCCAACAACAACAAAGTGATATGAAAGGAAAAGGGTAAAAGAGGGCAGGAGAAAATCAAATTGGGCATTAACCTCCTTGTGGTTTGTGTTACAATGTTGTCTGGATTTCAATTAAGCAAAATGCCTTCTTCTGCATGGCTGATCTTCGGTTGCCATGGCAGCAGGCACACTGTGCTCTGAAGCCTGCCCCTGCTACCTGCCTCTGGCACAGCAGGTCCACCAACTCCGTGGAGCCAGGACCTGGCTTCTCTGCAGGCAGGGGGCTGTAGTGGCCTACTGTGGGACAGACCACCGTGGGAGGTTGGGGTTGCCACTTCGGGTGGGTTGCAGTCAGTGGGCCCTAGCTTCACTCCAATCACTTCAGGATCATGCGCCAGGCAGCTCTACCTGATAGGACATTGCATTGCTGCTTAAATGCTTCAGGCTGGATTTGGGAAGCTTATGCACAGATATCGCAGATCATGCTGGCATGGAGGAGGGCTCTGCTCTCCTTGGTGCCCACACAGCTGGTGTCTAAGGCATAAGGCTCTCCGTAGGTTTCCCTTGAGTCCTCCCAGAACTGGGTTTCTCAGAGTGTGTTCCACAGGCTGTCTACACTGACATTTGCTGCCATCCATGTTTTTGCTTTGGTAAATGGGGGATGTTCGGGAATCTGTCACCCTAAGAGGCATTCCGAGAGGAAGAACATGTTCTTGGCAAAAAGCAGTTTTGGGGAAGGAAATTGAAATGCGACAAGGATCCCAAAGGAAGATTCCTCATAAATCGTTGGCAAGGGGCCTGGGCTTTTGAGAGCTCAGCTTGGAGTCCATTCTTAATGAGGTTCCATTGTATTTTCTTGGAACCTTCTTTCGTAGAGTCCTTGTCACACCCAAAGACTCCAGAACCCTACCCAGCTCTACCATGGATTCCAAGAATCTGCAGTTTGCTTAAGCGTTCCGCGTGGTTTGATTTGCCCTGTTTTGTTTTGGTTCTGGCTTTTGCATGCTTAACTTCAAGAACCACATTGACAGACCTGGGTTCAGTAGAGTCTTCTACCATCCAGCTGCTTGTGGATTGCTCCCGATAGACACATGGATGGCTCTGCCTCTTACCTCTCTGTAGGTCAGAGCTGCAGGTGGATTGGGCATAACTGCCCCTCTGTTTTGTGGCCCCTTGGTCCTTTATGTGAGCATGTGGACTGTACTCATATAAATACCACCGGGGAGAGTCTGTCCTTCCAAAGACATTTCTGCCTTTAGCTGGAAGAAGGCAAGTTCTCACCAGCCATGTCGCTCCCTTTTTCTAAACCTCTGACAGGTGGTATTTATTGACCCACTAGGAATGAAGCCACTCTTCAGGTGTACCTCGTGATCCCCGTCTAAGTGGAAACAGTATGAGAAAGCCCGCTTCCACTCCGCACCATTAAATCTAATGATTTCATCAGGGCAGCCTCCTTTGTCCCCATACTGATTCCTCCAAGTCCCCGACCATTTGATTTCTAATTTGTTTTATTCCTGCTCTCTCAGAACCAATTTTTTTTCTTTGCTCTGTCGGCTCCAAGGAAACTCAGGTCAGTGCAGATACTTTTGCCTGCCTGCTCCCTTCTGACCCAATGCTGGTATCTCAACAGTGGGCCTCAAAGACAGGCCTCCTTACCTAGAGAATCCGGGTGGCGCCGCCTGCAGGTCAGTTGAGCCTCTCAGTGTAGTGCCTATGGGACTGGGTGGATAAAGACAGGCGTCCTTTGAAAATGCAGTGAACTGCAAATCAACATAAAATTGTAGAGAAAGTGGTATATTTCCTTTTACTGGGAACAGCATTCTAATGGGCTGATTAGTTTTTCCCTTCAAGAAACCAGTTTCCTCCTGGACGTTTCCCCTCCTCGGACCACAGAGTGGTGCTGTTCTTCCCAGCAGTTCATTGAATGATGCTATTAACCCAGTTCATTTCCATTTCAAGTGGTACTTTTTCCAAAATTAACTCTGTGTGTGTGTGTGTGTGAGAGAGAGAGAGAGAGAGAGAGAGAGAGAGAGAGAGAGAGAGAGAGAGAGAGAAACACACACTTAGAAATTCGCCTGGGAAACTGAAACTTAATGGCTTAATAAGATATATTAAATATATTATATATGTTTTATATGTTCTTGTTAGGTGCCGTCAAGTCAGTATCCAACTCATAGCGACCTTACATACAACAGGCGAAGCACTATTGTCAGTGCTTCTGTGCCGTTCATAGGGTTTTCACTGGTGGATTGATTTTTGGGAGTGGGTTGCCAGGTCCATCTCCCATGTTTATGTAGATCCTACATATATTTATGTATGTGTATGGACGTACATAGATCATCTATCTACTATCTAGCTACCTACTTACCTACCTACTATAGTCTACTTGGGCTAGGATTTAGCTCAGTTGGTAGAGCCCCGCTCTGCAGTCTCTGAGGTCCCGAGTTCGATTCCCACCACGACAAAAATGGGAGGACGTGGCAATCCACTCCCAAGGCAATCCTGAAACAGTCAGCCATTGGAAACCCTATGAGGGTCGCTGTGAGTTTGATGTCACCTAACTATGTTAAAGGTCGCTGTGAAGACTCGATGGCACCTAACAACAACATAGTCAACCAATCGACACACTTCAGGGATGCTACCAATCTACTTTATTCCCAGCTCTCAGCAACATTCTTTTGGGAAGTGCAAACTCATATAAGTGTCCCCCTAAGGAAACTATATTAGCAGAGCAAATCTACTATTTTTTTTAAAAAAGAAAGAAAAAAAAAAGAGAAAAAGAGAAAGTCAGTTTGTATTCCAAAGCAATAGAGAGCATCTTAAAGGGCATCAGCCTCTCCTCTTATTGATGGAAAGTCTCTATTATCTTTAGCAGCAAGTAACCCTTTCTGAAAGTGGGAAATGTCAACATGATTTAGGAATTTTGAAAAGCATTCACATTACAGGCAAGCCACGGTCCTACTCTGCTGACATGGAGATTAGGACTTTGATGGTTCTTGAAAATCCTGCACCAAATCCTATGGTGAGCAATTTTTTTCTCCATCACAGGTGGATTTAAATTATGAGTAGATTAGATGGGCTAGATGTACCACTGACCTTTCTATTTGTATCTGTATAAATATAACCCAAGTTCACTGTGGAAGCTACGGATTGTGACTTGCGTTGCTAAACACGGGGAGGTTTTACCCTTACTCTCATCGTCTCTCCCCAACAGACCTATAGCAGGGGTAATATTACCCCCATTTAGCAAATGAGGAAACTGAGGCATGGGAATCTCAAATGACATCCCTAAAAGAGGTATGACCAGAAGAAAATGGAGTTTGGATGTGAACATGGTGGGGACAGGAAAATGACATTAAAGTGAGTAAGGGCTCATTGTACTCTATAAATCCATATGATTATTGTTTGTCAATTAAAAATAAAAATAAACCTTTAGAAACAAGGGACTGAAGGCTGCAGGCCAGGTTCTCAGTCCCCAGAACCATTCTTTCCTGCTTTCAGCTACACTTACCTAGGAGAATAAGGAAAAGAGAGAAGCTGAAGTGGTGGAGAAGAGGGAAGTGCTGGAGGGCTTGCTGCTGGAGCTTCTCTGGTGTCACAGACCCAGTGCCTGCTGCGATGGTGAGGGCGTCATAGCTTTGGATGCCTATGCTGAGCCTGCCAGCAGCCCAGACAGGCTGTGCCTAAGCCCCTCCCTGCCCAGTCCACTGTCCTTTGCTTTGATGACAGTCTCTAGGAGAGGATGTGGGGAAATTGTCAGACCAATGAACTGTGCCCAGGTCATAATCTACACGTGAGTGTACGCGCGGGCACCCACACACCCACACCCAGTGGGTCCTCTGAAAAGATGAGGAAGGGGAAAACTTCCAGGCTTGTCTGAATCACTTCTGGTGATCTGGTGGGTGGCGGGAAAAGTTGCAAACCAGGGAGAAACCTACAAATTGAGCGAGTTCCAAGGATTATTTTCTCTCCATGCAAATTCCCCACCTGCAACTCAGTGCTTGTCAGAAGTTTGCCATGATACCATTTGACTGTGTTCATTGCGTGGAGAATACCCAGGTTGGGAGAGTGTTTATTATTAGATGGCATCCTGTTCTTGTAGTTTTATTATTTTCCCTTAGCAGTGTGGGTGAGTGGCTGTGCTGAAGTTTACCTTTGCTCTGTTTGAGATATTTCTTGATTACATTAGTAGCATGAAAATACTGCAGGGGAATATTTAGCTAATAAAGAAAACAAACTCTCAGAGATAAATATTTAGATTAATTTACATAATGCATAAGTTATTTGCATCTCAATGATGTGCTAATTGCCCCTTCTAAACCTTTGCTGATTAGATATGAGTCATCCAACCCAGGAATGTCCACCAGAGCCTTGGTAGGGCTTTACCTTCCCAGCCTGGTAGGTTCTGCTAACCCGGGGCTGCTTCTCTACCTGTAAGAATGCAGATCATGGTATGTTCTTGTGGCAGAAAATACTTCCCTTCCAGGAAAGGGTTGTCTCTTGTGATCCTTGTACAATGCCATTCTGTGGACCTAGGCAAATAAATTCCTTGGCTTTAGAGTCATTTCATTCATGACCAAAAGATATGAATCTTAGAGGAATCTTAAAAGTTATGCTTTACAAGGTCTATATTAGGGGTCAGCAAAGTACAACATCTAGGCCAAATCTGACCTGCTACCTGTTGTTACAAGTAAAGTTTTATTGGAACACAGGCACGCCAATTCCTTTACATATTGTCTGTAGATACCTTTGTGCTACAACAGGCAGTTAAGCTGTTGTGACAAAAATGAAATGACCTGCAAAGTCTGACATTTTATCATCTGGACCTTTACCAAAAAAGTTGCTGACCTTTGATCTGTATGGCCATAAAATAGGCCTTTGGATAAATAAATGTCCATCCGGCAATAAGACAGGATATTTTTGAATGAGATTCTTAACCTTAAAAAAGATTGTTCAAGTCCCTAAAAGGTTAAGGAAAATGCTCTTTGAAGATGTGTGTGGACACTTTTCCAGGAAAGAAGAGTTACTGGCTTTCATGATTTGAAATATACAAAGACCTACTATGTTCCAGGCACTGTGCAAGGCTCTGTAGACACAATTGTGAGGAAGACAGACTCCAGCCTTTCTTTGGGGGTGTTTATGGATGTGAAAGGTGGTAGACCTCCAGACAGCTGACAAGTAATATACTTGAAAACTGTTCAGTATTAGGAAAAATCAGGCTGCAGAAAGAGCTCTTCCCCCTCTGCACACACACACGTCCTTCTTTTTTTTTTTTTTATTAGAAATTTTTAATGTACATCATAATGTGATTCATTTTGACATGCTTTTCGTTGTGACAATTTTCATATATGCAATTTGATAAGCATTATACATATAGGTTACCCCTTACCCTCCTCTATGTTTCCCCCCTCCCCACACGTCCTTCTTAATATGCCCATAAGCTGTGCCTGGCGAAGGAAGGGCTGAGAACCTGCTCATCAATGTAACATTTATGCCACAGATGTCTCAGAGGAAGATGTATTGACCAATACATTTGGTCAATTTTTAAGTGGCAATTTATAATTCCTATCCAGGTAGCTTTTATTGTTTTAAGTGGCGTAGCTCACTAGAAGACTGGAAGGTAGCTGCTCATGCCTGAGTTTGAAATAATTTGGACAATGAACACACATCTTTTCTAACAGAAAAAAAAAACCTGAGTATACATGTTTGATTCTCTGATTGGCTACTGAAAATTCCACATTTTGCTCCTCTTGACCTCTAGTAGCTGAAGAAAATTCATCTGAGAACCACTGACACAGGAGAATATTTAATGATCTAGAATATGTTCCCACTTTATCACTGTGTAAAATCATGTCTCAAAATCCAATTGAAAAATTGTACATGTGTGCGTGCTCATCTGTAACATATTTGGATCTAGTCTAAACATTTTTTAAATTGGATTATTAAAAGGTGGTCACTGCTAGGTGGTAAATGGCTTTTACTTTTTCTTTGTATCTATCAGTATTTCCTAAATTGTCCCTAGAATACAGAGATTTCTATATTATCAGACAATATTTTAGCCAGGTAGAGGGGTACATACTTGTAGTTCCAGCTACTTGGGATCTTGAAACAACAGGAACACTTGTGCCCACAAGTTTGGGGAGAGTCCAGGCAACATACTGAGACTTCACCACTTTAATATTATTTTAATGAACTTTTTTTTTTTTCAGTACCATGGTTTGAACTCATGGCCTCACCCCATGCTAGGCAAGTGCTCCACTACTGAGCTGCACCCCGAGTCCCTTTTTTGTATTTTAAGACAGAGTCTTGCTAAGTTGCACAGGCTACCTCAGACCTCAAACTTGTGATCGTCCTGCCTCAGCCTCCCCAGTCACTGGGATTACAGGTGTGCACCATGGCACCCAGCCACTTTAATGAACTTTAATGGAAAATGATGCATTGTATTTTATCGTGCAAAGAGACATCGAATCTTCTGGGCAAATGCATTTGCTTCTCATTGAATGGGCATTCTTTATTCCTTGAGCAGTTGGCACATGGTGTCCCCAAAGCTCTTAGGGAGTTTCCTGGGCTAGAACAGAGCTCTGTAACCACTAGTGTGGAAATCTCCCTGCTTTCTGGATCACAGGGGCCATGCAGTTGTGTAGGCTGCAGGTCAGAGGCTATTGCTGCCTAGAATAGGAATGTCACATTAGATGATGCCCAGGAGTCTACTTAATTAGGCTCTGTTACAGCTGGAAGCAGATAAGACCTTCTGAGGTGCCCCACTTCTTAGGGTTTAGGAAGAAAGGAAGGATAATAGGAAGGAAAGAAAACAGGAAGGAAGGAAACAGAAGGAGAAGAAAGAGGAAGAAAGGAACTGAGGGAAGGAGGCAGAGATGGAGAGAAGGAGGAAGAACTAAAAAAGGAAGGAAGGAGAGAGGAAAACCAAGATAACTAATTGCATTCATGATGAGGACTTTTTTTTGGGGGGGGGGGCTGGCCAAGTAGAAGTAATGAACTATCGAGTTTCTTTTGCTACTTGAGCCCTTGGAGGAGAAGGAGGTAGACCTGGCCTGAGAATTCTGTGCATAGCTTCCACTCATTGACTGTGTCTTTCCAACGGGGAAGATCTGCAGTGAATGAATGTAGCAGGGTATATGGAAGATGTAGACACTGAAGGACATGGATAAGGCTTCCCTATGGGGGCTGCCCACATACTCCTCCTTCCCAGTGTCCCTCCTTCCTCCACAGTCTTTGGCTAAATATGGGAATCCCCCTTTCCACCTGGCAGGACAGATGTTGGACTTCCAGTAGTTGCCTTTCCTGGGCTCTCTCACAGCAACAGATGGCCTTGCCTTGGCCAGTCAGATGGACCTCTTAGCCCACTCTGTGTGGCTCCAGTGAGGAAGGGGTAGACAATGGCGTTTGGTGTTGACAACCGAATTGGAGGAATTTGACATCTGGCACAGGGGAGAGAGGTGCTGCGCAGGTGCTTTGGGGACTTTTCTCTTGGAGCAGGAAGCTGTGGTCTTCTTGGCCCTGTTAGGTTCTAACGGGCTCCCTGGGGTGGCCCTGTGGCCCCTCTGCCCTTTGGCATGAGTGAATGGCTGATAAACTCTCCTGCTAAGCTGGGCACTGGCTAACATTCTCTATCATATTCCCGGGAAAATCTGCAGCCTCTCAGCCTTGCAATAAAGACCAGAGCCAGTGCTGTCTCAATCTTTGGTCGTGAATTTGTCTTTGTCTTTTTTCAATGTTGTCTCCAGGGATTTTCCTGTGTTTGCCATCCACTGTTTACAACCTAAAATGCAAAACACCCCATAAACCAAGAAACGTCTACAAAATTTTTGTGTCGTGTAAGCCTTTTAGTACCACATTTTCCTTTTATTTATGTGTCTTTGGATGGAAGAAAGATTCTTGCTTCTATGACAGTTTACAGAATATGGTAATATTTGCAAATCCTGGCAATAGATAAACTCCTGATTGCAGCCACTGACAGCCTCCACGGATGTCGTCATGTTTTGATTCCTGGAGTCTGACTTGTAGGACAGGAGGGGAAATGGGAGATAAACATAGGGGGATGGATTTGATAGATAGAGAGGAAAAGAATTTCCCCAAGCCAATGTCTTGGCTTGGGGAAATTCATTTTTCCTTCAGTTTCTCTGCTGTGGTTGCATTTCCTCTCTCTTCCCCTTGTGAGTGCACATGGTCATAAAGAGAGAGGGTTTTTATTTTATGTAAGAAAATGATGGTTTCTATCAAGGCAATTCCACTTGCCTTCCCCACTATGTATCTGGAGAACAATCACATGTATTAAATATAACAAAGGATGAGGGGCCTCCCTGACCGCCACCCAGTCAGGCAGTAACAATGGACTGAAAGGTGTGCAGAGGCAGGGGGAACCCCTGGACTGACTCGTTGCTGGGCAGTCTAAAACATCTGTTTCCAAAATTGAGTGTGCGTCACAAGTATGATGGGGTGAGTTGGGGTGTGTGGCTTGGACGGTGAAGACATCTGGGCCTCTCTCTGAGAAATCCTCATTTAGCAGCTCCGGGTGGGGCCCAGGAATTGTCATTTTTCCAGCTCCCCAGTTGCAGTGGGGGAGCTTTGCTCACTGCACACTTGGTCTGGGTGATGAGTTATTGTTCTCAGAACTAGAGGAAGTGGTAGGACAGCATCGTCTTGGAGAGTGAGCCCAATAACCATTAGGTTATTATTATCAGTTGGATGTGCATGTCCACCTCCTCCTCTACCTCACAATTTACAACCGTGTAAATTAAGGATGAGGTTCCATCTTTCAGGGGGAGGTTGGGAGTCCTCTGCGAAGATCTTGTAAGCATGGGTGTTCTCCAAAATGCCCTTTCTCCAGAGAAGATGCAGGGAGGGTTTTTTTGTTGTTGTTTTGTTTTTTCATGGTACTGGGGGTTGAACCCAGGGCCTCGCGCTTGCTTGCTTTCCAAGTGCTGGACCACTGAGTTGCACCCCCAGCCCATTTTTTCATTTTTTGAGACAGGGTCTTGCTAAGTTACACAGACTGCCTCTGGGCTTGAACTTGTGATCCTCCTGCCTCCACCTCCCAAGAGGCGCTGGGATTACAGGCATGCGCCACCGCACCCGGCTAGTGTTTTTTTTTTGTGTTTGTTTGTTTTGTTTTGTTTTGGTTTGGTTTTGGTTTTTTTTTAAGCAAATGTCTTTTGCAGTGGCCCCTCTGAGAGCCATGATGGTCTCCCTCCCACAGGACATTTGTGCTGAACACACGCTCCAAGGGGGCGAGAAAGAAGTAGAGAAGCAGCCCTAGAGCCCACCCAGATTTACTTTTAAACTCCAATTAATTCACCAGGAATGAGTTCATGCTCAGGCAATGTTTGTTTGTGCCTTTAAACACAGAAGAGCTGATGCGGTTAGGTGGACTTTTAATCTTATTGGACATTTTGGCTGTGTTGTCTGAGAGTAGAAATTACTTTACCTAAATACTTGGAACTAGAAACATTTTAGTGGGCGGTTTGCTTAATGGATGAGAAATCTCTAGCTAATAGGGAACCCACCTCTTCTTCTGATGAACATTTAACTTTCCCCAATTACGCAGGTCTATTTGTATCTGTGTTGTCGCTAAGCAATTGCTTATTCATAAGCATCCAAGGTAAGGCTGGATGGCTTTCAGCGACTGGAAAAACATGGCTGACTCAGAAGACTAGGAAATCAAATCAACCTCCTTACACAGGCAGATTTGACCCGCTGGTGATCATGTGGCTTGGGACTGTTAGGGTGGCAAGTGGAAATATCCTCTCTAGTTAGCCAGATTGCAAATCCATTTGGGATCATGTTTTTGAAGCTTCAGGTGCCTCTCTGCCTGAAGGTCAGTAACTAAGCCTAGTCAATACTTGGCTTATCTTCTGATGAGGTGTTCCTGGTCGCCAATGCAATCTTTTCTTGTCTAGGGCCACATGCAGCCCTAGCAGGGCAGAGGATACAGCTGCTTTCTGAGCACAGTGCAGTCAGTTTGTCTGGCTCCTCCTCTATATACCCCAGGACCTAGACTGGGCATCTGTACGGGTGTCAGGTAAAATAGAAGAGACCTAGTTATATTTGAATTTCAAAAGAAAAGCAATGAGTACTTCTAAGTGTTGTCCATGCAGGATTTAGGATATGCTTACATGAAAAAGTTTTTAATCTAAAATTCCTATATAACTGGACACCCTATTTTTACAGTGCTATATCTGTATCTCTAGCAGCGATCCTGTTCATAATAGATTCCTTCTGCTGTGTACACTGTTTACAAAACTGCTGGGTGGCTTGTAAGAATCTCAGGGCTAGGGAAGTGGGGGAAAGACTAGGGATGTAGTCCAGATTAGAAGACTAGAGAGGGGCAAAAGGAGGGGGCAAGGAGGAAGGGTATTGGGAAAAAAGAAATATCACGTATATTACCCTTATGATAAAATCAGGAGGTATGTTTATAGATAGACTCACAAAAAACACATGCAAAAGAGGGGGACCATTGGTGGGAAGGAAGGGGATGGGGGGGAGGGTCATGAGAAGGCAAAGGGGGAGGTGAACATGAGCAGTGCACAGTGAAATGTGTGTATGGAGATGTCACAGAGACTCATTAAGCTGTGCATTTAAAATTGCCAGTAAAAATAAAAGACTAGAGATAAGCTGCCTGCAGCTGTGGCCCTGTGGCATCAGATCCCATCTGATCTCAGAAGCTAAGCAGGGTTGGGCCTGGTTAGCACTTGAATGGGAGACCGCATAGGAACACCAGGTGCTGTAGGCTTGGGAGTAGGACCCAGCAACCCACTCCCAAAAATTAACCCGCCATTGAGAACCCTATGAACAGCAGAAAAGCACTGACAACAGTGTTTCGCCTGTTGCACATAGGGTCGCTATGAGTCAGATACTGACTAGAGGGCACCTAACAACAACAGAGATCAGCTAGAAACAAGGTTTCTCTCCTTCCCTCCCATTCTCCCTCCCTACCTCCCATTCTCCCCCTCTCTCTCATTCTCCCTCCCTCTCTCCTTCCTACTCTCTTTCCCTCTCTCCCTCCCTCTTTCCCTCTTTGCTGGGGATGGAACCCAGGGCATTGCATGTGCTAGGTATGTGTCCTACCACTGAGCTACATCCCCAGCCCTCCACCTCTGTCTGTGAAAAGAGTGATGTTTCAATATTGAGACAGAAAATGACCTGAGAAAGTTAGCTTTCGGGACCACGCCATATCGTGTCATAAGGAAAGCAGACAACACTTTTGAGCAAAAGCACTGTAAGGTTTTGAGAAATCTCAAAAAGGATTTTAAAAAATGGAAGCCATAGCTCGTGTTTACGCAGGTGCAGAGATCTGCCTCGTGGGTAATGATACCTGCTGCTCCCAGGAGGGGCTCATTAGTCATTGACAAACGTAAGTAGATGACAGGAAAATTACCCATCTGTGAGGAATTAGCTAATCATACGGTCATTACTTAAAGAGGCCTCATTTGGGCCAAGGACATTTCACAAAGAGGAGCAGAATATGCCTGGGATTCTAAAAAATGATCAGCTTTCCTTGTAGCCAAAGAAATGAGAGTTAAGGGAAGTGCCCTTTCCCTCCTAAATGAATACATTTATTATTACATGAGAATTACCCAGGACTCACTGAGAAGTGGTCAGTGAGAACTTCAAAATGCCACCCATGGGGTGTTGATGGCACAGCACACTGAGGCACTTTGATTAACATTTCAACCTCTGGGAACTTTGCACACATTCAAGTTTTTGCAGTGATATTTGGAAGAAACCAACTGAGAAACAGCCTACATACTCAGTGGTATAAACATATAAGTAATACTTTGTATTGTTTGAAATGCCTGAAAGAGTATTTAATAATGTGGAGAAATGCTGAGGTTGGGAACCAAAGGCGGTTTAGTAATAATTTAGTGGGAACCAAAACTAGTTTCCTGTTGTATATATATATATATCTCAGCCACGTAAACCATTGTGAGAAAGTGTGGGAGGAAATGCACCAGCCTCTAATTATTATTATTATTTAGGTGATGTGATCAGGCATGGCTTGTTTTCTTTGGCATACTTTTAGATCTCCCACAGTTGTGTTAGCCTGTATTTATACTTTTGTGACCAGAACAAGGTCGTGGATGGGGATGTTTCATGTGAGGGGCCAGCCCAGTGGCAAAGTGGGTGGATGGAGCCTCGCCCTGCCGTGGTCAGTTGAATTCAGTTGTGGGTTTCAGTGAATGCCCTGCTGTAGATTTTACACCAGGACTTTCCATTTGCAGCCGTATGTTGGCAGTTTAAGGGGTGCTGGAGGATGGGAGGGTATTGCTGGATGCATAGCTTGGGAAGAGCCAGAGGAGATGCAAGGGAATTTGCTGGGGTTAGGCACCAGCAGCCTCTGCCCTCCCCTTGTTCTAGTCCCTCTTGCCAGACTGTCCATTGCCACTGTGACCCAATCTGCCCAGTTCATGACAGTTGGGGCACAGCTCAAGGGCCTTTGGTGGTAAAGACAATGGATAAGGCGAAATTACTGAAGAGTAAAAACCACCTCCTTGAAGTCCCTTTTCTCTCTTAAACCACCAGGACTCACTCCCCACCGCAGAAGATCAAAAGCAAAGAATCAATTTCTTTGGTTTTTCTCCCCATCTCCTCTGAAGCCTCCTCTTTTCTGCAAAAAGTTGAGGCCAAAATTAATTTGAAGAGGCAGTGAAAATGGGAAAGAGCCAAAAGGACGCATTAAGGGAATTTTCTCTTATTTATTTTGACATGTAATGCCTGCCTTTGCATTTGTACAACACACAAGGGATACAGCTCTCCTGAGGTTCAATTTCAGGAAACCAACTGATGGCTTATAGTTGTTGTTGTTAGGTGCCATCGAGTTAGGGTCGGACTCATAGTGACCCTCAGTGTTTTCAGTGGCTGACTATTTCAAGATTGCCTAAGGAGTGGATTGCCACATCCTTCTCCCATTTTTGCAGTGCTGGGAATTGAACTCAGGACCTCAGAACCTGCAGAGGAGTGCTTTACCAACTGAGCTAAATCCTTGATGGCTAGCAGTTTTTAAAAATCAAGCACATGGAAGCTTGAAGGGTCTTTGAGTGAAGATTCTCCTTACCTGCCATAAGAGTACTTGCTAAGCTCCGTTTTCTGATAGGTCCAGCCCCCTTTATATGTCCCACTGGTACATATGATTCATGAAGCCACAATACAAAGATCTTGGGCATGACATTTTGGAGAAGGTTCCTTTCTCCAGATAGGTGTCCATTCTGGGTAGGCGGCAACAGAAAGAGTATGCCCCCGTGTGGCAATAGGTGGGCACTGCATCTTCTTGCATTTGGAAAAGAAAAGAAAATTAAACTTGAGTTAAAATAAGAAATGGTTTTGCAAATAATAGACTGAGAATTAAGCAGAAACCCCTAGGGTCATTAAAAACAAGAGCCACATAGACTAAAACCTTCAGAAAATACTCTCATAATTTTAAGAGAAACAGTGGAATATAAAACTAACATTATTTGCGCTTTCTATGAGCTAGGCATTGTACCAAGTGCTTCCACATATTTTAGTTCTCAAAGCAACCTTACTAAGTAGATATGTTTAACTAAGCCCATATGATAGCAAAGAAACTGAGGCACAGAGGGAGCATTTGCCTGAGTGAAGCCTTATGGCTAAGAAGTGATAGTGCTATGACTCCTTGGCAGACACTGTGACCCCTTCATTGACTTGTCTTACCAAGACACGGCACTGACTTCAGAAATGCAAAACATAAATGTGCATGAGCTGGGAAAATGCCAGCAATCATGTGAGGGATATAGGGATGTTTTTCTTTTTGGAAAATCTTCTTTAATGTAGTTGTATTTTTACAGCTCTACTCAGTGGATGCGGTATAAGAACCATGGGCTGTGGGGAGGTTTAGAGACAGTCATGCTGTTTAGTTTGGGATGTCCCCAGGCTGAGGGGCCAAGACTTGCAGAACTGCTCTGGCTCCACTTTGAGTTTCCGTGCGCCTGGGAAGAAGGCCTCTGTGGGCTTTCGTTTCTCTAGGTGCTAAAGTGGACACCAACTACTGTCGAGGGACTATTACATGCTGAGATGCAGCATAATTATATAAGGGAAGCCATTCCAATCTCACATATGATTAAAGAACCAAGCCAAACTCTTAGCAACCATTGTCACAATTCATGTTGATAGATGAATCCACACCCCTCAATTATGCCGGTTTTCTGAAAAACAAGAAGGAAGGAAAAACACAAGTAAAAGTGGATCTTCTTCCATCTTTGTGGTTGTCCTTTTAATGATGTTTGTGTATATGTAGTACACAGTGACTACACGTTGCCAGCTGCTCTTGGTTGTATGTTTTACAACAGGGGATTAGAAAGAAAGTCTCATCGCAGGGATTTGAAGTTGTCCACCCTCAGCCGATGAGAATTTGCCTGTTTGGACTAATCCAATCCAGTCATCTCCGATGATATCTTGGGGGTATTTTTTGAGTTCTCTGGTGGCTGAGCATCTGTTAATTAGCATTGCGTGTTCATCAGAGGCCTGGGATTCTGTCACTGGGCCCATTGGATCTTGCCAGTGGTTATCTCAGGGCCTGCAGACATTCTGTGTCCTTGTGTGAATGGACCCAAGGGCCATGAAAGGAAGTTAAAGTTAACTTAGTATTTACCTCCCAAGATGTTCTCTTGACTCCACAAGTGCTCAAAAAATATTTCAAACATATATACACATGCACAGATAAATATATAAATATGAGCGCGCTTGCACACACACGCACACACACACACACACACATTTTGCTGCAGAGTGAATTGTGGCTTTTGTTGGGCCTTCTAAAGCAGATGGTTTAGCACAGGGATGTCCAACCCCTGGCCCTGGAGCCAC
This sequence comes from Pedetes capensis, assembly GCA_007922755.1. Lineage (NCBI taxonomy): Eukaryota > Metazoa > Chordata > Mammalia > Rodentia > Pedetidae > Pedetes > Pedetes capensis. The sequence goes on from VMDO01001742.1 coordinate 25,864, forward strand.
CTGTGGCCTAAGACAGCAAGTAACGTGGGTCCCCATAATCTTTTGCCATCCTGTGTTTTTAGCATTTATTTCTTTTTGCCTCTCCTTATTATGTATATGCACTAACTATATTAGGAAATTTGTGATCAGCCCAAGACAGGGCCTCTTTGCTCAATACGGCCCAGGGAAGCTATAAGATGAGGCTTATTTGTGTCTTCCTGCTGGCCCTCTCCTTAATTTTAATACGACAAGGAAGAGAGTCTCTTGAGGGGGTTCCTTATCATCTCCCACTAGAGAGCGGTTAGGCCTGTTTTGTGCCCACATGGGGCCCAGGGAATCAGTAGTGTTTCCTGCAGCCCCAGATGTGAGCTCAACACCCCAACCCTGGCCCTGGTTAGCTCCTGGGTGGGCCTCGGAACTGCTCCTGCCTCTAGACTAATGGGTGTGAAATCCCAACCTGAGCCAGCCTCCGCAGCCGGGGAGGGCCGAGTAGCCTCAGCTTAAACTGTGCAAACCACTGCTCCGGGGAGCTCGGGGAGACACACCCATGCACACCTCGCGGGTTGCTGCTTAGTGGCTCTGTCGGGAAGGAGAGATGGTGCTGAGTGGCAGTCACAGGTGCCCACATGCGTACATCCCACGAACATGTACATGTCCGCACTCATGCAGTGTGGATACTGCACGGTGAGAACTGAGCTTCAGCTCCTGTAAGTATCGCCTGGAAGGAGTTGCTGTCACATTGAGGAGGCTGCATTCTTCTGAGGACAGCTTTGGGATCGGATTCCTGACCCCTCGTGGGCCAGCATCTTTGCATTGTTGTTGTTGGTGTTAGGTGCCGGTTGAGTCTCCGACTCATCGCAACCCTTACAGGGTTTTCAATGGCTGATTGTTTCGGGATTGCCTTGGGAGTGGACTGCCATGTCCTTCTCCCCGTATCTTTGCATTATGGAGGGTCAATTAAAGGCTTCTTTTTCTTTTCTTCTCTTATTTCTTTCCTTTTCATTTCTTCTCTTTTTTCTTTCTTTCTTTTCTTCTCTTTTCTCCTTCTTTCCTTCTCTCCTTCCCTCCTTCCTTCCTTCTTTCCTTCCTTTTTTGGTGCCAGGGATCCAACCCAAGGCCTTGCACATGCTGAGCACATGCTCTACACCCCAAGGCAAGGCCCATTTTTTCCCTCATGGAACTCAGAGCTATGAATAGGAGAGACCTAGCTGGGAACAGAAGAGGGCCGAGCCCACCTGCTCTTTGGTACTTTCTTACCCTTCAGGCTATATTTGTTTGATTTGAGTAAACCAATACAGAATGATTTTCAAAAGAAGAGTTTTTTTCTTTACATGTTTTTGAAATTCAAAGCCGTATTCTGCCTAGGGCCTTCACCTGCGTGGGAATCACTTACCTAGTGAGACTCAGTTCTTTAAGTGACATAAACGACCCTTACCCTGTGTGACAAGGAGGAGGAAGGAGGGGCTGGATCAGTCATGGTGCTGGCGTTTCTCAACTTACATTTGAGGAAGTTCTTGCTGTCACCTCAGTGGAGGGCTTGCACTGTAGAACTGTTCCTGGTAGAGCTCAGTGTGAAGCTCCCACCGTTTCCCAGGTGGGGGCACAGGATGGGCCCTCTGAATCTGGACACTTTTCAGAATGAGAGAGGCACTATAATTCCCCCAGAAGGGCTTGGGGTGCAGCTCAGGGGTAGAGCACGCGCCTGGCATGCTCGAGGTCCTGGGTTCCATCCCCAACACTGTAAACTAATGATGGTAATAGTAATAATTGCCCGGGGAGAGCAAGCCCATACTGGGATGTGTGGCTGTCCTGCCTTAAAATAAGGAGAGCCTTAAACCATTATTTGGTCACCTGTTGGTGACATTCGCGTTATGCCCACCAGGCCCTTCTGTTCTCTCACTGCAGAGATTCTGCTTCCTGTTTGTGCTGTTACATAGTTAAGATTTCCCACAGACCCCTTTCCATTGCGAGTTGCCCCCCAGTCACTCCACCTGAGAAGAGAAGTCTGGACGCCCTGCCGGCCTGCTCTTGGCCCGTGTATCTCAGAGCCACGTCATTTGTCTCCATTAGGACTCCACCTGGGCACTTAGGCCACTCTGGCCCTGAGGAAGGACCCCACTCAGATGTAACCCAAACAGGAAAGTTTGAAGAGGAGGGTTAGCTCATGAATCCCAGGGGTTGGTGGCTGTAGGAGCCCATGAAGGCACTCAGGACCTGGGCTGTAATGAATTGGGGCGCACCACTTCCCTTCTCTGTTTATTGATGCCTTTGCCTCCTTCTGTCCATCTGTTCAGCTCCTTCCCTTGCTCCGTTCTGGTGTAGCTGCCCTTACATCACATGGGACCTGTCAGATTCAGTGCCCACCCCTGAGTCACTGGGGGGCCCTGGAGAGGTAATCTGATTGGCAGAGCCCAACTCTGGGACAGAGGGAACATATTGCCGACTATAACAATCCATACATTCAGCGCTTAATGTAGTCCAATCACTTTGCTGCATCCCGCCTCAAATCCTCTCAATCCCCTATGAAATAGGTCTTATTGTTCCATTTTAATGAATCAGGAAACTACATCTCAGAGAAGATTGACACATTGTTTACCACGACCCAGCTGATGCTTGGCCAAGTCAGGAAGTGAGTGACCTGGGTGGTCTGGTTTTGAAATTTGTGCTACTAATCAATTCCCACCATTGCCTATCTTATGCAGATGTTTCAAGGATATGACATTTTCATCCTTTTTTACCCTTTTTAGTCCCTGTATAAGGGACATTGGATGTCTATTCAGTGAGTGTTTTCTAAGTGACAGAAGGCATGAGTGAATGAGTGAGCGATCAGGAGAATAACTAGTCTATGGCAGTTTGGGGGCTGGGATTTAGCTCAGTTGGTAGAGCGCTGCCCTGCAGTCTCTGAGGTCCCATGTTCGATTCCCAGCACCGCAAAAATGGGAGAAGGATGTGGCAATCCACTCCTGAGGCAATCCTGAAACAGTCAGCCATTGAAAACCCTATGAGGGTCATTATGAGTCAGGCATGACTCCATAGCACTTAACAACAACAACAACAACATGGCCAGTTGGACACAGAATGTTCCCTGTCTCGAAAGCTTCCTTTTGCTGCCGCTTGCCCAAGTGTCAATGTGCTCATTTTCAAAGCCTCTCTTTCCCCTTCTCTCTTTCTGTGCAGATAAGAGCGAGAATGGCGAGGCATACCAGAGGAAGAAGGTGGTGACCGCTGGCCTCCCGGAGGGTCCTGCTCCCCTGGTGGCTTCTCAAGGGGATGTGGCACAGCCCAGTGGCAGCAGCTGGAGGAGGATCGCGCTGCTTATTCTAGCTATCACCATACACAACGTGCCAGGTGAGGCCTTGTCCTTGAACTCGGGCTGCTTGCCTGAGTGGCAAGCCTCCATGTGTCAGTGCAGCTGTCTGGCTGGGAGAGAGGAATGGACAGTTGTGATGTAGGGCTTTTTTGGAGGGGAATGGAGGTCATGGGCAAAACTTTCTTGACTTTATGGCTTGGGTTTACTCATTGCACACCGATCACTGCATGTTCAAACTTCTCATTCTGGGTACTTTAAACAATGGCTGCTATTTCTACCTATGAGTTCCTTTCTTTACATATTTGATACCAAATCAGGTGGAGCGTGATTTCATAATTGTTACAGGATTGCTATAGTGGAAGATGCCTGTTGTAAACGCAAGATATCTCTGGAGCTGCCTATACTTTTTAAAATATATTGAAGTTGGCCTTGCTTAACACTGTTATGTGACTTACATTCTTTTTTGGTGGGGGGGATACTGGGGATTAGACCCAGGGCCTTGCGTTTGCATGCTCTGCAAGTGCTGGACCACTGAGCTACACCCCCAGCCTATTTTTTACTTTTTGAGACAGGGTCTTGCTAACTTACACAGACTGCCTCTGGTCTCAAACTTGCGATCTTCCTGCCTCTGCCTCTGGAGCTGCTGGGACAGGCGTGCACCACCGCGCCCAGCTGTGATTTACCTTCTTTAGGGGGGCATCTTTCTGAAATATCCTTACTGATCTTTTCCTGTTTAGCACTGTAGAGTAATTTGTTTTATGTTTTCGGATTTGTTCTAACTGAGAAAAAAAAGACACTGATTGTTCTTTAATGTATGTTTCTTTTAGACCAATTAGAAGACAAAGTAAGCATAAAATAATAAATAATAAGGATTTAAAAATGAATAAGTGGTGGACCTGAGTTGCTTGGGCTGTATTTTGGAATTCTAGCACTGCCAACTACTAATGAGTTTATCTTGGCAAAGTGCTTGCACTCCCTCAACCCTGGTTTTCTTATCGATGCTGTGGGGGTAATGTGACAATTGGCTTAATGTGAGAATTAAGTGACATGGGATATATGCGTACAGATTTCCGTACAGTGCTCGGGCCTTCTGAGCACTTGAAAAATGGGAGTCCTTGTTAGTCCAGAGAACTCGCCACGTGCTTTCCAGCTGTGACTTCCCAGGTCTGGAGTTCTTACACATCCTGATCCATCTTCCCTTGTTCTGGAAGTATAAGCTGAGCAGTCACCTTCCCCAGGGAGCGTCCTCAGATGATCTGTTTTCTTGATCTTTGCAGATTTCTCAGTGCCCATCTGTTACCCTGTTAGAGGAGAAACAACATGGATGGGCAAAGCTTTCTACTGTACCAATGTTTTTCTTTTAAAGCTCATATAGATGTAATTCCAGCATTTTCTGGCTTCAGTATTAGAGGCAAAGAGCAAAGCCAAGCTGAGTTTGTTCCTATGTGGAACTTGATATTCTTTTCCTTGCACAATGAAGTCACCTTTTGTCATTAGAATGAAAATTCTAATCTATGTTTTATGTATATATATATCTGTGTATCTATACACATATATGTATTATATACATGTATATACATATATACACATATGTATATATACACACATATGTATATGTATATATATGTATATAATACACATATGTGTATATATATGTGTATATACACATACATAGAGAGAGAGAGAGGGAGTATTATTGTTAGGTGCCATCAAGTCAGGTGTGACTCATAGCAACCCTACATACAACAGAATGAAACACTACCCACTACTGTGCCATGCGCACAATCTTTTATGTTTGAGCCTGTTGTTGCAGTCACTGTGTTTCTTTTCACTTTGAGTCATGCCACATCACCAACAGGAGGTCTCAGGAGGTTTACTCCATTCCTGTCATGAAGGTCAGCTCTACTTTGGGCAGACAACTCTTCCTTAGTCATTTTTTTAGTGACTTCCAGCCTGGGGGGCTCATTTTATGGCACTATATTGGACAGTGCTTCTCTGCTATGCACAGGGTTTTCAATGGCTGATTGTTTTGGGAGTAGGTTGCAGGGTCCTTCTCCCTAGCCTGTCTTAGTCTGGAAGCTCAGCTGAAACCTGTCCACTGTGGGTGGCCCTGCTGGTATCTGAAATGCTGGTGGCATATCTTTCAGCATCACAGTAACACACAAGCCCCCACAGCACAATAAGCTGACAGACACGTGGGGAGGGGTGTGTGTGTGTGTATATATATTTTTGCACGTACACATACATACACATACATACACACATATACATACATACATATATATACAGGTTTCAACTGAGCTTCCAGACTAAGACAGGCTAGGGAGAAGGACCCTGCAACCCACTCCCAAAACAATCAGCCATTGAAAGCCCTGTGCATAGCAGAGAAGCACTGTATGTATACACACACATACACACACACACACACACACACACACACACACAAGCAGGGTCATGCCTGGTTAGTACTTGGATGGGAAACCACCTGAGAACACCAGGTGCTATAGGCTTGGGAGAAGGACTGGCAACCCACCCACTCCCAAAAAACAATCAGCCATTGAAAACCATATGAATAGCAGAGAAGCACTGACAGTAGTGTTTTGCCTGTTGTACATAGTAGGGTTGCTATGAGTCAGACACCTTTTGGCCCTTTCTCTTTGGGTCGTGAGTGCACTTTTTGGGTTGGTTTCCTAGAGCTTCCCATTCAATATGTCTTGCCATGGAGCCTTGTGTGGGACCCCAAGGCACAGGCAAGACCAGAATGAGTTCTCCCTGGTGGGGGATTCTGGCCATGCTCACCCTGCTGCATAACTTAGAGAGCCGGTTGGAAGACTGAGGGATCCTTGGTCACTTCCAGCCTGTGAAATGCCAATCGCCGGGTGATCTTTTCAGTCATAATAACATCGCCCTTCTGCCATTTAAGACCCTTGTTTAACAAAATGGGAAATTCAAGGTCTGTCCAGCAGGCTCTGAGTCAGAGAAACCCAGGACACTGGCTGGCAGTGTACAACACTGATTCTCCAGCTTCCTGAAGAACACACGGGTGTCCTAGGATCTGGATTTCCCAGCCATGGCCCCATGCTCAGGCGTAGCACGCCTGCATGGCCCCTTTTGCATTCCGGCCGCTCTGCTGGCATCTGGCCAGGCCATTCCACCTACTGTGTACTCGCTCCACAGAGAGCTCAGAGGAAGGCCAGAAGCAAAGGTGTAGAGCAGCAACATCCAGAGATCCCACATCAGTGTGGATTCAAGTGCGTTTTCTCCCTACTGGAGAACAGTGGGCTGGCTAGATAGAGAGGTTGGAGGAGAAATTTTTTTCCAGTCTTGCCTTGTTTTATGGTTTAACCTCGTGTTCTATGTACTTAAGCTCTATCAGTTCTAAAACATAGCAAGATCCCTGGCCCCCTATTAGTAAGTACTGTTATAACAGGGCAAGATAGTCAATGAACATAATAATGATAAGTGAATTATGTATTACATTAGAAGGTGATGAGTGCTATAAAAAAGAAAAAGTCAACAGGGTGGAGGACATGGCAGTGTGGCAGAAGAAGGAGTTGCAGTTTCAAATGGAGCAGGAGGGGGGTCTCATTGAGACCACCTTACATTTGAATCAGTCTCAAAGATCCCTGGGAAAGGGTGAGTGTTGCAGGCAGAGGGAACAGCCATGCAAAGGCCCTGAGGCAGGACCACATCTGGCACTTGCAGGGAGTACAGGGTGGCATGGAGAGTGGGGTGAGGGAGCAGAGGTGAGAGTAAGGGCTCAGCCATGCCTTATGCTGGTGCTCGGAGGCCTGGTAAGATGTTCAGTTTGCTCTGTGGGTAATTAGCCATTGAAAGGTTTTGGACCAAGTAGGAGATGACTTGACTTGAGCCATGAGTAGCTCTCTGCAGGTGCTGGATTGAGGAGTGACCTTGGAAGCCAGGAAACCTTGTGCAGAATCCAAGTCAGGGACGATGGTGGCTCAGACCAGGCTGGAAGTGCTAGAGGGTGTGATCAGGGTCTAGCGCTGGGTACCCATGGAAGGGGGCACCAATGAGATTTGCCAATGGATTGGCTGTGGGGTGTGAGAGTTGCTGAGCCAGGGGAACCCAGAGGTCTCCTGGCCAACCTATTGTAAGGATGGGATGGTCATGGACTCAGCCAGGGTAGGGGCAGCAGAGCAGCTTCTAGAGGATGCTTAGGAAGGCTGGGCTGCTGTCAGAGAATCAAGTGGAGATGCTGGCTAGACAGCTAGGTACCCAAGGGTGGAGGTAGGGAAGCACAGCTGGCTGCAGCTATAAATTTGTGAATCATTGGCCCATGAATGCTCTTTAAACCCATGGCACTAGAGGAACTATCCAGGGTCTAAATACAAATAGATGCATTTTCAAAGACCCCTCAAGGCTCATTCCCAACGTTTCTGGATTCTACTTCAGCGTAAGGAAGGTAACTCCCCCGCAGTTCCCATTTGCAGCACCCTGCCCTTGGGTGACGACCATGAGAAGAGTCTGCCTCTAGCCAGGTTGCCTTTGAAAAGGGCTCTCCTTTTACACTGTCCTCTATGGTTTATTAAAAATTTAACTGGAGCTTTGACATAGCCTGAGACTCTGGGTTTGAAGATAGACTTTTCACAATGACTAAATAGATAATTGATTTTTTGGAAGTGTTTTTATCTTTGCTGGTTCCATTTTATATGCCCTGGGGAGGAAATTTTGCTAATTCTCTCTCTCTCTCTCTTTTTTTTTTTCAATGTGGAAGGAAAAGGGAAGGCTTGTTAATGAGGCTTCTGGCTTTGCAGGGTTCTGGAGTGTGTGCACACACCCATGGGTATCTGTACACATGCGAGGCACTGGGGTTACTGTGTAATTAACCTTGAACCTATGTAGAGGAACAAATGCATTCCTAAGCCTGTGGTTCACAGTCTTCCTTCGGATGCTGATGAAGCTCTGGACCTGATCACGTGACACTGCTATCCTACAATGCGGTCCTTTCGGGCTCCTAGAACAAAATTCTGTAGAACAGGTGACATGGAAAGCACAGAAATTTGTTTCTAGCAGTTCTGGCAGCTGGAAGTCGGCAGTCAGGCTGTGGCTGGGCTCCGGTCAGGGTCATCTTCTGGGGGCCACCAGTGCCCTCTTCTGCTGGCGCCCTCACTGGTGGAACAGGGCCCAAGAGCTCCCTGGGGTCTCTTTTTATGAAGGCCCTAATCTCATTCCCCAGGGCTCTGCCCTGCTGGTGCAGCCCCCTCCCCCAGGCCCCACCTCCTAACACTATCACCCTGGGGGTGGGGCTTCAACAGGTGAATTTGGGAGCCACACCCATAGCAACACACAGCATTCTACAGGTAGTTTAGGGTGCTTCAGCCTCAGGAAGACTGTCCACAGCCCTAGAGGACCTCTACTTTAGAGGACAAAACTGTACAGTTGCAAATGGTTTAACTGACCTAGGAGGAACTGGGAGTGAGGCCTGTGTCTGGCAGAGGGGAAGGAAACCCATGGGCTTGCGCCCTACGAGGCACCTGCCGCCATGAAACAGCTCCTTCCTCCTTCCTGCTCCTTGGTTTTTGCCCAGGGCCTCCATGGAGGCTGCTCTGCCCTCTTTCCAGTGCATTGGAAAGTGGTATCCAGAGGAAATAAGATGTCTTTAGTGAAAGCAACCCCCAGAAGCAGGGTTTTAAACTCTGAAAGTACTTTGTGTGGGATATCTTGCAGTCTCAAGGGCCCAAAGCCTTGCACAGATCCTGGGCCTTAGCAAACACGTTCTCTTTCTGTGTTTGAATGGACTTAAAAGCCAAATGGTGACTGAGTTCCTGTGAATCTCTTTTCACGACTCATGGATGGTCTCGACAGTAAACTGTCCAGGGCTTTGTACATGAAAAAGTTAAATTTAAGCTTCAAGGGAGTCTACGAGTTGGCTCATGGAAAACCATTCCAAGTGGAAACAGGGGGTCATCTTAATTATCACCATGGCTCTTCCTGGCCCTCACAGAGGATGATTCTCTGAAGAAGTATATAAAGGCTGGGCTAGGAATTTCATGTTTGGTGGTACTTGGGATCGATCCCAAAGCTTTGTGCACATTCAGAACACCCGGTACCATTGAATGACATCCTTAGCCCCTGAACTTTATTTAGCAAAGCTAATTGCCTACAGCTGTAGCCCTGTGGCATCAGATCCTTTCAGATCTCGGAAGATAAGCAGGGTTGGGCCTCATTAGTACTTGGATGAGAGACCACCTGGAAACACCAGGTGCTGCAGGCTTGGGAGTAGGACCTGGCAACCCACTCCAGAAATCAACCCACCATTGAAAACCCTATGAACAGCAGAGAAGCACTGACAATAGTGTTTCCCCTATTGTATGCAGGGTCGCTATGAGTTGGATACTGACTCGAGGGCACCTAACAACAACAATCACCCCTCCCACTGTGATACCTTACTGTTCCCTCTGTCTTTTTCTGTTATGAGAGTTGTCACAGCAATCTGCAGTTATTTGCACGTATTTCTTTCCCTGTTACATGGTACGTGGTGCACGAAGATCCGATTTGCCATGTTCTCTTTTGGACATAAGGTCACAATACCTATTGAAGCGCTGATATATTTGTTAGACATTATGTTCTCAGGCAACTAGAGTGACAGGTGTGTTTGTGACACGCCCTCCATTCTAGAAGCAGAGAGGCCACTGGGAAGCAAGGTGACCTATTCTCTGTCTTCACTGGTTGCCAGGTGGGCCATGGGAGGGTGTGGGACTCACGTGGGTCTTGACATGTGGCTTGGTGTTGGCGGTGGAGAAAGGTCCACAGCAGAAGAGGCTAGATGAGTCAGATGGTTTTCATTTTCCTCTCCTGAGAGTTGAGGGCCAAGTTCATGTTGTTGTTGCTGTGGACTTAGAGACCTGGAAGCCACTGTTTATATCTCTGAAACAGCACAGTGGTTGATTTTAATTATTTGGTTTGTCATCATGGATGATTTCTAAAAATGGCTTCAGAAGGAACGCTTGAGGTTTTAGTCAGAAGTGATTTTTGTTTCAGGGAATAGAACCACACATGGAGACACCACAATATTAACAGCAGCTGGTTCTTCCTGGGTGACGGGGTTATGACGGAGTTTTATTTCCTTTATGTTCTGTGACATTTATAACTGACCTTTCCTATAACAAATACTATTAGTTGTGATCAGATAAAAAAACTTTGGCGGGGGTCAGACCTCTATACCGTAATTACCCCAGCACCCCTGCCCATCAACATACCCTCCAGAGTACAGAAGGAAGCTGCTCCTTTATGCCAGAGATAATTTTACTGTTGTTGTTGTGAGGTGCCCTGGAGTTGGGTCTGACTCAGAGTGACCCTCATCGGGTTTTCAATGGCTTATTGTTTTTCTGGATTGCTTCCGGAGGGGACTGCCATGTCCTCATTTTCATGGTGCTGGGGAAGGTGCTCAGGGCCTCAGCACAGAGTGGCACGCTGCCAACCGAGCAATTTGTTGTTGTTGTTGTTGTTGTTAGGTGCCCTCGCATCAGGTCCAACACATAGCGACCCTCATAGTGTTTTCAATGGCTGATTGTTTCGGGATTGTTTTGTGAGTGGATTGCCACGTCCTTCTCCCATTTTTGTGGTGCTGGGAATCAAATCTGGGGCCCCAGAGATTGCAGAGCGGCGCTCTACCTACTGAGCTAAATCCCATCCATCCTGTAATTTTATTGGGGTTTAAATACCAAGGAAGATTAGAAACAGAATGAAGAATTGTTAGCAAATTACGGCTGCTGTTACAAATTGTCACATACACAGTGGCTCAAAACAACCCAAGCATACTCTCCCCTAATTCTGAAGGCCGGAAATCTAACATTGGCTTTTCGCTGGGCCAAAGTCAAGGTGTTGGCAAGAGTGTGTGTTGGCAGGAATCTCTGGGAGAGAATCTGTTCCTTGCCCATTCCAGCTTTTGGAGGCTTGGCTCCTGGCCTTGTCACTCCCTGAGTCTGTGCCTCATCCCTTCCCCTTTTCCAATCTCCCTCTACCTGCTTCCTATACGGATCCTGTGCCTGCATTTAGGGCCCACCCAGGTAACCCAGCACAATCACATCTGAAAAGCCTCTTTTGTCCTGCGGGGTAACATTTATAGGTTCCTTTATAGGACCTGGATGTTTGGAGCCATCACTGGCTGGCCACAGAAACCAAAGGAGTCTCTCCATGCAGTCCAGAAACACCTTGCCCGCCCCAGTTCTGCGTGTTGCAGATCTTCTTGCCTGGACTCCCTCAAGTGCTTTCTTCCTTTCTCATCCCTGGCTGTTTCCTTTTGAGCTTCTTAAGTGGTCATTCAGACTTGTTCAGTTCATTCAGCAACGTTTTCCCTTGGTCCTTCATCAAATGAGTGTTGGGTCATAGTCAAAAAGAGATCACGTTTTCTTAGTTTTCACGTGCGTGCAAGGGACATGGCAAGGTGTCAGTGGGCTCATGTATCATGGACCTCCTTCCCCCCCGCCCCCCCCCCGTGACTCCTTGACTCCACTACTTAACGCCATGGAATCCCTGTTCCTATTGTTACTTGGGAGACACAGGGAGCATGGGTGTGCGGGTCCAGAGCTCAGGTCCAGGAATCTGGCAGCAAAATCTTGGTCCTTGTATTCAGTGTACAAAAGAATTTATACCCAATACAGAAGTTACAGTAGAGAGTACAGATAAGGTTTATTAAAGATGTTGTTAGGTGCCGTTGAGTCGGTATCCGACTCATAGCGACCCTCATAGGGTTTTCAATGGCTGAGTGCTTCGGGATTGCCTTGGGAGTGGATTGCCAGGCCCTTCTCCCATTTTTGTGGTGCTGGGAATTGAACTCGGGTCCTCAGAGACTACAGCGCAGCACTCTACCCACTGAGCTAAATCCCAGCCCTTATTAAAGATAGCACACCTTTAAGGAATAATCACAGGGGAAACTGAGGCACTTGGAGAGGGTTAGGTGGAACTGGAAAGGAAATTGGAAAACCTGTGCTCCCTTGGTAAATTGGCATAACAAGTTTCCATTTCCCCAGGAAGGTAAAGAAGCCAGAGAACAGGAGAGTTAAGCAGGCTTTTAGAAGGAAAGGTGCCTAGGGTAGACAGAGAAGATGGCGGCCTGAGAAGGGCATGTAGTCATTGGAAAGAGAGGAGCAGAGAAGCAGAGAGAAAGGAAGAGAGGAGTGGAAAAAGAGAGAGTGTGTGGGAGAAGAGGGGAAGGAGAAGAGAGCAAGGAGAAGAGAGCGTGGAAGAAGAGAAGAGCGGGCGCCTGTTCCTTCTCGTTTTATTGAACTAAGAGCATGTCCAATGTGACATCAGCCTGGGCACCCAGGTTGGGGACCTAGTGTGACATGGGCCTAGGGCCTTTGTTTTGTAAATGACTTAATGGCTTGGATAGGGTGTGGGACCCATTTGAAAATGTCCTTCCAATGTCTTCCTGGCTTTTTCATGGCAGAACAGCAGAAGCCATCTTCAATACCCTTTTCCTCCATATTGCCTGCTGATGCCTCAGCTATCGACCTAACAATGTGGCCCTTGGGTTGTCAGGGATTATTCAGTTCATAGTGACAGAAAAGAAATCCATGATGACTTTACTGCTGCCATTCATTTCCTAAGGTCGGTGGCATATTTAAATCTCTCTCTCTCTCATTCTCTGCTGAACACCTTCATTGTATGGCATATTTCTCCCATGATGCTTTAATTTTATAGAAAGAAAATTTCTAAGCTCTACTGGTCATTAGAAGGTCCATCACTTGTCCTTCCACACTGAGGAAATTGTCCCTGCTAATTTTTTTTTAAGTTGAAATATAACTGACACACCCATAAAACTCTCCCTCTTATTTATTTTTAAAAGTTGACTTATTTTTGCTGTGTTGGTGGTTGAAGCCAGGGCCTTGCTCATAACACTCACCCTTTAAAGTGTACAATGTGAATCAGGTTGTACAATGATCATTACTATCTAATTCCCAAATATATTCATCATCCCATAAAGAAATCTCATACCCATTAGGCATCCTCCCTTAACACCAGTGCCCAGCACTGAACTATTTTCTATCTGTTTAGAGTTCCCTGATCTCTGTTCCTGTTGTTAGGTGCTGTCGAGTTGGATCCAATTCACAGTGACCCTATGTGCAACAGAAGGAAACACTCCCTGACACTATGCCACACCCAGCCCTATGTCAGCGCTCTTCTGTATTCATAGGGTTTTCACTGGCTGAGGTTTCAGGGTTGCTTCAGGAGTGAATTGCCACAACCTTCTCCCATTTTTACAGTGCTGGAGATGGAACCCCAGGCCTCAGAGATCACAGAGCAGCACTCATACCAACTGAGCTATACTCCAGGTCCCCTGTGATTTCTACATTCCTGTGCAGCCTTTTGAGTCTAGCTTCTTTCACTTAGCACTGTGTTTTTCAGGTTCACTTATGTGATAGAATATATTACTACATTTCCCTTTTTAAGGCCAGATAATATTCCATTCTATGGATACACCACAATTGTCATATCTGTCATCACTTGATGAACATGTGGTTGCTTCTGTGTGTTGGGTGTTGTGAACGGAACCGCTGTTTATATACAAGCATTTGTCTGGACATGTGTTCTCTTGTGCTTATACCTTGGAGTGGAATTGCCAGGTCATATGGAAGCCTTTTAACTCATTAGAGCCAGTTCTTTTTGTTTGTTTGTTAAGGTCCTCCCACTTTGTTCCATGTCACCAACCTGACATGCCTACAGCACAGCCTTTTGTGACTAAGGACTAACCTTAATACCACCCATCAAGGAACTGGCTTTGGGGTGTTTATGATCCCTGCTTCCCAAGGGTTTGCTGGTCACTTTGGGATTTGGATTTTGTATGGAACGTGGAGAATTTGTTGGAATGCCAAAAAGTCAGGGGCGGCTCAGAGTGGCAGTTACTGCTGACATTGGATTTTCAGCTTGCCCTAATGTGGTCTCTACCTACCTTAAAGGTAGCTTTGGAGGGTTGGGAGGGACAGTATAGCTTACAAGAAGAAAGCAAAGGCTGCTAAGAAGAACCTCTTGTCTTTTTATTTTCCTGGGGCAAAGGCTGAGTAGAAAACACTATTATTAGATATTGATCTTCCCAGGCCTACAGCCGTAGGCCTGTGGCATCCAATCCTGTCAGATCTCGGAAGATAAGCATAGTCAGGCCTGGTTAGTACCTGGATGGGAGACTGCCTAGGAACACCAGATACTATAGGCTTGGGAGACAGACCCGGCAACCCACTCCCAAAAATCAATCTGCCATTGAAAACCCTATGAACAGCAGAGAAGCCCTGACAATAGTGTTTCGCCTGTTGTACGTAGGGTTGCTATGAGTTGGATACCACCTCGACAGCACCTAACAACAACAACAACAACAATGATTTTCTCAGGGAAAACACTAAACTATTTTACTTCACATTGCTCTGCTTCCAGAAACTGGACAGCTTTCTCACCAGGCTTTGCCAATGAGTAAGAAAAGGGCCACCAAAGCCACAAATTGGGGGGGATAATGAAGTATGCTCATAATGCCAAAAGCTGTCACACTGGGCCCTTTGGAAGGTTGAGCCATTGTATAAAGTGTTCCATTGTAATATTTAGATAGCTGTATACCTATTTTGCATTTTAGAAGCTGAGAGCCAGAAGTTCAAAGTTGGAGCCCAGCATACACCAGTTATGGGTGCAGCATGATACACGCTCAGTTGACCCTACTGCCCCTGGCTGCCCCTTGCTCTGGTGGGTGGTTTCTTTTCTCCTGGTAGACTGCAAAGGTTTTCAGAATCAATTACAGGAAAGTTCAGGGAATGCTCTTTGCTTTTTTCTGCTTGCTGCATGAAATGTTAATGTCTGCGGAACCAGCCTGGTGGGTTGGCGGAGTTCTCACTCCAGATGCATTGGACTTGGATCAGCAGGAGCCTCAGGCAGGCAGACCTGGTGGGGAAGCCTCATCCATACCCAGGCTGCCATCCTGGGTGCTCTGCAGATTGAGCATCTGGGACATGAAGCCCCCAAACGTGCATCACCACCAGGTGAGGATGACCCAGGACCCATGCATGTCCTCGCCCCGAGGGGTGGGACAAGTACAGGCTTTAGAGAGAGAAAGACCAGGGCTTGAGTGCTGCAGCCATCAAATAGTTACTAGCTAGGCACCCATAGGTATGAGCCTGGGAGTCTTGGTTTTCCCAGCTCTGAAATGGAGATCACATCCCACCTTGTAGTTAATATGAAGTGAGGTGACAGCCTTGGAAGTACACAGGGCCACCAGCTATGCCACCTGCTGTTCAGGTAAAGCATGTGACTCTCCTTCCACCTCTCCTACACTCCCACCCCTCACTTCCTCCTAGCTCGCTTTGACTCTGGAGTCTTCTGATCCCAGGCACTGTGATCTTAAATGAGGACATCTCCGAGAGCTGTAATTTTAATCTCCAACAGGTGATTTGAGAAAGCTCCTCGTTTATTCCAAGAGTTTGAAAACACTGTAATATTCTCCTTTAATTATCCATTTCTCAGTGGGAAGCCTTACACTATAATTAGCACAGGCTCTTGTACAGGCTGACATTTCGCTCAACATACTGTGTTCCTGGGTGTGCGCAGTGGCAGAAGCTGGGAGTGCGCTTCCAAATTACACTGTGGGATGCACGCCCGAGAACTGGCACAGATGCCCAGAGGAAAAGCACAGCTCTGGGGATCCCTGTGTGGTCCAGAATGAAAGTGACAGTGCGACTTTAGGTCCCCTCGCATCCTCTGCCATGGGCCATAGGCACAGAGATGCCTGAGCCCTGCTTTCTGGCCATTAGATCAAGGAAGGCATGGCCAAAGATAGCGCCTAAGGCTGCGCTTGGCTTTAGGTCAACACCAAGACTCAGCTCCACATCTACTCCATCATATCATCCTCCTACCTAATATGTCAATTCAAGAAAAAAAGTCAAAGCAAGAGAATTTATGTACATTTTTTCTATCAGGACTCAAAATTGCTGCTAGCTTCCAGCTATCTATCTACCATGACCAGATAGCTACCTGCTAGAACAGGATTTTAATAATTCCTTTTAGACTGCTGCTGTCCAATATGATAGCCACCTAAATTTAAACTTAAACTCATCAAAATTGGGTAAAATGTAACATTTAGCCCCTCAGCCATACTTAGCCATGTGTCAGGTGCTCAAGACCCACAGGGCTAGTGGCTACCGAACTGGACAGGATAGATGGATAGCCCTTCCCTCATCTAGAATGTTCTATTGGACTGCACTTCTCTAGACCCTTAGCAAGAAAAAAAAAGTAACCTCATAACTTTCATAAATAGGATAGATGGAGAGCCCTTCCCTCATCTAGAATGTTCTATTGGACTGCACTTCTCTAGACCCTTAGCAAAAAAAAAAAAAAAAAAAAAAAGTAACTTCATAACTTTCATAAATTATTTGCTGGTAAGAGTCTACCTGAGCTTGTCATGGAGTTCTATTTCAGGAAGACAGTCTAGGGAAACTCAGATGGGGGATGTCACAAGTATAGCATAAATAAAATAATTTAAACACTGACCTTTGCAATTAATTAATTAATTAATTATTTTTTGTATTTTTTGTGGTAATGGGGGTTGAACCCAAGGCCTTGCACTTGCATGTTTTGCAAGTGCTAGACCACTGAGCTGCCACCTCCAGCCCACTTTTTTTTAACTTTTTGAGACAGGGTCTTGCTAAATTACACAGACTGTCTCTGGTCTCAAACTTGAGATCCTCCTGCCTCTGCCTCCCAAGCTGCTGGGATTACAGGCATGCACCAGCAATTTATTTTTTAAAATAAGTGATGGGTGGAGGGAATCATCTCTTGTTCACATCGGTTTAGGTCTGTTTTCTTCTTCTCTGGTGCGGGGCACAGAAAGGGGCAGGAGACAGCTGGTGCCAGGAGATGCATAGCCAACTCGTAAGCATCCTGATGTGCAATGTCAGGCAAGAGCTGCCCCAAGGACAAAAAGGCCAGCTCCTTCTCCTTCATTCCAGATGTTCTGTGTTATCTGCAAGTAGACACCTGCCCTTCTCCCTCACCCAAAGCAGCACATTGGGTCTGGGTCAGCTTAGAGAAAAAAACAGCTCCCTGAATCAGCTCAGGTTTAGAAGAATGGACATTAACCATCCTATGAAAATTGTCACAACTTTTATGGTCAGATTTTTGCTGGAGAGATTGCCCAATTCCTCACTCGATGCTCTTAGATGAAATATTTATTTTAGAATATGTTGCCTGCCAAAGCTTTGCCTGCCTTGTGAAAATAATATGGGCCATTTATTGTGGATACCTTTTTTGGATTTTTGGCTGCCAGAGGGCACTGAGCCCCATTTGCTGCTCAATGATAAGAATGAAATACATTCTCCTATTCTACAACCAACGATTGTGCTTCACTTTAATTTGTTTCAAAAGGACAAGGTTTATTAATTAGCACGTGTGGTTTTACTCCTTGGTTGCCAGTTTTCTTCATTTTGTTTCCTGGCCACAGATTATATTTCTAGTCCAGAGACAATACTTGAAAAATTCTTTTCTTTGGAATGGAGACTGGAAGCCAGGTGAGAGGGGAGGAAGTAATCTGTAATGTTCAACCAATCAACCCTCCAATACTTTCTGGTCACTTTGTAGTGCAGAGCATCTAGATCACCGCTATCCAACCGAAATACAATGCAATACAACATGGAATTTTATTCTTTCTAGTAGCCATGTCCAGAAAAAGTAAAAATGCAGATTAATTTACAAAATATTTTATCTAATCGAAGATACCTGCAGCCATAGCCCTGTGGCATCCGATCCCATCAGATCTCGGAAGCTAAGCAGGGTCGGGCCTGGTTAGTACCTGGGTGGGAGACCACCTGGGAACACCAGAAGCTGTAGGATTGGGAGAAGGACCTGGCAACCCCCTCCCCAAAATCAATCTGCCATTGATAACCCTGTGAACATCAGAGAAGCACTGACAATAGTGTTTCCCTTGTTGTACAGAGGGTCACTTTGAGTCGGATACCAACTCCATGGCACCTAACAACAACAACAACAACAATCGAAGATAGCCACAATATTACCATTGCAACATGGAATCTATATTTTAAAACTTGAGGTAATTTGCATTGTTTGAAAATCCAGAGCGTATTTTACACTTCTGACATATCTCAATGTGAACACTACATTTTAATGGTTAAAATGAGATGCAGTCCTACAAGAACAAAGTTGTGCATAATATATAAAAAAAATTATCTTCACTTTTAAAATTTAGCTTAATTAAAATTAAGTGAAAGTATAAATTTTCTCAGTAATGCTAGCCACATCACTGGTGGCAAAAGCAGTACATCGCTAGTGTCTGCCACAGTGGCCGACACAGGTCCTGATGCTTGGGGCAATTAACAGAGAGAGAAAAATGCAGTCCTTGTGTTGAAAGAGTTTTCAGTCTAACGGAAAAGATAAAGTTTTGTTTTTCTTTCTTTTTTTTAGTTTGTAACTTTTCATTTTTTACATGAGTTAAGAAAAACAAAACAAATGAAAGTCATTATAAATCTATGGTAATGGTGTACAATCTATAAAAATGTAATCCGTGACATCAAACCAAAGGGGAAACAACAGTGTTGTTTAGTGAGTGCACAGATTAATGGGTTTCATTGTGACCTTTCCATATATGAAATATCACTATACATTGCTCATGTTCACCCCCAACACCCTCCCCCTGCCCCCTTCTTGCTTCTGCTGGTGGATTTCCTCCCCCCAACAGTCTCCCTTCTGCTTACGTGTCTTTTAAGTGTGTGTGTGTGGGGGGGGGGAGAGGGAGACATGAAAGTAGAAGGGGACAGAGGGACAGAGAGAGACAGAGTCCACATATGAGAGAAAACATGATATTTGCATTTCTAGCTATGGCTTATTTCACTTAAAATTATGGTTACTAGTTCCATCCATTTTCCTGCAAATGACATCCTTTCATTCTTCTTTAGGGCTGAGTAAAACTCCACTGTGTGTATACCACATTTTCTTTAGGCGATAAAGCTTATACACACATGTATCATAATACAATGCAGAGTGAACTGAGTGGCACAGGAAGTCAGTATAATAAACACAAATCTTCAGAGCAAGAGTGTAGTTTTTCCTTTGGCTTGATGAACCTGGCAGGCTCTGAAGATGGTACAATTTAAAAAATAACATCTACCACTTGAAGAGCTGCAATTTGGGGCCAATAAACACATGAAAAGATGCTCAGTAGCCCTAGGATACTGCATTAGGAAAATGCAAAGCAAAACAGCACTGAGATTCCATCTCACTCCAGTAAGAATGGCCAAAATCAACAAAACAAATAACAACAAATGCTGGTGAGGATGCACGGAACCCTTTTACACTGCTGGTGGGACTGTAAATTAGTTCAGCCACTTTGGAAATCAATATGGAGATTAATCAATATGCAAACTAAAAGTAGAACTACCATATGATCCAGCTATCCTACTTCTAGGCATATACCCAATGGAAGATAAGTCATCATACCACAGGGACACTTGCACTTCCATATTAAATTCAGCACTCTTCACAACTGCAAGAGTATGGAATCATCCCAGATGTCCATCAGTAGAGGATTGGATTTTTAAAAATTGTGGTATATATACGCAATGGAATATTACACAGTAGAAAAGAAGAATGAAATTATGTCATTTGCAGCAAAATGTATTGGAACTGGAGAGTATCATTTTAAGTGAAATAACCCAGACTCAAAGAGACAAATACCCCATGTTCTCTCACTTGTGGGAGCTAAATGTATCTTAAAGGTAAAAAAAATTCATATATATATATATATATATATATATCCTGCAAACTGAGTGTTTACAGGGTATATATATCTTGTCAGGTTCTCTCTCTATATATAATATATATGTATATATATATGTATATATATGTATATATATATATGGTTTAGCTCAGTTGGTAGAGCACGGCTCTACACTTTCTAAGGACCTGGGTTCAATCCCCAGCACTGCAAAAATCAGACAGATGTGGCAGTCCACTCCCAGAAACAATCCTGAAGCAACGAGGTCTATGAGGGTCACTATGAGTTGGGATTGATTTGACAGCACCTAACAACAACAACAACTATCTATCTATCTATCTATCTATCTATCTATCTATCTATCTATCTATCTAATGTACAATCATACTTATATAAGAATGGAAATACAAGTGGACCCTATATGAGTGGGCGGACTAGTGGGAGGGAGTAGATGTTGGGGAAAGGGGAGGGGAACAACACAGGGCTAAAGAGGGAGAGAAAAAAAAATGCAAAACCTAGGATGCAATTCTATAAATATAAGAAAAAAAGGAAAGAAAAAAATCAATCAGGGTATAACCCATGGTTGTCTATGACTGTCATTACATGTTAATTAAAGTTCTTTTTTTCCCCGTTTATTCTGTTTTGTAAAATATTCAAGGAAGTGTAAGAAAAACTGTCTAATAGTTGCATAACGGATATATCAAATGCCTTATTACTCTGTCCTGCACCATGCATAAATCAAACACTAATAATCAAAGCAAAGAGCTGCCATTGAGGGCTGGGGGTTTAGCTCCATTGGCAGAGAGTCGGCTTGGCATGTACACAGCCCTGGGTCTGATGCTCTGAACTGCACAACAAACAAACAAACAAAAAACAAAAAATCCCACCCTGGTCTTGTAGCACCCCTTGTAAGTCCTTCCATGAATAAGAGAGGCTCGGAGGGGCGGTAAGAGCACCCCACACAGAGGCAGGGGGAAGGGGGAGGGGCTATGGGAGCTCCCTGCATAGAGGCAGGTGGGAGGGGCATGGCCACTGGCTGGACGCCAGCCTGCGCTCTTTCTTCCCCTGGTTGATGAGGCGACCTGCCTTAGGTGGAGGGGCACAGAGAGCTTGGGCTCGGCCTTTCCTACTAGATTTCATCCCTACTGCTGTTCAGCCTGGTGGCTCCACCCCCAGCAAGGCTACACTGAGAGACCTGTCAGCCTCTTTCCCACTCCCAGGGAAGCCACATGGAGGGTGGCCTCTCATGACAGAGGGCCTGCTGCTGCCACCCCTGTGAGTCACAGACATCACTAGTCAGTAAGTAGACATCCCAGAGTACTTGGTGAGCCACAGTGGCTTGGAGGTGACATTCACAAAAGCGTGATTTGCTTTGGTGTCACTATAAAGAGTGCTGCAGCTTTTGGTTGATGAAAACACCCAGCTCCTTTGCTAGCAGGGGCCCGGGGTGGTGGTGGTGGTGGTGGTGCGGTGGTCCTCTCCTCTGCAACAATTCCCTCTGCTCCCCTGAGGAGGCGGCCTAATTTCCTCTGACTCTGCAGCAGATAACAAGTTTAATCAATTGATAACATCTACGATGATGCGTACTTTGTATAGTCCCAGCTGATTCATATTCATGTATGCTAATTTTAGTGCACATTAATTATGCATTTAATAAGTCCCTGTTCATTCTGTGTTGTCTCCATTCCCCTGATAGCTGTTATGGTGCAAAGTTGAAAATAATTAAAATGTTACTTGTGTTCTACAAATAATAATTAACCAGCGGTGGATTCTGAAATCAAAGTTCCATTTTCTTTTCCTTTCTCTTATTAAAAACAATGGGAGGAAATGACATCCACATGCTTTTCTAAGCAGGCCTTCAAACTTGGAAAAAATTGGGTTTAGGCGCAGGTTCAGTGTGTAGAGGGGTCAGGTTTGGTTTGGGCTTAAAATTTTCATCCTATGTGTAGATGAATAAGTTTTTTTCAGTTGTTTTCAGTATTTAAATAGCTAGTGATGCAAAAAAACATGAAAAGTTGATCTACTTGGTTTATTACTGAGTTCAAGTTCAAGTTCAGATTCAGAGTTTAAATGCTTAAACTGGAAGGTGTTCAGGGTCCAGGCTCTGGTTCAGTTGGAAGGCTTGCTATCTGCACATAAGAATTAAACTGGAACCCCAGTCCAATCTGAGCCCTCCAACTTTTAACCTGTTGAACCTGTACCTGAACCCAGGCCCACCTCTGGCAAGTGTGAGGCCCTGCTTCTCAGCCCTTGCTCTGTTGTTACTGGCACTCTCCAGAGCGCTGACTGCTAGCTCAGTTTGTCACTTAGCCTGAGTGTGTCCTGACTTGACTTGAACAACTTTACTTGCTCCGGGCTCCTCTTGTCTTGTTGGCATGGAGACTGGTCTAGAGGCAGGAGCTCAGCATGGGAGTTTGGGAGAAAGGAAAAGAGAGTCCCCTACCCCCAAATAGACCAGGGGGTAGAATTCTGAAAAACCACTCTGCATAAGGCTCTTAGGGGGCTTGTGATGAATCCAAGCTCCCACCAACACCTGGATTTCCAAGCCATTTCAAACTACCTGCCCTGCAGTGGTTATAGTCTTCAGCGAATAGACAACCCCACAGCCCATATAGTTTGGGTATTACCTACTTACGGTGTCAGCCCCCAATGTGTCTGTCAGCTTGTCGCACTGTGGGGGCTTGTGTGTTGCTATGAAACTAAAAGCTAAGCCACTGGTATTTCAGATACCAGCAGGGTTACCCATGGTAGACAGGTTTCAGCTGAGATTCCAGACTAACACAGACTAGGGAGAAGGACCCTGCAGCCCACTCCCCAAACAGCCATTGAAAACCCTATGAATAGTGGAGAAGCACTGTCAAATATAGTGCCAGAAAATGAGCCCGCCAGGCTAAAAGGCCTGGGGAAGTGTTGCCTCCTCAAAGTAGAGTGGACTGTAATGACAGGAATAGAGTAAAGCCTCTGGGACCTCCATTCGCTGATGTGTCATGACTCAATATGTGAAGAAATACAGTGGCTGCAACAATGGGTTCAAACATAAAAAGACCATGTGCACGGCACAGTGTTGGGTAATGTTTCTGCCATACTTAGGACTGCTATGAGTTGGATCTGACTTGAGGGCACCCAATAACAACAGTGTCAGCACTATATCCTCACACAGGGTCTTGTCCTAATTAGTGTGACTTTTGCCTGCTAACACCATGGTTGGTAGCTACTAAGGGTTTACATTCGATCCCTTTACTTTTGTTTTGAATCCTGGGCCAAATCTTGTCATGCCCCAGTGTTCTGCAAATTATTAGAGCCTACTAGCCCCTCTTCTTCCCAGCCTCCTCCTCTTCTACAACTACTACTCATTTTTCACAATCCTGTAGATGTCCTTAAGCAGTGGGTCTTTGCAGCTCATCTCCTTGGCTTGCGCTCACTCTGAGACTTCTTGTTAGGTGCCGCTGAGTCGGGTCCAACTCATAGTGACCCTCATGGGGTTTTCAATGACTGATTGTTTCGGGATTGTTTTTGGGAGTGGACTGCCACATTCTTCTCCCTTTTTTTGTAGTGCTGGGGTTCGAACCTGGATCCTCAGAGTGCAGAGCAGGCATTCTACCAACTGAGCTAAACCCCAGCCACTTGGAGACTAGTAGACTCTTTTTTTGTTTTGGCTTCAACAATACAGATAGAATCCACTTACTTCTACTCAATAATTCTACTCAAGGGAGAATGAGCAAGAGAAAGAATTCTAAACAGATCCATTTTGTTGATAGACTACTGAAAACTTAGCTCACAGAGAACAACATTTGGAAGTTATATTTGAATTATAGTCATTGAGACTATCCAGATTCCCCATTACCAATGATAAATCAGTGTTCAGAGTTAGAATTTGTAGTTTCTGTCTTATGTTAAAAATAGCGGACAGTGAATTATGGGAGATCAACTTCTCAGAGTTGATATTTCCAGATCTTTGAAGGAAAGACTCATTCCAGCCCCACCCCCTGCTTCACAGATGCTGTGAGGGTGTGTGGGGTCATGGATGTAGGCTTGCTTGAGAAATAGGGGGCTGAGTGCCCAGTAGTTTTTCTAATTATTGGGTGTAACAGTTGAAAGCATGGCACGTTGGCTCCTTCCATTTCCAAATTCCATTACCTTCAGCCTCGGAGCTCTGCGCCCACCACTTCACTTCTCTCGCTCCAATTACAGCTCAGAGCTGTCATTTCCCAAGAGTTTGCTCATTTATTCCTCTTCACTATGTTCTTACAAATTCTTCCTGGCTTGCAGATGTTAGGGTAGCGATTGGCGCATGTTGCTGAGGGGGAAGAAAACCTCTAAATCCTTGGTTTCAAGGGCAAATGAGGTCCTCTCAAATCTCAACACCACCATATAGGTGTTTTTGCTCATCTTTTAATCAAACGCTTTTCTCCAGGCTTAGCAATTTGTTTCCAAAATCATTAAGTCACCTCGATGGTGACAGGCTAGCTTTGCTTTCATGTCCTGTTGTCTAGGGTCAGCCTCCCTTTCTCTCTCATGCTGGGGACCATGTAGGGCTTTTCTGTTAGGAGAGGAGGCTGTGGGAGAAATCTGCCAATGGGCTGAGTCATTGTCCCTCCAGAAGACAGGAGTAAGCCAAGGGGGCAGAGTGTGGAGGTGGCATTTCAGCCCAAAGGCACGTGGGGGCGTGCACCTTTCTGTGGCTTGGACTTTACCTTGCAAGGCACCAATCAATCCCTCTGCCCTGATGTGCTTTGTCCTGGAGGACTCCAGGTAAGCACTGGGTTTTACCTCCTGGTAATTCTGAAGAGTGCCCTGTTGCTTAGAGACAGGAATGGTGCCTGGAGTGCAGATAAGGTTGTCAAGGAAACCAAGCCACAAATTCCCTTGTTTTTCTTCTGATTGCTGGACTGAGGAGTAAAGGGGTTTTTCTTTGACAACTAGAAGGAAGTATCTTCCTTTCCATGTGTGGCTAACGAATTCCTGTGTCGTCCCGAGTTGACAAACAGGCCTTTGAGTTTTGCATATTCTTTCTGTCTGTGAGTGCTTTCCCATGTAGTCAGAATGAAACAACCATGCTCGGCTTGATTTTCTTCAGATGTGGTGACCTCAGTACCCAGCCACTCTGTGGTACAACTTTGCCTTGTTGGGCTCTGAGTTTCCATGTATTTGTCCTAACTTTTCTTTTTAGGTTGTGGGCATTGTGTTCTTGGTGAGTCACAGTAGTGTCTTCTCTTTTTTCCATTTTCCGTCTTTGAATTATTTTCATGCTTCAGATGGTGGCAATCATACACTTCAACATCTTCCCCTTAACTCTGGTGTTTGTGATTCAGGGAAAAAAAAATCCTTTATGCCCACTTCCTCAGAAGATTCCATGTTAAAGCCCCTTGTGTCAGGGGACTGAAGACCTGGGGGTATTCAGGAGTGGACCCCAAGTGCTCTTCCACCCCTGGGGAGTTTCAGGCACAAGGAGAGCCTTCGTCATCTACTGGTAGCGGCAGTTTCAGCTTGTGATGCTGCTGGGAGCTTGAATCCGTGCTGCTGTGTTGTGTACATGTGCACGTGTGTGTGCCTTAGCTCTTGCCTTGTACCTTCTAGCTGTCGGCTCCTCCTTTCCCTCTCTGCTTCCTGTGTGTCCAACACGTGCAGCATCATAGGCTTTCTGAGTTCCTCTGACCCGCTCCTGACTGCACAAGTCTGCTCACCAGGCAACCTCCCTCAGTTCTGTCCCTTTACCAAATCCTGGGGTGTTTTGGAGGAGCTGCAGAATTGTTCAGCCAAACGAGGGGCTCCAAACACCCCCATCAAAGGGGACTCAGCTGCTGCACTAACAGTGTGGAGAGGAAGGCATAGGGAAAGTTAACTGGAGGAGGGGTGAGTGCTGTGGGGGTGCCCTGGGGCAGGGGGACACTAGAATGCATCAGACCCCAAAAGATGCAAAGGATTTTGATGGATAGAAAACAGGGAGACTGATGAGGGAGCTGGTCTCTCTGGAGACCTGGACTTAGGCTTCAGTTGGACACTATGCCTCGATGTCCTTCAGATATCCCTGCTCAGTAGCCCCCTCCTTTGTCCCCATCTGAGTTAAAGTCCGGATCATCACCCAGGGGTCCTTGGACTGGAAACCTCTTCATTGTTGCACCTCTGCCCCATCACTCACTCTCCATCAAGCCCCAGGGTTGCTGGCTCCCATGCCACCAGCCCATCCTCATGCTCTCCTTCCAGGCCCCTCTGAAGAGAAGCATTCTCTCTGCCTGTTTCTACCTCACGTGAGAAAGAAACATGCAAAGGGTTCAGTTCAGCCTCCTCTTTACTCACCCCTACTTCCCTGCTCCTGAGCCATTTACCCACTCAGTTCTGTGCACCTTGGGTGTACCCTTTGACATTCCCCCCAGCAATATAGGGGGATTCTGACCTCTCCACATCTTCACCAACACTTGTTAACTATGATTTTTATTATAGCCATCCTAGTGTGTGTCTGTCAGCTTGTCGTGCTGTGAGGGCTTGTGTATTGCTATGAGGCTGAAAGCTATGCCACTGGCATTTCAGATAGTAGCAGGGCTATCCACAGTGGACAGGTTTCAACTGAGCTTCTAGATTAAGACAAACTAGGGAGAAGGACCCTGCAGTCTACTCCCAAAACAATTAGCCATTGAAAACCATATGAATAGCAGAGAAGCTCTGTCAAATAGCAGAGAAGCTCTGGAAATTGAGCCCCCCAGGATGGAAGGCATTCAAGAGATAACTGGGGAAGAGTTGAATCTTCAAGGTAGAGTCAACCTTAATGATGGGAATGGAGTAAAGTCTCTGGGACCTCCTTTTGCTGATGTGTCATGACTCAAAATGAGAAGAAACATTGTGGCTGCAACAGTGGACTCAACCATAAAAAGATCATGTGCATGGTGAGTACATGGTAGTACTTCATACTGTTGTACATAGGGTTGCTTGGGTTGGACCTGACTTGATGGCACCTAACAGCAACAGCAAAGTATGTGAGAAGAGGTATTTCATTGTGGTTTTGATTTGCATTTCCCTATGGTTCATAATGCTAAGCATCTTTTTATGTGTATGCACAACAGCAGTCACAGACCCTGTGAATATGTGATTAAACTTAGGGAACCTTTTCCTAAATTCCTGTGATGCACATAACCATGCTATATTGTGCACAATGCCATAGAGTTTCTAGTTTGCTTGGATCCATGAACTCCTGATTAATCCCTCTTTTCGAGGCTCTGTCCTATTCCAGAGGAGAGAGTACCTCTGGTTTACTTAGACGAGACTGAGTCCAAAGTCTTCCCCAAAGGAAATAATAGCTAACATAGAAAAGAGAATTTTTATGCTTTTTTGTGCTTTTAAATCAAGAGCAGCTTTAGCATTGAAAAAATCATTTCTAGGCATGGAGACTTGGTACTTTTTTCTTCCTTTCCTCACTTAGAACTCCATTCATTCATTCATTGCCAAGGTCAAGGATCTTGCACTTGGTTACTTTCTAGAGGTTTCCATTCAGTTGTAAGGAAAAAAAAAAAGGCAAAAAAACCAACCCTGTGTTTTCCCAAATGCTATAAAATTCTCAGTGACAATTCTAGAAACACAAAACACCCTGCTGGTCAGGCCAGAAGCGGTGGTCATGTAGCATTAGTAATCCAGGGCATTTCTGGGCTTTCTGGTTAGAATTTACGATTTGCCTCTGAGCTTTGCCTTAGGGTGTCCCCTGTTGGGGTGACTAAACTGGGTTTAATGGGGAAAAAAAAGGTATCTACTATCCAACCATGACTCTGATGAAGGAAAGAAAGTGTCAATGACCTAAGAAGTGAAATGGGGCTCAGGTAGCCAGGATGGAGTGGAAAGGATGGCAGGCAGGAATGGGGTTGTTGTAGGGCTGTGGGCAGTGTGGGGACGTCTCTCCACCTGCATCACTTTAGAGACTGCATGGTTTGTGTCAGGCTATTATTGACAAAGGACTTTAGAGAACCTGATGCGTAAATCTAATGCCTGGAAAGTCTTCCAAATGAAGAGATGGAAGAAACAAGATGGTTTCCTTCAGAGCCTGCTCTTGGATGTTAGCTCTAAAACTTTCCTGCTGACCCTTGGGGTGGAGGGGAGGAAAGTAAGGGGGATCATGCCTTAAGGTCAAAGTTGAATGACCTGGAAGTACTTCTCTTTAGCTCTTATTGCCATGAAAGTGGGTTTCTTCCATGGAGAGACTCTTTATATAGTTCTGGACTCTGGAGGTCTGAAATGAAGATGCCAACAGGTTGGTCACTTCAGGAGATGCTGAGGGAAAGATCTTCTCCAGGTCTTGCTCTATGGTTTGCAGGTGGCCATCTTCTCCCTGTGACCCCTCAAATTGTCTTCCTTCTGTGTGTCTATCTGTGCCAGTATACGTTTCCCCTTTTTATAAGGACATCAGCCATATTGCATGAGGGGCCTGTACTACTTCATTCTGACCTCTACTAATTCTATCTGCAACCACTGTGTTTCCAAGTAAGCTCACACCCTAAGGCACTGGGCACAACCAATTAGGAGTGACATCAGCTATAAATTTGAGGGGGACACAATTGAACCCATAAAACAACCTCTTTCAGGGAAGAACAGACAAAGGATATTTAATCTGCTTTTAGAAAATGTGTAATATGCTGCCATAGTGGCTCATACCTGTAATCCCAGTGATTTGGGAGGTGGAAGCAGGAGGATTGCAAGTTTGAGGCCAGAGGTGGCCTGTGTAATTTAGAGAGACCCTGTCTCAAAATAAAAAAAAATTACAAGACAAAAATGGGCTGGGGATGCATGCCAGTGTTAGAGCACTTGCAAAGCATGTGTGAGGCCCTGGGTTCAACCCTCAAGTACTGGGGGGAAAAAAAAAAGAAAGAAAATGTGTAATTTGGTTATAAACCAAATCTAATCTAATTAATTACCCAGATGAGTATATTAATGGTGGAATGGTGATTTTGCGGCTGACACAAACCTGGGAGGGACAGGTAATTTGCAGCACGTTCAGATCATTAAACCAAAAAGATCTCAACAGGCTGGGATTCTGATGAGTTCCATCAAGGTGAAATGAGCACAAATGAGGACCTAAGTATGTCCTGGCCTGTAGACGTACCACCGCGGTGTCCGATTGGGTCAGATCTTGGAAGCTAAGCAGGGTCAGGCCTGGTTAGTACTTGGATGGGAGACCACCTGGGAACACCAGGTGCTGTAGTGTGGGTTGCCCCTCCCAGTGGTTGGTACCAGGACCCCACACCGGGGGACTAGCAAGTGTGACAGAGACAAGGATGGCTTTGGGATGCCTTTAGATTAGATTTTATTGTACAGCTGCTGTAAGGAAATTGGCGGTGGTTGGGGGTGTCCTCCACGAAGGCTGGCTTCTTCTCTGCTACTGATCTCCTATGATTGCTTTCTTGGTCTGGTGATGGAGTGGCCTCTGAAATGGCA
This sequence comes from Pedetes capensis, assembly GCA_007922755.1. Classification (NCBI taxonomy): domain Eukaryota; kingdom Metazoa; phylum Chordata; class Mammalia; order Rodentia; family Pedetidae; genus Pedetes; species Pedetes capensis. Next base: position 55,293 of record VMDO01001742.1, read on the forward strand.
GGCAGTCTTCTCTCTTGATCTGGCAATGGTATGGCCCGTCTGAAGTGAAGTGGCATAGCTGCAGAGTGGAAAGTGAGCTCTGCTTATATAGTCTTTGTTTAACTGCCTCAAGATGGCAATCAACCAATCAAAGGGTGGCTCAATGGTGGCATGAGGGGCTGGGCACAACCAATTAGGAGTGACATTCAAATAAAGGGTGAAACCGAATGTCACTTTCTGGCCAATCAGGGGATATTCTTTAGTGGCCAATCAGGGGGCAGGGTGAGGGTTGGGAGTAACCAATCAGGTGGCAGGGGGTCCGAGAGGGCAGAGGCCATCTTGGCTCACTTGTCTCCAAGAAGACACAGATGTGGGACAAGGGTCATTGGAGGCCATCTTACCCTGGCGCATAGATTTTAGACCTCCAGGTGGGCTAGATGGACCTTATCCTAATCATACTTCTTTATCCCCTGGGGCTATCCCATAATATTCTCTATACCATAGGTGTGGGAGAAGGACCCGGCAACCCACTCCCAAAAATCAATCTCCATTGACAACCCTATGAATAGCAAAGAAACACTGACAATAGTGTTTCTCCTGTTGTATGTAGGGTTGCTATGAGTCAGACACCAACTCGACGGCACCTAACAAGTATGTCCTGAAATGAGATCCCCTAAAAAGGTGATAAAAGTACATTCGAGGGCAGGCAAAGGTTTAAGTCCGTGATAAGCTTGCTCACCCCTTCAGCCACTGACTGATCTGAGAATCTTCACCGCCCATCTCCTAGTGCAGTGCCAGCCCTGCAGCATGAAACACCCTTGGGATGTGGTTTATCTCCCGATGGCCGCTCTGTCTGAAGTCACACCCAGAGGATGCCTCCTCCTCCAGCTATCCTGAACACCCTAGAAAGCTCCACACCCTCAGCCTTGCAGATGAGAACCTCCAGCCAACTGTGCTGGAAGCTAGGGCCATGAAAACAGAGGCTAAGTGGAAGTGATCTTTTAGGCTGGAGACAAGAAGCCATGGGCGGTACAAAGCTTTCTGTCTTAGCAGGATCTCCAAGTAGAAGAAAGTCTTGGTTTGCCTATGTTCACTCCCAGGCTAGAGTGAAGGGCAAATGTGCGGGGGAATAAATGTGAACATGGGACAGATGCGTCTCCATTTGCAGTTGGGTCACATCCCAATAAACCCATCGTAGGTTGAAGATATCTTAAATCGGAAATGCCCTTCATATGCCTAACCTACCAAACATCAAAACTTAGTCCAGGCTACTTTAAACATGCACACATTAGCCCTCCGTTTGGCAACATCATCAAACACAAAGATTATTTTACAATCAAGTGATGAATGTTGCTGTTGTTGTTAGATGCCATCAAGTCATGTCCAGCTCATATTGATCCTAATGGGGTTTTCAATGGCTGATAGTGCCGGGATTGTTTTGGGAGTGGGCTGCCACATCCTTCTCCTATTTTTTTGCTGTACTGGGAATTGAACCCAGGGCCTTATCTCATGTAATTTATTGAATGCTTGTATCCAAGAAATCCTGGCAACACAGAACCCCATACAGTATTGGGCCATTGGGCCATCACCCTTGTGGTTGGATGGCTGACTGAGGGCTATGTGTTGTTGCTGCTGCCCTAGGGAAAAAGAGAGAGGGAGCCAAGGGGAATGAATCATACCAGGTATTTCAAGGTGGAGGAAAGACCATAATTTAAGCATGGATTCTGCTGAGTGCATATGGCTTTCATGCCATGGTACAGTCAAAAGGCTTTAAGTTAAATCATAAGTTGGGGATTGTCTGTACAAAGAATAACTTTCATTGTTGTTTTTGTTGTTGTTGTTAGGTACTGTAAAGTTGGTCTGATTCATAGTGACCCTATGTACAACAGAATGAAAATGAAGTGCTCAGGTTTGACTTGGGCAGTAGGGACTTTGTCATAGTCAACATCCATTGAGCATTTGCCAAGTGCCAACCTGCTCTTACTGAACACTGTCTAGGGAGAGACTCCAGGATTTGCCATCACTGACCATGTTGTTGTTGTTGTTGCTGCTGTTGTTAGGTGTCATCAAGTCGGTATCCGACTCATAGCAACCCTACATACAACAGGGGAAACACTATTGTTAGTGCTTCTCTGCTGTTCATAGGGTTTTCAATGGTGGATTGATTTTTGAGAGTGGCTTGCCAGGTCCGTCTCCCAAGCCTACAGCACCTGGTGTTCCCTGACAGTCTCCCATCCAAATACTAACTAGGCCCAACCCTGCTTAGCTTCGGAGATCTGACGGGATCAGATGCCATAGGGCTGTCGGGCTGGGATTTAGCTCAGTTGGTAGAGCACTGCTTTGCAGTCTCTGAGGTCCTGGGTTTGATTCCCAGAACTGCAAAAATGGGAGACGGACATGGCAGTCCACTCCCGAGGCAATCCCACAAACAATAAGCCATTGAAAACCCTATGAGGGTTGCTATGAGTCGGACACAACTCGACGGCACCTAACAATCGCTGACATGGCTGTATCTAATGTCAAGAACCCTCTTAATGAGAAAACAGTCTCGATCAAGCTGCTTTCTTCCCCAGACCACAGAGTTTAGAGAAAGTATTTGCATGCTTATGAGTGGATTAGAAGTAAATTTTACTTCTGGAAACAGAACTCTGTTCTTCATATCTCCCCATTTAAGCCTGAGCCTGGGCTGTGGTGTATGAAATCTAATCTCCAGGACCAGGAAATTGTTATTTATTTGAATGCTTCCCTAAAGCCCATTAGGCTGTCTGGAGTGTTGGTTTTGATGATAGATTTCCTATCTGTGCGGTGAAACCCGGAAAGCTCAGGTCTGTGTGTTCTGCCTCTCTGTGCATGGCCAGCTCTGAAGGAGGGGATGAGAGGCCCCACCTGTGACTGGCAGGCACCCTCTTCATTAGCAGGGAATGCTCTGCAGACCCCAACACCTTCCTTAATATGCTGGCTTTGTGCTCGGAGATAATTTGCAAGTGCTCTTCCAGCAATTGTGCTTGAGCTTTACAAATGTTTTCCTTCTAATTAAGAAAGGGAATTGGATGTACTCTTGCCTGGCTAAATTTTTTTCTTCTTCTTCTTGGCACAGGAATCAGGGTGGGAAGAAAGAGCAAAAGAAAGAAATAGCAAAGAGATGTTTAAAAAAACAACAACAAACAACAACAACAAAGAAACCCCATCTCTGATCCCACTGATGATCAGAGCTGGGAGTTCATTCCTTCTAGAAGACCTGCACTCCCCCTAGGTGTAGGGACTCCCAAGCTCAAATCCAATCTATAGACTACAATCATGGAAATAAAAATACTGTCTACAACCAGGTACCTTCAAGGATTTTTCTCAGCCCACAGACTGTGGACAGATGATTTTTGAATAAAGCACATGGGACTTTATATAACCTCCCTTTGAGAGTTCTGATTTACCAGTTAGGATAAGGGATTGTCTGCACATATAGAAGATCAGAAACCACAACTCACTTAAAGGAGTCCAGAGAATGGGCAGTCCAGCACAGATCTGCCCACTACAAAACATTTCTGGGGACATAAGGCCTTTCATTTTCAAACTCTGATCTTTAAGTTTACTTCATGGTTTAAGATTATCCCTGGAGCTCCAGCCATCACTTCTTCCTTCAGTTAGTACAAAGGAAGATGCCTTTAAACCTTGTTGCTTTGCCTTCTGGAAAATTCTAGTACTCAGTGTTCTCTTACAAAGGAAAGAGGTGGAATGGGTTTTGGAAGGCAACAGCTGCCTCTGCTTTACACAGGGTTCTATTGGCACTAATGCTGTGCCCAAGCAACTTCTTGCAAAGGGGCTCCCATTCCCAACACACCCTTACAGATGTGGCAACGTGGTGGTTAGGAGCACCCTGTGGGTTTGGATCCTGGCTCAGCTGCTCATTGGTATTCTTTGGCAAGTTACTGAACTGTTTTGAGCCTCCAGCTGCTCTATGCAATGCGGAGCTTATTGTTATCCATGCCTCACAGCATTCCTATGGCAAATAACCTACCTTTCCAACATGGCAGGCCAGCCATGTCACTGTTAATGTCCTGGCTTGCCATCACCTCCTCATGAATTTTGTACTTACCTGGGCAATATTTTTTTCATGTATTCCTTCTGGAACCTTCTGGGTTGGAAGCGTAAAATCACAGAACAGCTTTATTATCTCACATTACTATTTTTCTGACCTGTTCCGTTGGCTCTCCCTTCTCTGTCCCTGGATGATTTCATGGTCAGATACCAATATTTTCCAATACATTTTGGGTACTGCTGAGCAAGTTCAATGTCGTGTTCATTTCATCGTCAAAATCAATCTCAACAAGCAGTTTCTGGTCTGATTTAGCCTGAGGAGCCGGCAGTGAGTTAGAAGTGGTTGATCTGTTCTTTGCTTGGTTTTCTCCCCATTAGTCTGATGCCTCAGGATGGGAGAAAGACAGAAAGAGAGAAAAAAGAAATAGGAGAATATGTTAGGATGGTGGGGGCTGCAGTAATTTGAATGTATCCCCTAAATTCCATGTATTAGAAACTTAATCCCCAATACAACAATGTTGAGAGGTGGGACCTGTCAGAGGTGATTCAGCCAGGTGGACTCTGCCTTCATGAGTGGGTTAACACTGATATCACAGGACTGGACTACTTATCGTGAGAGTGGTTTGGGTGGTCTCCTGATGAAAGGGTGAGTTTGGCTCCCTTCCCTTCTCTGTTACCTCTTGCCCTTCTGCCTTCCACCGTGGGATGGCACAGGAAGATGGCCCTGTCCAGATGTGAGTCCCTTGACCTTGGACTTCCAGCCTCCAGAACTGTAAGAGATAGGTCTCTTTTCTGTATAGATAACCCCGTCTCAAGCATTCTGTTATAGCAACACAAACAGACTAAACCAAGTACTAACATGTCTTCCCTGAGGGGAGTGTTCGTATTCTCAATGTGGCAGATTACCACATGTAGGCCCTTGTTCTTCTGGGTCCTCATGTTGAGGGCTCTTCAGAGCCTACACATGGGCATACTCACTGGGATGAGAAGGATGCCTGTGAGTGGCTGCTAAGGAGCCTTTCTTGCCCCTCGCCCCTGCTGCTTTTCTCTGAAGGGAATCTACCAGAGCCCATTGGCCCTTGTAGAAGGACCTCTCAGGGCTGAACACTGAGACAGTTTATATCTAGTCACCTTCCAAGAAGTCAGCTTGGCCCTTTGCCCTGTAGGAGTTCAGGCTGCTCCCTCTCCTCACCTGGCCACTGGCATTCTCCCAGCCACCTGCCACCTTGTGATGCATCCAGGATGTGCTCAGAGAGGAGTTCCCCAGGGACCGTGCAAGCTTCCCAGCGTGACTGTGGGATGAGACCAAGCAGGGCAGACTCCTCCATCCTCAGGGCACCTCTGTCACTCACTCGGAAGGTGGCCATGGTAGGATCACTTCCTTGTCCTTTCCACTGGGGAGCAGCGCCCTTCTGGAGGGACCGTTTCCTACAAGTCCTGTAGTAAGCTTGCACAGCTCTTGGTAGACTTGTGCCTCCCCATGGAAGCTCTGCAGTGATGGAATTGCCCAATATCCACACTGTCCTACAGGGCAGCCGCAGGACGCCTGGGGCTATTGAGCACTTGAAATGTGGCTCCTGTGACTGAGGAACTGGATATGTAATCTTGTCTCATTGTAACTAATTAAATTTAAATATCCACTTGTGGCTACTGTATTAGCCATGCAGTGTGGTTCTAGAATCTAGAATGAAAGGGTAATGTCAATGATTTTTCTCAGCAGTAGCTCTGAGACCAGAAAGGTCTCCTTGTGTGTCTTGGTCTACTCTCTCAAGAAGATCATCCTCACAGGCCCCTAACCTATAAATAAGTAGCTCTGTCTGTGTCAAGTTGAATTGCTGGTCCACAAAACCACACCTTTAGGGAGATTGACATTAACTTATGTTGATGGGGGCCCCTCTTTGCAGCCATTCTCTAGCCCACCTGCCATGACTTGAGGCATTTGCTCTTTGAAGGATGCCATTTGAAGTCTTAGCCCTTGGCATATTTTTTTGACCACCTGCCAAAAACAAGCTTATAATTATCTTGGCAGAATTATGTATGCCCTGCAGTGTCACCCCAGGGCTTCTGGCTGAGAGGCAGGAGAATCAGCTTTTGCTTTTCTCTCTAGGGATCAAGTGGCAGATTAGATACTGCCAGGAGCCGCACAGGATTCTGGGGAAGCCCATAATTATAGAGAACTAGATAGAGAGTCTTATCTTTGAATGTGGCTACTGTGAGTTCAGAGCTGTCACCGTAGAGAATTATGCTATTTTACCAAGTAAATCCAGTACCGTCCTCAGTAGTAGAAAATTAACATTATGCATCAGAATGTACAATTATTCTGCTTATTCTAATTAGAAATAAAAGATATCTTAATTAGACCAAGAAAAGAAAAACTTTGTTGTTTAGAACACGTTAAAATGACTTCCATTTTATTAATTCAAAGTATGCAGCCCCATAATGTGGAGCAGAAAACTAGGATTTGCTGGTTGCACAGATGGTCAGTTCTGGCTCGCTGAATAATATGAAAGAGTTTATAAAAGTGTAAGGCATGATTCAGAGAATCAAAGGAAAAGTGCCAGGTCTAGAAAGATCAATTGCAAGACATCTCAAAATCCACAGTCAGAGAGAAACTAGTGGGCAGTCTCTTCAAAGGGCTGATATCAGAATGACTCAGGAAAACACATTTCTGCCCCTATATCCTTCATCTCGAGGTTAAATTCTGGAAGAGAACATCTGCTTGGCCCCAGTCCAGGCCAGTCCGAGAGGCTAAGGACAGGGAGTGGGGAGGGACTCAGTCAACGACCCCATCAAGACTGCACAGGACAGAGGTAGGGGCTTTCTCAAAAGCATAGTACTGTCACTAAAAGAAGAGGGGCAGGGATACTGAGCATGTGAAAAGTGAACCCGTAAACACCATGCATCTTTAAATAGTAACAAGGTACTTATTTACACCCACATAGGTACAATTTATAAGAGCAAACTCAGTATTTATTTATCATTGCAATTTCCATCCATGTATCCCAGAATAGTAATGTTCTTCATAGAAAGACAACTTTGGAAATTGTTTGGTTTATTCTAATACGCCCATGCCTGTAGCCATAGCATTGTGGCATCTGATCCCGTCAGATCTCAGAAGCTAAGCAGGATTGGGCCTGGTTAGTACTTAGATGGGATACCGCCTGAGAACATCAGGTGCTGTTGGCTTGGGAGATGGACCCTGCAGCCCACTCCCAAAAAATCAATCTGCCATTGAAAAACCTATGAGTAGCAGAGAAGCACGACAAAGTTTTCTGCTGTTGTACATAGAGTTGCTATGAGTGAGACACTGACTCGTCAGTACCTAACAACAACAACAATATGCCCACTTTACAGGTTGACACCAGATACCCTGCCCAGAGCCGGGTAAGGCAGACATGGGAGAGGAGCAGATATCTGGACTATAGGGTGATGCTCCTGTCACTGTCCCTCTACCTGGCCCATCAACGAGTGCCTTTAGGTTGTTCAAAAGCACATTATTTTCATGCATGGTTGACTGTTCCTTTTGCAACCCCACAGATGCAATTAAATTGCTTAGACATCTTTGTTGTAGAACATTTGTGACCCTAGACTCTAGATTCAAAATTATTCAAATCCACATTAATTTTTATCATTGCCCTGATTTTAAATAGCAACCAGAATAGCCAGGATATGGTGGCAATGATTCTTTTTTTGTGTGTGTGTGTGTGTGTGTAGGTTGAACCAGGGCCTGGCACTTGCATGCTTTGCAAGTGCTGGACCACTGAGCTGCACCCCAGCCCATTTTTTTACTTTCTGAGACAGGGTCTTGCTATGTTATGCAGACTACCTCTGGTCTCAAACTTTCGATCTTCCTGCCTCCGCCTCTGGAGCCGCTGGGATTACAGGTGTACACCACCGTACCCGGCTGTGGTAATGATTCTTAAACCTAACCCTAGGAGTAGATGTCAAGGAAAAAGCCTTCTGGCTCATGACCTTTTTCAGGAGCTTGCCTTCTTTTGGAAATGATCTCCAGCCAAACGAAGATGACCTGGGAGGGTAGCTTTCTCCTAGTCATATGCTTCATTTTTTTGTTTTTATTTCTGGCCAAAGAAAACACAGTGTCATTTCTACTAAAGCCAAGTTTGAGGGGATGGGGAAAAAAAGTTTATTCAATGACCACTAAGTTGATTGGTGCAAATAGTTAATGTTCTCCAAAACCTCTTATTGCCAGACACCTTTGCGGGTAGAGTTTTCATGGTGGGTACAATTTCATCACTTAGTAGGAAGAAGGATTTTTTTCAGATCCAATATGTTTAATGGTGAAATCCGGCTCTTTCATTGTATAGCGTCTGCTATGTTCGTCCCTGGTTGAGCACAAGAGACATGGGTAATGTGTTCTCCAGCCCCTGAGAGCTTATCATCTGTTCAGTACCAGGAGAATGTTGTTGTTAGGTGCCATAGAGTCAGGTCCGACTCATAGTGACTCTATGTACAAGAGAACGAAACACTCCCTGCCCGCACTAAGTGGGTGCTACTTTGCTATTCATAAGGTTTTCTATGGCTAATTGTTTCAGGATTGTTTCGAAAGTGGGCTGCCAGGTCCTTCTGCCATTTTTGCGGTGCTAGGGATCAAACCCAGGGCCTCAGCGTGTGCAGAGCAAGCACTCTACCAACTGAGCTAAAAAGGGTAAAGAAAGTCTGTGTCTGGTGGACAAACAGAAAAGAGATAAAATACCTTCTTGTTTAAAAACAAAAAACATAAACAAGAAAACACCTTTCTCCTAGCAGTCAAAGAATTGAAATTAGAATGCACCTCAAGGATAATATAGGTCATGTGTTGGTTTTAAGAGAATATTGAAGCTCAGAGAAAGCATAACTCGCCAGAGATGACATAGCTGATGGCAGAGCTGGGGTGCTCAGGAGGCTGGAGGTGTCTCTTAGGTAGAGCGTCCCAACAGCTGCACCTCTGACAGCAAAGATGCCTGTCCCCTGCCCTCACTTCTGAGACCCCAGAAATTTCTGATTTAGGTAATATCTCTCTCGGGTGTTTTTTGTTTTTTTTGTTTTTTTTTCCTCCAGAAAATTAGTAAATACTATGGTCTATTTTTTGTGTCTTTTGATGTTTGTGTCTTTTGATACCCACCCCTCAAAAGCCCCAAATTCCTATGTTGAAGACTAAATACCCAAGGGATGATATTAAACGATGGGGCCTTTGGCAGGTAATTAGGTCATCTCATGAATGGGGTTAGTGCCCTTAGAAAAAAGGTCCCAGAGAGCTGCTTGTCTTCTTCCACTGAGTGAGGACACAGTGAGAAGCTGGCAGTTTGCAACTCACAAAGCAGACCCTTACCTGACAGTGATCTACTGGTGCTTTGATCTTGGACTCCTCAACCTCCAGAACTGTGAGCAATAACTTACTGTTGTTATGAGCTACTAAGCTTGTGGTAGTTTGTTATATACATTATGACTAATCTTGAATGTACAGCCCAAGGAATTTTCATGTGTATACACCTGTGACAGCACTATTCAGATGAAGATCAAACATCCTTGCATTCTGCATGTCTTCACTTTGTTGGAGAGCACATGTCCCTCTTTATCCCATTCCCAGCCCAACCAGTGAACAGCCAGGATTTGCCATCTACAGTCCTGGGCAGGCTGTGGTCTATGACTAAGATGTCTAAGAAAATTAGTCATGAGATTGCAAAAGGAATGGTTAACCATTGCGTGAAGATATGTGCTTTTGAGCAACTTAAAGGCATTTGAGGATGAGTGAAGCAGAGTGGTAGATGTGAAATCTCAGCCCAAGTTCACTTCCTCTCTACACCTGCCCTACCCTGGCAGGCATTCCAGGACTCTCTGAAGGCCAGGCTGGGGGCAGGCTGATGAGGGACCTTGGGCAGCAGCAGCCGCTGTTTATTCATTCAGCCAACTGTGCAATTAGCTTGTGGACTTGGCCAGCTCTGATGCCTGATGTTCTGCTGTTGGACATGCCGTTGGGCCTCTGAGGGAGGCGGATTTGTATTCATGATGCAGAAGACTGACTGGCGCTGCGTCTTGGCCTGGATCAGCAAGACACAGCTGGGAGTTTCTACTTCCCTCTGTTCATGGGCTTGGATGTGCATATTATCTAACCAGTTCTCTGCAAGAATATCAAGCCAGCTCTGAGGTCAGAGCCCTAACAGTGCAGACAAGGGGACATGGCTCAGAGTTACCTTGCCCTTGACCACTCTTGCCCATTGTCCTTTACAGTGTGGAAATGAAGAGAGACCTATCCAGTTATAATTTGAGATTCTCTGTGCATGGTGAGGGTACCTGGATTTTGCAAGGTCCCCGACTCTTTTTCCTGGGTGCCCCTCATTGCCCTCTCAGCTCCCACTCTTCCTAGCCATTCTTCAACAGCTCCCCAAGAGGGAATAAGAGTCTGAGAACATCTTAATTCTATGAGTCAGAGCTGAGTGAATCTGTGACTTGGTTTAGAAAGTTCTAGATTTAAAATCAGTTAAAATTCTTTTTTCTTGGAACTTTGAAAGCCTTGAGGTATAGCTGGGCAGGTGTTTGGTTCTGCTTCTGAACCATTTCCCCCTTTCTTTAAACTCTAAGAATGGCCTTCTGAAATTTTATGATGCTGGATGTGGCCAATGGTCTCTTTTTCATTACTGGCTTGGCACCGAGAACTTTGCAGTTTGGAAATTTCTTATATTTCAACTTGGGAAAACTTTTATGATGCCATGTGTGCACTTCTTTAAGCTCTGTTTTTCTCCTGTCTGGAATGATGATCAGTCAGTGGTAGACCCCGCGGGATTCACCACTTCACTTTCTTATCTTTGTTTCATTTTCTTATTTTCTTTTCTCACTTTTGGTACCTTGTTTATTTCAATTTTCCTTAGAGAGTTCCTCGGTTTTATATTATAACCCTTCTCCTTTTATCTCCTAGCTTTCTTCTTTCTAATTTCCATGAGCTCCTTCTAAATCCAGTTGGTCCTTTTCATTATTGATAGTATCCTCTTCTTGCTCTTAGGACATTAATCATTCTTCTTGTTTTGTGTTTTCCTGGGATCGCTGTATTGTTTTGGTCATCTCCAAATTAGTTTTCAGTCTTTATCTTTCACACTGAAGCCATTTTTCAAAAGTCTGAGGAATTTGGGCTAAAGGCTGGGGTTTAGCTCAGTTGGGAGAGCACAGCTCTGCACTCTCCAAGGACCTAGGTTCAATCCTCAGCACCACAAAAACAAGAGAAGGACTTGGCAATCCACTCCTGAAGCAATCCTTAAACAGTCTGCCATTGAAAACCCTATGAGGGTCGCCATGAGTCGGACTGACTAGATGGCACCTAACAAGTTGTGTTACAGTAAGAGAGATTTGGCTTTTGTTCCTAGTGCCTGGCACAAGGCTCCTAACACCCTTGGAATTTCCTGATAGAGAGGCCTTAGGTTATTTATAAAGAGTCTTTTAATCACACCTGAGTCTATGCTAACGAGGTGACTTAAGGTGGGGCCCCAAAACAGCCTCAGGATGGGGCAGCCCCCAGAAAGATCAAATGGGACTATTTAGTCCCACCTGCTCACTTGAAGGCATGGGAAGGGCTAGAAATTAAGCTCTATAAGGACTCTTCAACGAGCAACTTCAATATGCTTCTGGGTCCCTGGCTGCATGGAGGCACCAGGAGGGTCACGGGCCTGGAGAGGGAATGAACAGTCCTCCCCTCACCCCCATGCCTGGCCTGTGTGGCTCTTCCATCTGTGCGTTTTATAGTAAACTGGTCGGCTAGTACACTGTCTCTCTGAGTTCTGTGAGTGGTGCTAGCCCATGATGGAACCCCAGAGGAGGGCACCTCAGAAGCCCCTAGTTTTCAGCCAGTGGGTGGACCTGTGACGGTTGATCTTAATTGTCAGCTTGACTGGATTGAGAAACACCTAGAGGGTCAGTAAAGCACGATCTGGGTGTGTCTGTGGGGGTGTTTCCAGAGGTGATTAACCAAAGATGGCGGACTCTCCCTGAATGTGGGCAGCAGCAGGTAATAGGCTGGGAGCCCAGATGGAACAGGAGGAGGAGGAGGAAGCCAAAGAGCGCAGGCACTCACTCTCTGCTTGGCCACCTGAGGGAAAGAGCCTCTGCCTTATGCTCCTACCACCAGCACACTCTGCCTTGCTTCAGGCCCAAAGCAAGGGATCCAGCTGACCTTTGACTGCAACCTCTGAAACCGTGAGCCACAATAGATCCTTCTTCTTTTAAACTGTTTCTCTCAGGTATTTGTCATGGTGACTACGCACAACAACAACGAAAACCTGACCAGCGCAGGTTGGTGCGGAGTGTCATTGAGCCACATGATACAAATACACCAATAGTAGTGACACTTTAGTTTTCTCCCTTTCTCACTCCCTCCTCTCTAAACTCTAAACAGCGCACTCCATAATGGAACTGACTTGGGGATCCTCCTCTCCTCTGGACTCTTTCCTCTCGGTTCTCTGTTGTTGTTAGATGCCGTGGAGTTGTGTCCAATTCATGGTGGCCCTCATAGGGTTTTCAATGGCTGTTTCTGGATTGCCTTGGGAGTGGATTGCCATGTCCTTCTCCCATTTTTGCAGTGCTGGGAATTGAGCCTGGGACTTCAGAGACTGCAGAGTAGCACTCTACCAACTGAGCTCAATCCCAGCCCCTGGATTCTCTATTTGCAGACAAGCAAATGCCTTTACCAGCCTGGAAGTCTTTCTTGCTTTGCTGCCCTTTGAGCCATTGTCCTTTGCCTCTCTCCTTCATCAGTTTCCCCACACTGTCTATTTCCCTGTTACATCTAATGGAAATGGTTGTGCTGAAGGCAACCAGTTACCCCCTTGGTTAGCAAATGTGCCTCCTTCTTAATTTTCCTACCTTGGATTCCACATGACACTGTCCAATATTCCACCTGCTTTGGGGACAGAAGTGTTCTCACCTCTGCCTCCATGTACGTACCCCTCATGTGCACGCATGTGTGTGCCCCTGTATACACACAGGTATACGCACACAGAGTCAAGTCCAAATGCCCAAGTCAAATCCTTGCCAGTCTGTCTTCCCTCTTCCACCAGCCAAAGTAGGTCCTTCCCCTGCCCTCTACCCCTCCCTCACACTGACCTCCTCATCCCCTCTTAGGTTTTCAACTCTCTTCTCTGTGCAAATAATGCTCCTCAGTCCTCTACATCTGGGCCTCCCTCCTCCCCACTCCCTCCCTTCTTCTCCCTCCCTCCCTCGCCCTCCCTCACTCTTTCCACCTCCCTCCCCCCACCTCCTTTTTCTCTCCCTCCTACTAGTTCCTTCCTTCCCCCTCGCTCTCTTCTTCCCTCCCTCTCCCTCTCCCTGCTACCCCACTCGGTTCTCTATTTGTAGACAAGCAAAATCCATTTCTCAAAAGTCTGAGGCATTTGGGCTAAAGGTTGGGGCTTGGCTCAGTTGCTAGAGTGCTGCTCTGTGCCCTCTGAGGCCCTTGGCTGCTCTCCTTTGCAGCCTTCTCTCAGGCAAGCCTCCTTCCTGACACCCAGGAAACCCTGTGGAAGTTTGCAATCATCACTTGCTCTTATCAGCCTGACACAGTGCTTCTCAGCATCAGAATGACCTGGGGAGCGACTGCAGTGCACCCCCACTGTGACTCATTCTGCAGGTCTGAAACAGGACCTGGGAGTTTGTATTTCTCAGGCGTTCCTGTGGGATACAGGTGCCACTGGTCTGAGGACCCCAGGTAGCGAATCAGTGGATTAGTAGAAACATCTGCCAGTGAAGGAGCTGGGGTTTGTCCTCAGCATGGATGAGCAGCTGTGTGGACTTAGTGCAGTAGTTTATCCTGCAGCTTTGCTTCTTCCTTCATTCAGTATCCGCCCAGCTTTGCCAGTGTGATGTGAGTTCAAGGAAAGCATTGTTTTCTTTGCAAGAAGGATTCTCAGCTCGTCTCATTCCTTGGCGGAGTGGTTTCATCTGTGTCCATAGGGCAGCATCTGTCCTGGCTGGGGAGGATATACCTCTACCTGGCGTCCTGGGGCCTGGCAGGCTTGGCTCCATTGGTCTGGGGAAGAGTTGCCCATTTCCTCACATATTCTGGTTCTCTGGGTCACCTGCATTGTATTGTAGGTGCTTGTTTGTAAGAGCTTGATACTGGGCCACCAGGAGGCAATCTTCATTCCAGTCAGCCTCCCAGGGATTTGTCCAACCTGGAGACTAGATGGACCAGCCCACTCTCCAGGGGACACAGGAAATTTGTGACATTAAATGCTGACCATGACTCTAGTCTCTAGGAAGAGAAGAATAAATGGATATTCTGCCTGGTTTGTTTAGCCTCAACTCCCCATTGTGTAGCCACAGAAAAGTAGCTTCCTGTCTTAGTCTATTTTCTGTTTCTGTAACAAAATGTAAGACAAGCAATATAAGAGTAGAGAGCAGACATGTGCAGCACAGGCCATAACACCAGGGGAACCTTGCTTCATAACAACCCACCCTTGCAGTAACTAATCCAGTTTTTCAACCCAACTCACGATGACAGACAACCTAACTCAATCTTATAAGAAAGACATTCACCCACTTGTGAGGGGAGATCCCCCATGACCTGATTATCTTTTGAAGATCCCACTGCCTGTTGACACTCTTATACTGGGAGTCAGATGTTAGCATGAGTTTTGGGGTGACAACCCATGTCCACACCACAGCACCCCCTCACATGAAGTGCATCTCTATCTTTGAATGTTGGTGGGGGTGAATGGGTTTCATTTTCCATTGCATCCTGGCAGCCCTGATTTCCCTCAGCTCCATTTTATCTACTGTGAGGGCTGCCAGAAAACCAAAGTAAAGCTAAGTTCCCTGCATGAATATCTCCAGGTTCACCAGAGCAGACGTGAAGGATGAAACGTGGTCATATTCACAAATTACTCATTCAGTGTGGCAGCAGGCCCGTGCGTACTAACAAGTCTGTTACCTGTCTCCAGGAATGCCTGACCTCTGGGCCTGGATGTCCAGCCCTTCATACTGCCCCAGGGAATGAGGCTCCCTCATAATGAAAAATTTCTTTCTTATAACTAATTCAGGAGCTTCGGAGAGAAAGCATGGCCTTTCATCAGATTGCTGTTTTATGTCTCCAATATCCAGCCTCCTGCACACAGTGGGTGGCTGGTAAGTGTTCGCTGGAGTGGACTGAAGGGTGGAATTGAGGTTCTGATTATTATCAGAACAGGTAATAGGCCTGCTCCAGGGGTGGCTCTCACCTTGGTGACAGTTCACTTCCTTTATGTCCAGTCATAAAACCATCCTTGGCCTCCCAGGAACGTTGCCCCAATGAATTCTTCGACTTGCGTTTTGAGATGGCCAACCCACCATTGTTCTTCTCTATGGTACCAAGTCTTGGGGCATACACAAAGTTATAATGTGCACATTGAAATTGTTTGGCATGGTGGAGAGCAAGATATCACTGTGTAGCCAGTGCTTTTCTCTCCTCTGGGGACAGGGAAAAAAATGGAATGCTGGCATCTAAGGATTTGATGCTGAGGCAAATGAGATGAAAAATACTGGTGCAGAGAAAAGAAAATGTGCTAGGATGAAATACCTGGCTTTGTCACTCTAACTGTCACCTGTGGTCACATTTCAATTGCACAGTCTGTGGTAGATGCCTGCTTTTGCTCCAGCCAGGTCTCACACTCCCCTATGGATCAGTCTTAGTACACAGGACCCTGTCTCCGCATTTGGGATGAGGGCCCCTGCCTCTGGTGTTGTCTTGTTGTTGTTGTTAGGTGTCACCAAGTCATGTCCGACTCAGTGATCCTCATAGGGTTTTCAATGGCTGATTGTTTCAGGATTGCCTCGGACTGGATTGCCACTTCCTTCTCCCATTTTTGCAGTGCTGAGAATCAAACCTAGGACCTCAGATACTGCAGAGTGGTGCTCTCACAACTGAGCTAAATCCCAGCCCCTGATGTTGTCTAGGATTTGTTTAATTAGGATAAGCATTACCACTGACCAGTGGCATCACCAGTTTTTGGATAGGATGAATGTTTGGCCATTGTTAGGAAGGAACCTCCTGTTTCTTTAAATTATATGTGGATTATTCTTATAATCTCTTTTCTGGACATGGGTTATTGAGCACACCTAACAAAATATAGGTTTTGACCAAACAATACAACAAAAAGATTTGAGAAATAGAAAGAGAGTGTAACCCGAGGCTGCCCCGGTTGTGAGATGTCAGCCAGCTTCCCTGACTTCCTTTTTCTCTTCTCTCTTTGCTGATCATCAGGGATCACCCCAATGCTCATGTGGCATCCCTCTCAGATGGGAGAGATCACTAGAGAAACATCTTGGTGCTCGAAACAAGCGCTAGGGCCGCACTCAGCCAGGAAAGCCCGTAGCAGACTGCTGTTGAGAGAGCTGATCCAGAATGGATGCTTAGCAAAGGGTTAGATCCAGAAGTTTCTGGCTGAGGGATCCAGGAAGAAAGGAGTAATAGACCGAGATGCTACTGTAGGCCTAACCAGTGGGTGAAAGTCTGGTTTGGGAGCCATGGGGCACAGTTGGAGGCTACTTGACTTGCTGTCTGCTGCAAATCAATGAGGAATTAATTAAAGGCTACTCGAACTGTGTCTGCTTGAAGTGTGAGGGATACGGTGGTTCCTCAGACATGTTGTCCCTGCCCTCATGAGGATTTACAGGCCAGTGCAGAGAAGGACACTAATTAAAGAATTATACAATAAATGTGAGTCTTCAAACCTGATAAATCTACCTACAATGGAGAGAGACATGGTGCCAGGGGAGTGCATAGTAGCTGGTGTGGCCCCGGGAAGGGTCTAGGAAAAGACAAGAGGAATCCCCTGGGGGTGAGTGTTGCATCCCAGGATGACAAAATGCTGGATCTGTCTTAGACTCCTTCCTTCTGCATGGGTAGGAAGTAGACAAGGAGCACAGCAAATTTAGGATCAGCAGTGTGACTTTGGATTTAGTGGAAATGTGGCTAAAAGCCCGTCACGGTGGTACATACCTGTAATCTCAGCAATTTGGGAGGCCTAGACGGGAGGATCGTGAGTTTGAGGCTTGAGGCAGCCCAAGTAACCTAGCAAGATCCCATCTCAAAAAAAAAAAAAAAAAAAAAGAAAAGTAAAGAAAAATGAAAAGGGAGCTAGGGGTGTGGCTCAGCGATAAAGCACTTTCCTGGCATGTGCAAGGCCCTGCATTTGACTCACAGAACTCAAATACACACACACATACATACATACATACATGCATGCATGCATCCATATATACATACATTCATTTGACTACATTCAAATATGTATATACATTCAAATGTATATACATACATTCATTTGGCTCACAAAGGTGAGCCTAGCTGGACAAGGCTGGACTCCTATGTACGTAATTTTTTCTGTCTTAAAAATTATCTTCATCCCCAAGGTTCTACAGACTTTTTTTTTTTTTTTTTGCGGAACACATAATCATCTGAATAGTTAGGAACGTAGGAGAAGGGGAAGCAACTGTAGAAATCCAAGTATTTCAGCTTAAAAGAGGAGAATTCCTTTGGAATCTTGAGATCATTTCAGCAAAAGTGACAAATACCATGCTGTAGGTGGCACACTATTCCGGAACCTCTTGAGAAGCCTTTGTCCCGGTAGGCTGATCCCAGGTCTCCTGCCCTGAGTCCTAAGTGTACAGGATTGCCTCTCTTCTTAGAGGCTGCCTCTAGGACCTCAGTCCATCACACCCCTCATGTTACTGCTCCCTGCATCTCCATCCCCTAATCCCCTTTCCCATCTGGATGTGCACCCCACTTCCTACCCATGCAGAAGGAAGGAGTCTAAGACAGATCTAGAAGTTTCTACGTGAATGCCAGGTCATCGAGGAATATTCTGGGTATCTTTAGCCATGGAAAACATCCCAGAATTCAACCTGGAATCTTCTACTCTTGTAACCAGTTGGACATTTTGAGGTCTGGCAAGGGGGCTTATTTTGGTATCTAGGACAATTTTCCTATCTCTATGGGAAAGCAAGATGTGATGTATAAAATAAGACATGTGTGGGAGGGTGTATAGCACATTTGCCTTTGAAATGGGATTATTTACAGTAAGACGAATGTAAAATTTTCTTGGCACAGGCTATGGGTTAATTGTCTGGAAGAGCCAAGATGGAAGGCCTCTGTAGTTAGAGTGTTAACTAAGAAGAGAACTTTCCATCTGCTGTTTGCGCATGCTCAGAGTCGTACCTGACACTGTCCAAATGCTGTGGAGGGGGAGGGTGATGCTTCCATCGGAGTCCAGCTCCCAAGCTTGACTTCCTCTCTTCCTATCCTCAAGGGAGTGCCACAAAGCCTCAGCAGGTACTTGCGGACCTCTGAGGCTATTTTCAAATTTCCTGAAGCCTCTGATAATTTGGCCTATTATTATTCATAGGCGGAGAGAGGAGACTGGGAATCTCATCTGATAAGGTGAAGAAAATGAATATTCAGCAGACTGAAGAATAGGCATGGACCAATCTAATTAAAAAATATTTTTGAGCAAAAAGGGGGAAGATGTTTCAAAGACACAAATTAGAGGTATAAAGGCTATTTGGGAGGGTATTGCAACAATCCAAGAAAAGGTTAATTGCGGCGTGTGTTATTTAGGGTGCTCATTAAGTGGCTGTAACCAACCATTCGATGGACCCCTATGGAACACAGTGGCTTATGTAAGATAGAAGTACTTTAGTCTCCTGTAGGTTTATATACCTTATTCCATCTACAAGAGGGGCTGGGAAAAAAGTCTCTACCTTGACAGTTCTTGTCCAACTAAAACCCTGTTCGTAGGGAAAGAGAAAGAATGGATGTAAGAAATGGGCTGACCTCCCACAGGGTAATGATATCAGGGCTATTGGCCTGGGGTAGAGTCAACACATGTTGCTGTTAGGTGCTGTCAGGTTGGGTCCAACTCATAGTGATCCTATGTACAGCACTCCCCCATTCTGTGCCAGGCACATAATCATTTTTGTGTTTAAGCCTATTGTTGCAGACACTGCATCAATCCATCTAGTTGAGGGTCTTCCTTTTTATCATTGACCTGCCAGTCTCCCAAACATGATGTCCTTCTCCAGGGATTGGTTCCTTCTGACTACATGTCCACCATACGTAAGATGCAGTCTAACCATCCTTGCTTCCAAGAAGCACTCTGGTTGCACTTCTTCTAGGACAGATCTGTTGGTTCTTTTAGCAGTCCATGGTATATTCAATGTTGGTCTCCAGCACCATAATTCAAAAGCATCAGTTCTTCTCCTGTCTCCCTTATTCAATGTCCAACATTCAAAACCATATGATGAGACTGAAAATACCATGGTGTGAGTCAGGTACATCTTCGTCTTCAAAGTGACATCTTTACAACAGCTTTTCCTAATGCAATATATCTTTTGATTTCTTGACTGCTGCTTCCATGGGTGTTGACTGTAGAACCAAGTAAATCAAAATCTTGGACAACCTCAATTTTTTTCTCCTTTTATCATGAAGTTGAGTGCTGACCCAGTTGTAAGGGTATTTGTTGATGTTGAGTTGCAATCCATACTGAAGGCTGTGTTCTTTGGTCTTCACTAGTAAATATTTCAAATCCTCTTCACTTTCAGCAAGCAGGTTGTGTCATCTGCATAACACAGGTTGTTAATGAGTCTTCCTCCAATCCTGAAGCCACATTCTTCTCCATACAGTCCAGCTTCTCAGATTTTTTTTTTTTCAGCATAGGAATTGAAGAGGTCAAATGAAAGGATGCAACCCTGATGCACACCTTTCTTGGCTTTAAACCAAGCAGTGTTTCCTTGTTCTGTTTGACTGCCTCCCGGTCCCAATATAGATTCCTTATAACTACAATTAAGTGATCTAGTATTCCCATTCTTCACAGTGTTATCCATAATTTGTTATGATCCACACAGTCAAATGCCTTTGTGTAGTCGTTAGAATGTAGATAGATGTCTTTTTGGTATTTTCTGCTTTTGGCTAATATCCATCTGACATCAGCAATGATGCAAT
This sequence comes from Pedetes capensis, assembly GCA_007922755.1. NCBI lineage: Eukaryota > Metazoa > Chordata > Mammalia > Rodentia > Pedetidae > Pedetes > Pedetes capensis. Next base: position 75,262 of record VMDO01001742.1, read on the forward strand.
GATGTCCCTGGTTCCATGCCCTCTTCTGAATGCAGCTGGATTTTCCACAGTTCCCTGTCTATGTACTGCTACAGTTGCTTTTGAGTGGTCTTTAGCAAAATTTTGCTTGCATGTGATTTAATGGTATCCGTTGATAATTTCTACATCTGGTTGGACCCCCTTTCTTGGGAACAGGCACAAACATGGATCTCTTCCAGTCAGTTAGCCGGATAGTTGTTTTCCAAATCTCTTGGCATAAACAAGTTAGTACCTCCAGTGCTGCATCTGTTTGTTGAAACATGTCAACTGGTATTCCATCAACTCCTGGAGCTTTGTGTTCCACCGATTCCTTCAAGGCAGCTTCTACTTCTTCCTTCAATACCCTTGGTTCCTGATCATTTGCAGCTTCTTGAAGTGGTTGGTAATCCACCAGTTCTTTTTGGTGTAACGACTCTATGTACTCCTTCCATCTTCTTTTGATGTTTCCTGTGTCATTTAATATATACCCCGTAGAATCCATCACTGTTGCCACTCAAGGCTTGAATTTGTTCTTCAATTCCTTAAGCTTGAGAAAAACATAGCATGTTCTTCCCTTTCGGTTTTCTGTCTCCAGCTCTTTGCACATATCATTATAATATAGTAGGTTAAAATTGACGGTTGATTGGTATGGGAAGCAGGAGGGAGGGGATAATGAGAAATCTCCCCTGTTTCTGGCTCAGGTGACCAAGTGATGCCCTCAAGAGAGATAGGAAGCATGTGATGAGGGAGGAGGCCGAGTGGAAAGATGAGGTCATCTGGTTGGGATATGTTGGTTTTGGCCTTCCTGTTGCTTCTTTAGGGGAAGCAGCCAGCCCTTGAACTCGATATGCCAGGAGGGAGAGAGGTCCTGACTGGTGACAAGAGGAGACAGCATGAGGAGTTACATGAAGCCCTTCCCCCAAGGCCCTGACTTTGCTCCCTGCCTGGTTATCCTAGTCTGTCTGGGCTACTATGGGAAAATATTATCTGCTGGGTGGTTTATGGGCAGTAGAAGGTCATTTCTCATGGTTCTGGAGGCTGGGAAGTCAAGATCAAAGTGGCTGTGGATGTAGTGTCTGGGGAGGGCCTGTGCTCTGGTTCGTAAATGGCCCCTTGTCATTCCATCCTCAAGCTGAGTTAGTCCTCTTTTATAAGGATACTAATCCCATATGTGGGGCTGGGGTTTAGCTCAGTTGGTAGAGCGCTGCTCTGTACTCTCTGAGGACTCAGGTTCTATGTCCAGCACTACATAAAGGGGAGGAGGATGTGGCGATCCACTCTTGAAGCAATCCCAGATCAATCAGCCATTGAAAACCCTATGAGGATCACTGTGAGTCAGACGGGGATCCTACTTGACAGCACCTAACAACAGTAAGAAGTCCCATTCATGAGTGCCTCACCTGTGTGACCCAGCCATTTCCCAAAGACCCATCTCTTCATCCTAAGCGTGGGCCTTAGGATGTCAGCATGTGAGCTGGCGGGTGGCGGGGGAGCGCATTCATACTGCACTGATCTTGTCATTCCATCCCATCCCTGCATCCAGCCAACACTGAACTTCCTGCCTTTCACTGAGAGGCCACACTCTCTGATAAAGCTGACCTCTGCAGGTGGCAAGTCCCTCTCTGCCAGGTCATTTCCCTCTTTTCCCCTTAGTTAATATCTCCACTTCCTCTGACATCCAGCCCCACAGTGACCTTCCCTGTGAAGGAGCAGGCAGGTCAGGGCAACCACTAGGTCAAGGCCCACATCTTGTTCCACTGTCAGTCCCTGTAGCTCAGCTCAGAGACACACAGACACCTAACGCAACTGAAGGAAAGGATCAGGCCTTCCTGAGGGGTGCCAGCTGCTCCTTCCTGTGTGTTCCCAGTCATTCTACCACCGATTGCTTTGGACATGTACCCATCTGCTTATATGCTGTCTCTCCACTTAGGCTGCCTACTCCCAGAGAGCAAACTGGATCTGATGCATCCTTTCAAAATAGTTCTTCCTGGAGCAGAATAGATGGCCAGGCACAGTGGCACATGCCTATAATCTCAGCACTTGGGAGGCAGAGGCAAGAGGATCAGAGTTTGAGGCCAGCCTGGCTACATAGCTAGTTCAAGGCCAGCCTGAGCTACCTAGCAAAACTCTGTCTCAAAAATCCAAGTGCTGGGGATATAGCCCTGGCATGTGCAAGGCCCTGGCTTCCATCGCTAGAAATGTTCTAGCAATACAAAAGAAAAAAAATTATTTACAGACACCCTAGTGTTCTTATTAGCCTACAGACTTAGTACTGTGGGGTCTGATCCTGTCAGATCTCAGAAGTTAAGCAGGATCCAGCCTGGTTAGTACCTGGATAGGAGACCACCGGGGAACACCAGGTGCTGTGGGCTTGGGAGAAGGACCCAGCAACCTACTCCCAAAAGTCAATCCTCCACTGAAAACCCTATGAATAGCAGAAAAGCACTGACAATAGTGTTTCACCTGTTGTACGTAGGGCCGCTATGAGTCGGACACTGACTCAATGGCACCTAACAACAACAACAAGTGTTCTTTTTAGGACAGTTTGGAGTGAGAAAGATCCTAGAGGTGTCTGGAGATTTTGAGGAGGCTTCTTGGGAGAAGTGAGGTTGAAGACTTGACCTTGGAGGATACATGAGGTTTTTATAGGTCAGGGTTCGGGGAGGCAACCAGGGCTGAGAACAGCAGCCGCAAAGACACAGAGATGGGCATGGTGAGTGTGAGGCTGAGGTTCCAAGAAAACTGACCTTGTTAGAGCAGAGGATTCAGCCTGGGGAGAAGAGAGCAAGGACTGACTTGAAAACCAGCAGACAGAGAGGTAATGGGGAGCCAAGGCAGGTTCTAGAAAGGATGTCATTATTGTTTTTGCTTTAGAGAGATGAGTTGGAGATTAGGGTCCTGTTGTTGTTGTTAGGTGTCGTTGAGTCATGTCCGACTCTTAGCGACCCTCATAGGGTTTTCAGTGGCTGACTGTTTTGGGATTGCCTTGGGAGTGGATTGCCACATCTTTCTCCCATTTTTGCGGTGCTGGGAATTGAACCCGGGACCTCAGAGACTGCAAAGCAGTGCTCTACCAACTAAGCTCATCAGGTGATGAGCATCTCAGCTGTTGTCAGAAGAGGAAGAAGGGAATCTGAGACACATTTTGGAAAGACAGATGGTTCTTCATGATATGTTAGTTTGAAGGCTAAAAAGCCAAACGTAGATCACTCAAGTTTTGTAGCATCAGGACAAAAGAAATATGGTTTCATTGGTGACATGGCCAATGTAGGAGGGAGGGGTGACTTGGGAGGGCAGGAAAAGCAATTGGCTCACCTTGGGGCCCCTTCAGTGAGGGCAGGGAATGTTCTGGAAGTCTGCAGGACAGGCAGGGGTTGGTCTGCAGTTGCTCTTTTTGATTTAATTCTATTTGGCTGAGTTGACTTGACATCTAGCCATAGCTTGTTATTGTGACCTTAATGTCCTATAGATAGACTAGTATCTGCAAACCAACGAGAAACTTCTCTGACAATTGGTGGAGTGTTGTATTGGCCCTTTTGCTTCTTTCTCTACATCCCTTGGCAGAGTGGTGGCTTTGGCCTCTGTCCCTAGAGCGTGTGCATCAAGGAACTTGGCCAAGCGTACCGGTTTCCTGTGGTGGCCATAACCAGTACCACAAACTGGGTGGTTTAACACAACAGAAATGTATGATCTCGCAGTTCTGGGGGCAAAAGGTCCAAATCATGCTGGGTTGGTTTCTCTGAGAGGGAGTCCATTCCATGCTTGTCCCCAAGATTTGGTAGTAGCTGGCTGTCCTCAAGGTTCCTAGGCTTGCGGCCACATCATTCTTGTCTCTGCAGCTGTCTTCACAAGGTCTGCCCAGTTGTGCCTCTCCATGTCTGTTTCCCCTTCTTTCCTCCTAGAGGGAATTATCATTGGACTTAAAGTCCATCTTAATCCAAGGTGATCTCATCTCAAGACCCTAACTGTAATTATATCTGCCAAGAGCCAGTTTTCTGATAAGCTCATATTCATGGGTTCAGGAGTTTGGACTTGATGGAGAGCAGAGGGGGGCTCAAGTCAACCCACTTGATATGAGGGAGTCTTTTTGTAGATAGGTGTTTTGTTCTTTTTTTCCAAAGGTGCTCAATGGAAAGTAAAATATATTCTTAGAACCAAAAGTACTGAAAGCCTATTCTCTGCAAACAGCAGCATCCAGCTGGGCATGATGGTGCACACTTATAATACCGGTGAATCACAAGGTAGAAGCAGGAGGATCCTAAGTTCAAGGCCAGAGACCCTGTCTAAGGATAAAAAAGAATAAAAAATGGCCTGCAGATACAGTTCAGTGGCAGAATGCTTGCAAAGCATGTGTGAGGCCCTGGGTTCAACCCCCAGTACTGCAAAAATAAAATAAAATAGCTAGATGCTATGATACAAGTCTGAAATCCCAGAAACTTGGAAGCTGAAGCAGGAGCATTGCAAGTTCAAGGCCAGAGGCAGCCAGCACAACTTAGAGAGACCTTGTCTCAAAATAAAATAAAATATATCAGTGGTGGAGCACCTGGGTTCAATCCTCCAGTACCAAAAAAATTAATTAATTGATTGATTAATTAAATAAGAACATCAGCATCTTGTGTGTGCTTGACCTAATAGTATTTTCAACTTTTGATGGGTTTCTCAGGAGAATGTGTACTTGGGAGCAGAAGGGAGCATGGACAACAAACAGGGCTCCCTCACAGATCCCATATGAAGGGAGCAGCCAGAGGAGCCCAAGAAAGGAGCCCTTGGGAGTTCAGGGCTGAGAGCGAGCCTGGGCGCCAGGTGTAATGGCTGCACGGGGTCTGAGCGATCCTTGTCATGAGCTGCACGTGCAGCCGGGATGCAGGCTAGGGAGCACACAGGCTGCAGGAGTGAGCCAGGAGAGAGCAGAGGTGGGAAGGTGTGAACCCCCTTCACCCTGAGCTACCACCACGACTGTGTGGCGAGGGTGAAGGTGAAGGTTATTTACAGCAACCCCCCTGCCAACAGCTGCCCCGAGAGGGGTGAGAGGAGGCAGACCAGATGAACTTTGCCTTTAGCACTTGCGCCAGGGAAGCAGAAGCCAGGAGAAAAATGTATTAAACAAATCTTATGTCCCAGGAGATTTGGGAGGCCTCCATATGCATTTTAAAGGGCGTCCTGCCAACTGGAGGAAAGAAACAGGTGGATGTTAAGCAAACATCTGTTTTTTGATGCCGTGACCCTGATCCAATTCATTTCCTGCCCCAGAGTGTTGGTGTTTATTTGGTTCAGCAAGGTCAAGATAAAAGGATGGGTTTGGTCTTTGGCCATATGCATGCACAGGTAACAGGAAAGGAGAGGGAGAGGAGACTTCTGCATTCAAGGAGAGATACCAGAAAATTCAGTGCCCTGGAGCACATGGACTTGACCCATATAAGAACTCCTTAGTCCATGGTATTATTTATTCACAGTCTCTGCCCATCTTAGGCATTCAGTTACCTCCTTCCCCAGCTCTCATTAGATCAGGAAAGATGAAACATGAAAAGGAAAAGCTCTTGCTGGACCCAGACTTGCTGACAACTGGGAGACAGGAAAGCAGATGCCCTGATGATGATGAGATGGACATGGAATCGGTGACTACATGCCGCTCACACAGATGCTGCCTCTGTGAGCAGACCAGCTGGGATGGCCCTAATGAGGACCTGACATCCTCTGCCTCAAGATGACCAAGGTTGTCACTATTCCATGTAGTCACTCAGTAATTAATGTTTCTGAGACAATTCCGAGTCAGCTATGCAGAAATGAAGTAAAATGAAGGATGCAGAAAAATGAATATTGCCTTCTGTCAAAGTAAAGGAAAATACCATGCTAGGAAACTGTTCAGATCCTCTGGTTCTGAGTCACTGAGGCCACACTCCATCAGGCTGTGTGCCCTGATCATGGCAGCAGGACATGAGAAGGCAGAGGTGGTTCTCCATGACAGTGTGGCCCAAGGACTGAGTCTGAGGCTACCTCCTTGGGGCTTGAGTCCTGCTAGCTCCGCAGAGCTGAGCCTCTGTGGTCTCCTCTGTGAAGTGATGGTTCTAATACTGTGTCCCTCCTAGGACAAATGTGATGGTGTACATGCAGCACAGAGGCCTCTGGAGCCTCTCAGGGAGGGTCCTTCTTGACGTTCCCAATTCCTGGTGGTTGGGAGCAGGACTTAGCATTCCTTGGCTTGTAGGTTCATCGCTCCAGCCTCTGCCTTTGTCCTCGCATGTCCCCTTCCACTGTGTGACTCTGGGTCTCTCTTTTCTATTCTTATATGGAAACCAGCATTGATTTTAGGATCACTCTAACCCAATATGACTCCTAACTAAGTACATGTACAAAGACCCTGTTTCTAAATAATGTCACATTCTGAGGTTCTGAGTAGACACACATTTTGGGGAGATACTCTTCAACCTCATACATTATTTCCTGGTATGATTTGCAATTTTTTTGAGAAGGGTCTTTGCTGAATAGGTAACTCCCTACCTCCCCCAGGACCTTCTCAACTTGAAGGCTGGCTAAACCCTGAAGTCTCTTGAGGGACCCTCCCTCCTCTGGCTTAGACATCTGTCCCTAACAGGGTGCACATAGTTCAATGAAAGCGTTGTCATTGCCATTTTGTTTTAAGCCTTACCAAACACTGAAGGCTGGGTATGAATGTGTTTGTTTAGGCCGCATCCCAAATCGTAACAGTGACAGGACAGTGACAGAGCAGACCCATCCTTGATCTTAGTTCATGCTCACAGCCCCTGGAAATGTGGGCAGGTCAGACGGCCTCATGTGACAGAGGAAAAGAGTGAAGTCGAGAGAGGTCACACAGCAGTGAATGGCCTGTGCCCTCTTCAGATTGCAACCAGGTGGGATGGAGAGACCTTACCTTTCTGGCGGGGACAGTGGCTTCGGCTCTGCAAACAGTTCTTGCACCTGTAAAGCGGAGCGGCTCTGGCCTTTGGGATGCTGCTGTGAGGATGGATGGGTCGGCATGAGCTGTGCTGCTGGAGATCGCCTCTCGCTTCTCTGCTCTTGGGTGCAGCAGCTGACTTCTCAATGACTTGCCTCCTGGGTTTGCTCAGTGGTCGCCCTGCTTGGTCCCCAGTGGTTTACATTTGTGAAGTGGCAAGTGTGTTGGGGAAGCAGCAACTCGTGTGTAGCCACCGAATCTGAGCATCTGTCTGGGAGGGTACCAAGGGGACCTCCTGCGATGCCCCCTCCACTCTGCCAGCTGGCACTCGTGAGCTCGTGTCTCGGTCCTGCTGCTCATAACCACCTCTCCCTCAAGTAGGAGGTCTTGCCTGTCTGTGTTCCTGACTCTTCCAGACCGAGCTGAACTAGGGGCAGGGGACGGGTGGCAGCTGCATGAGATCTGCCTAGAAAAGACAGTTTTGTAAATAATGTGGAATGACAGGGGCCCTCGGGGTAGGTCCAGTGGAGTTCTGTGTGAACGCCCATGGTAGTTCAGAAACACACATTGATATGAAGCAGGCCACCACCAAGCTTTCAGCAACAGAAATTGTTGTTGTTGTTGTTGTTAGGTGCTGTCCCGTTGGTGTCTGACTCATAGTCATGACCCTAAAACAACAGGTGAAACAGTATTGTCGGTGCTTCTCTGCTGTTCATAGGGTTTTCAATGGCGGATTGATTTTTGGGAGTGGGTTGCCGGGTCCTTCTCCCAAGCCTACAACCCCTGGTATTCCCAGGTGGTCTCCCATCTGAGTACTAACCAGGCCTGACCCCATTTAGCTCCCAAGATCTAATGGGATCAGATGCCACAGGGCTACGGCTGCAGGCAAGCAACAGAAGGGAAAGTGCAAAAATCTCATCCCGAATTTTCACCCTGGCTGTGGGGTGGGTTCTTTAGTCACTAGACTTGAAAGGGATTTGGTTTGGTCCTTCAAGGCAGACCAGAAAATGTGCCATAAGGCAGTGGCTGGACCTTCCAGCTGGGCCACTCTTATGGATTGAGGATTGAGGTTCACCCATGGGAATTAGCCGGCTCCTTAGAACCTGGCCTCTTGCAACCGCCCCCAAGTAATTATTCAGTCTGATTGACCCAGTGTCCCCAAGATTATCTTGTACGATACAACCTATAGGAAAAAGTTCTCGTTCCTGGAGGCTTCTGTTAATAGGGAGTTCTGCCCACGAGGTTGCAAGTATGTGCTTGCTCCGAGGTCTCTCGTTTTCCTTGTCTACCTGTGCCTTCCCCTACGTGTCTGTCAGCTTGTCATGCTGTGGGGGCTTGCATGGTCCTGTGATGCTGAAAGCTATGCCACTGGCATTTCAGATACCAACAGGGCCACCCATGGTGGACAGGTTTCAGGTGAGCTTCCAGACTAAGACAGACTAGGGAGAAGGACCTGGCAACCCACTCCCCAAAACAATTAACCATTGAAAATGGCTATGAATAGCAGAGAAGCACTGCTAAATATAGTGCTGGAAATTGAGCTCCCCAGGATGGAAGGCATTCAAGAGACAACTGGGGAAGAGTTACCTCCTTAAATTAGAATTGACCTTAATGATGGGAATGGAGTAAAGCCCCTGGGACCTCCTTTTGCCGATGTGGTACTACTCAAAATGAGAAGAAACACAGTGACTGCAATAACAGACTCAAACATAAAAAGATCCAGTGTATGGCACAGTGTTGGGTGGTGTTTCATTCTGTTATACATAGGGTTACTACGAGTTGGACCTGACTTGATGGTACCTAACAACAACAGCTGTACCTTGCCCCTGATTCCCCAGTGTGTCCAGTGGGTAGTATAGTCATCCCTTAGTATCTATGGGGACTGGTTCCAGGATCCCCTACTGTCATTGTTGTTGTTAGGTGCCATCAAGTCATGCCTGAATCATAGTTACCCTCACAGGGTTTTCAGTGGCTGAGTTTTTCACGATTATTTCAGGAGTGGATTGTCAGGTCCTTTTCCCGTGGATCCCCAGCAGACACCAGAATCTGTGGATGCTTAAGTTCCTATGCTAAATGGTGCAGTGTGTGCGTATAACCTTGGCACATCCTCCTGTGTACTTTAAATCACCTCTAACTCACTTATAATACCTAATGCAACATAAATGCTATGTAAGTACTTATTATACCATAATATTTAGGGAATACTCACAAGGAAAGAAGTGTGTACCTGTTCAGTACAGAAGCAGTTTTTTTTTTCCCAAATAATTTCAACCTACAGTTTGTTGAATTCATGATATAGAACCTGTAGAGCCCAAAGACCTGTTGGACTTGAATCACCTGTCAAATTTGTTATAAATACGGCATCCCCGTCCCTGCTACATCTCATCAAACTCAGATGTGGGTTTTGAGGAGGGTCTCAGATGATGCAGATGCCACTACCCAGCTGCAGAAAGCTCTCAGGACAGTGGCATAGAATGGGAGGACCTCAGCAGCCTGGAAGCTGGGCTGCCAGGGATGGGGGTCCTCCGAGGTCCTCCAGGCATGGGATCATAGAGCTGATATAGAGAAGGAACGACTCGGGGTGAGTGCCACCATAGGAGGGTTCATGTTTGGAAATGGAGCTGCTGACAGCAAGTGAATATAAGGGTGGGTGGTCAGAAAAATGGGTACTCACATTAGCTACCCATGAAATCAGGCCCCCATCTAGCCAAGCAGGTGCCATGAGATCCCTCCATCCCTCCTTCACTTCTGTCTTTCTTTGTCATGTAACTAGGTACCATTATTCCCTTGACAATGAGTGCCCATGAGTTGTTGTTATTGTTAGGTGCCATCGAGTTGTGTCTAATTCATGGCAACCCTCTAGGGTTTTCAATGGCTGATTGTTTCGGGATTGCCTCAGGAGTGGATTGCCATGTCCTTCTCCCATTTTTGTGGTGCTGGGAATTGAACCTAGGACCTCAGAGACTGCAGAGTGGTGGTCTACCAACAGAGCTAAATCCCAGCCCTGCCCGTAAGTTAGACAGGCATGAATCACAACATGATACTGCCAGGATACAGCAGAACAGACGGGAAAAGTTTAAATGCCTGGACCTGGTGGGGAGAGAAAGGGAGGAAAGGCAGAGGAATTCGTGTTTTTTGAGCTCCAAGTCACTCTAGGCTGAAGAGGACCTTGGCTTAGAAAGCAGAATAAAGCTATCAAGCCTACATGGCAAATGTGCCCAGCTAGGTACAGACAGATGGAGGATGTTTAAACCAGAGGCCACTATCTCCTTTTGAATAAAGAATAGGGCATGAAATGGCCCACATGCCAGCAGTTGATTGGGTCCGTACTGGGCTGATTGAATTCTTAAGGCCAACTGATATAATTGATACAAGATTGGGGTTCCTGAGAAGCATGACATCAGACTCAGCTATTTACCTTTCTCTGGTAAAAAGGGGTCTTAGGAAAAAGGATTGCACTGGGCTCAGGCTGGTACAGGGAGGTGAAGCCCTGGTCAGTTTCGCTGTGTGCTGCTCTGGAGCTGTTGTTTGGTAAAGTGAAGAGCTGTAACTAAAGAGCAGTTACTTGGTTGCTGGGAAACGGGTGGTTTTACCACCCAGCGTCATCACCAAAGTCTTCCAGGGGAGCAAGGCGAGCTGCCACAAGCCCTCCCAGGCTGTGAGCTTCTCAGGAGCCAGGCATCAATCAGTGGAGCAAGAGTGAGCAACTGTGATGGCAATCAGCCCACCGGAGACAACTAGAGTCCCTGCAAGGGGTGTGAGCCTATCTATTCTGAGCTATCCATGACACCAGTGTCCCCTCATTCATTTGCATTTCCATGCACCATGTCACCATGCTGGGCAAGGACGGCTCCTTATGTAGAGAAAGCAGGGTGGTTCCCCACCATTTTGCACCCAGGGCCATTAGCTGGAAGCCTGGAATCGTTAATTTTGATTTTCAACCTGCTCGGACTGAGAAGCACCCAGGAGATTAGGAAAGCACACCGCCTGGCGTGTCAGTGACAGTTTCCAGAGAAGATCAAGGGGCAGAAAACTGGCCCTGAAAGTGGGTGGCACCAGCCCAGATGGATTAAAAGGGGGAAAGGAGAAGGCCCGCGGCAGAGGCATCTCTCTCTCTCTCTGCTTCGTGCCCACGATGGGAGCTGCTCTGGTCCCGCACGACCTCCCCACCATGACAGACTGAAATCTCTGCAGCCTTGAGGAAAAGAAACCCAGCCTCCCTCTTCAGCTGTTGAATCAGGTCCCAGTGGCGCAAAAGTCTGACTAATATAAAATCTGAGCGGCTTTGACCACCGTATCATTCCCAGCAGCTCTCTGGCTTTATGAATGCCTTCCCTTCCTCGTGAGCCTTTTAACTCCATGGCCAGGCTGTAAGGAAGCAGAGCTGCCTCCAGGTCCAGACTCCATCTGCGCTTCAAGCTGCTCCGCCAGTTCAGAAGCTCTATGGAAATGTCAGCCCTTGGTTCCCCCACCCCACCCCTCCATAAAGTGCCTACCTAGTCCAAAGCTAAGCTTGAACAATTTTTTCTAGGCATGCAGAGGGTCAAGTATTCCAGGTCCCATTTCAGTGGTTAGGGAATTGGTCAAAAGCTGTGGTCAGCCTGGTGCTGGGTCATAATCTATGTGTTTGGCCACACCGCAGAAGACAAATGTGCTGTGATATTTGATATGTCATGTGTATGTATGTGTATGCATATGTGTACGTATATATGTGTGTGTATGTATATGTGTGTGTGTGTGTGTGTGTGTATGCATGTGTGTGTGTGTTGGAAAAAGCCAGTTTCTCTCTATTTGGGAAAGATGCATTCTAAGCAGTGCCCTGTCCTGGCTAACACATGCCTGTCATGAAGTGAAGTGAGTTCAGGTCAGTTCCGCTGGGCCACAGTATCGCCTCTAACCAGCCTTTTCAGATCCAAGCCTGTGCATGCGATCTTCTCTCTTTCCTCTCCCTGTTCTCCTCTGCTATTTGGATCACTCCTTTTCATTTCATTTCCTCCCTTCATTCCTCCCACACCTGTTGATCCCCCTCCTGCCAGGAGTGAAGCCCCAAGCTGTGAGCAGCCATTCTGTCATGAACCAACACACACCCGGTCCCAGACAGCCCATGGTTCATCCACACTTGCCTTCTCCCTCCTTCTATTCCCTCGGCTGTGCCCCGCCAGGTGGGGAATGAGCTCCCTTATTCATTTCCTCCTTCCAGTGGGGTGATAGTGTTTTCTCAAGCAGGGTCAGTCATTATACACGTGGGTTTTGAATACCTACTATGTGGCTTTCAGAGCTATGGACAAACAGAAGATGCCAAGGCAGGGCTGTGCCCCCCTCCTTCCCAAGTAGCTTAGAGACTGGGTCAAGAGAAGTAACCCACGTAAAAAGTAGACAGTCAGAATTAGAGGGTGACAGTGTGGGCTGTCATGTAGATGTGGAGGTACTGGGGGTGGAGAGGCCCAGGAGGCCTCGACACACTGCATTTGCAGATTATGGAACAGAGGTGAGGTACGGTGAGGAAGGAACAAGTGTGGCGTGAAAGATGGGAACCCCAAAGGCCACTTTTACCAGAGTGTAGGCCATCGAGGGATAAAGTAAAACCTCTTCCACAAGAACCCAAGCCAGCTGGCCCTCCCCAAAGCCCTCCCCAAAGCCATTGTGTTGGAGAGGGCTCAGGGGCAGGCAGGAGAGCCCAAGCTTATCGCTCTTCCACCCAACTGTGCCATCTGTCGGAATGAAGAAGGCCTGGCTCTCTCATTTTGGTGAGAGAAGGGGAAGAGCAAGCCATGGCAGGGCACAAAGGAAGAGCACCCAGTCCCACAGGAAAGGAGTGTAGGCAGTGGGAGAGGCTTGCCCTTCTGGGAGGAGGGAAGAGGTGAGGCCCAGCTCTGTGCCTTGCTGCCCCTTCTCCCCGCAGGCTTTTAACGCTGTCTCTCTCTCAGTCTCTGATGACTAGTTTATGACATTTTTAAAATTAACATAGTGTCAGACTTTGCACTCTGATTGTTTGACATCTAGAAGATAAAAGTCGCTCTGTCTATAATTCACACGTTGATTTTTCTCCTTTCTGTATTACAGTTGGCCTCTGCCACAGCTAATGCGCATTACAATGCAGTCTTGTTTTATTAGGAATCTGAACCAGTGTGCTTATCACCCATTGGCATGTCTTCTTGTTGAAAGCACCTTGCATGAAGGCAAAGATGGTCTCCACCAGGCCACGGAGCCTCAGCTCAGGGGTCCTCTCTTGCAGGGTGGACCTGGAGGGCCCACAGTACCTTAACTCTTCACTTCCTCTTGCACATCCACCCCAGTAATGCACCAAATGATTTTCTGTGTATATCTGTGCTGCTAGTTCCTTGTTTCTGAAAATGTAGGGCTGTGCCAGAGTTTTTATATGGGCAACACACAGGAAGAGTATAGAAGCTTACCTGGCATGTGTGAAATGCTAAATAACATCACCTATTATTTCTTTTTCTTTTTTTCGTTTTCTTTCTTTCTTTCTTTCTTTTTTTTTTTTTTTTTCCAGTACTGGGGGATGAACCCAGGGCCTCTTGCTTGCATGCTCTGCAAGTGCTGGACCACTGAGCTGCACGCCCAGCCCTTTTTTTCTTACTTTTTTGAGATAGGGTTTCACTAAATTACGCAGACTGCCTCTGGTCTTCAACTTGGGATCCTCCTGCCTTTGCCTCCCCAGCCGCTGGGATTACAGGTGTGTGCCACCATGCCCAGCTGTTACCTATTATTTCTAACACTATTAGGATCACTTATAACCAAAGCATATACTTAGAATAATCTCTTAGAGTTTACTCATGTGCAAAATGTGTGTGGGCACCAGGCTGCCTGCTTCTGAAGTGTAGGGTGTGCGCATGTTCCCATTAGCAGGAGTTTAATACCATGTAGCTAATGAGTAACCCACATTGTATAACTGAAAGGTCTAACAGAATGGAAGGCATTTGTTCCTGTCCTAGCTCTAGTTTCAAACGTATATGACGCCCTCAGGGATTTTATAGGGCCTGCCGCTCTTGTGGCCAGCGTGATGGTGTATGGGCTCAGGTTCTGGGAGAAGCAGGTGCGGAGGAGGGATTAGACTTGCGAGGAGCTCATTGAGGGAAATGTCTGTGGGGTCAGAGGGAGGAGCAAGGGTTGGTGGACAGCCTTGGCTGGTGCCCTCCAGAGGAAGGGGGAGGAAGGACGGGAGGAAGAACATCTAGCTCTTGCACAGTTCCAAGCATGTTTTGGTCAGGCCCATGGGAGGTGCCAACGCCAAAAAATGTCCTTTAATAAGAGACCCAGGTTCTACTGCATGGACCTACCCTGGCCCCCACCCCACCCCTGTGGTCACTGGCCAGGGGCTGTTGCGGGGAGGGGATGTGGTGGTGGCTCTGAGCCTAGCACCTAGGCTCTCTGATTTTCATGGCCACGGAAGGTGGACAATGGATGTCACCTGGGACAGGCTATAACTTAGGATCGATACCCTCTGTTTCCCTTTTCCCTCACTGTGGTTTCTACTGCAGTGATATCGGCGGGCAGATCTCTAGAGATGTTTGTGAAGCATCCTTGGGGGGATGCAAGAAACCAAGCGAGCCCTGGCAGCGGGGTGGGTGGAGGTGGGGTTAGACTCGGAGCAAGGTTTTTTCATGGATCCATCACAAAACATCGTCCCAGTGGTCCAAGCACTGGGTTCTGAAAGGCAGCTAGAAATGTGCAGAATCAATGGCTTCCCTGGAAGAGTGGACATGCAGGAAAACAATGAAAACATTCCATGTTCTCAGCTCTCATCTGCACCCTTTCAACAGTCTTGTTGTTGGTAGGAGCTTTAAGTTGGATCCAACTCATAGCGACCCTGTGTACAGCAGTACAAAACACTACCATACACTGTAGCATGTACACAATCTTTATGTTTGAGCCGATTGTTGCAGACACTGTGTTTCTTCTCAGTTTGAGTCATGCTGTATCAGCAAAAGGAGCCAGGGGCTTTACTCCATTCTCGTCATTAAGATCTACTCTACTTGGAGGAGGCTACTCTTCCCTAGTCATCTTTTGAATGTCTTCCAGCCTGGGTAGCTCATTTTCCAGCACTATGTTGGGCAGTGCTTCTCTGCTATTCATAGGATTTTCAGTGGCTAATTGTTTCAGGAGTGGGCTGCCAGATCCTTCTCCCTAGTGTGTCTTGGTGCGGAGGTTCAGCTGTAATCTGAAGTTCAGCTGTAATCTGTAATCTGAAGTTCAGCTGTAATCAGTGGCCCTGCTGGTATCTGAGATACTGGTGACATGGCTTTCAGCATCCTGGCAACACATAGGCCCCTGTAGCATGACAAGCTGGCAGATACAGGGGAGTTCAACAGTTTTAAAGGGTTTCAAAGTGAAAGGCAGATTAGAATCGCATACAGGTTAGCTTTCTCAACCTCAAATCTGATCCACCTGAGATTCTAATCCACATCTGATTTTGTATGCCTTTAAAACTGTTGAAAGGGTGTGAATTAGATTAGAGAACATATAGTATTTGCTGCAACCTCTTGGCAAACAAGGAACATGATGGTAATAGGCATTGCCATTTTGCTATTATTCAGATTTGGGAATTTGCTTTTGGTTTTCCAGCTTGTGGCCACTGTCTTGAGCATCTTGAGGATCACTACAGTTTAGTGGAAAGATAAGGAACCTAGAAATTCAGGTATCTAGTTTAGCATCCTAATTTCTCATGTCACTGAGTGGTTTGTTCAACAATGTTATCGAGGGTGGGACCTATGCCCGGTACTGCTGGGGACCAAGGCATTTAGAGCAGATCCCAGTCCCAAAGAGGCATATAATTTTCACTACTAGCCTAGCCTATCTATAAAATGATTCTCCGTGGGGAGAGAGGGGCACATTCCATAAAGATCAAGGATTGAGGGAAGCCCATCTTTGATCCATTTCCTTGGTAGTTTGTTTAATCAATAATTAGTTTATTTCAAATTTTCTAATAACAGAGATGGTATAAGTTTTACATCTGAAGAGGGCAGGGTAGGGGAAGAAATATAATTTCTCTTCAACTTTCAACATTTGTAGTTGGGAGAGACCCCTACAACAAATGATAGATTCTCAAGAAACAAACAAGCTTATTATGTGTGCAAGGCACATTGGGCAGGAGAAACTTCCACAAGAAGTAACTCAAAGCCATGGGTTAAGACCATAGCTTATGTGTTATTGTTGTTGTTAGGTGCCGTCTGACTCATAGCAAACCTGTGTACAACAGGTGAAACACTATTGTAGGTGTTTCTGCTCTTCATAGGGTTTTCAATGGCTGATTGTTTTTTGGGAGTGAGTTGCCAGGTCCTTTTCCCAAGCCTGCAGCACCTGGTGTTCCCAGGTGGCCTCCCATCCAAGTACTAACCAGGCCCAACCCTGCTTAGCTTCCAAGATCTGATGTCACAGTGGTACAGCTGTATGCCTAGCTTATGTAAGAACAAAAAATTTGAGAGAAGTGACAAGGCAAAGGAAAACAATTTTGTCTTTTAAAGGTGGGAAGCCAGGGGAAGGTGAGTACACAGAAAGACACTATCAGCGAAAGGGTAGTTTGGAGGTTCTCCTAGTACACGCTCTGAGCTGAGGGTACACTTTGACCAGGGAAAGCATATTTCTCTAAGCAGCATCTTTACCTTCTGCAGGCAGGGAAAGTCAGTTCAGAGGACACTCTCCGAAAGGTTTCTCAATTGCCTTCAGCTCAGAATACCCAGTATGTCAAATCTACCTCTTTTAGGGGTGACATTTTCTGGTTTCCTTCAGCACATGGAAGTTTTTCCTTTCTCCCCCCACACTGTTTATCTTTATTGTTATGAGATATGCATAACAAATTTTGCCATTTAAATTTTTTTTTAAGTTCCGTGGCACAGGGTATATTTGTACAGTTATGCAACCGTTAACACTTTCCACCTCCAGAATTCTTTCCATCTTGTAAAACTGCAATTCTATCTCCATTAAGCAATAAGTCACCATCCTCCCTCCCTGAGTCCTGGGCAGCCCCCCTTATCCTTTCCATTTCTAAGAACTTGATATGATTGTGGGATTATATATTACTTGTCCCATTTGTGACTGGCTTATTTCATTTAGCATAATGTCTTCAAGGCTCATCATGTCATAGCATGTGTCAGAACTTCCTTCCTCTTTAAAGCTGAGTAATATTCCATTGTATGTAGCATTTGAGTTTCACAAGTTGTGGACTTCTGCTTGGTTGTACAATAGGTAAAAGACACACTGGAAGATGAGCACATTGCAGGGACAAATAATTGTGAACTGGGATCCATAATAATTGTGTATCTGGGATCACACCACCTGGTATTAAGCTATTGAATGATCTGGGGCCACTGGGCATCATTTTCATTCTTAAGTTTACATCCCATATTCTACCATAAGGTCTTGTGGCCTCTGGCCAACAAGAGTTCCTAACAGCTCGTAGTAGCTTCGTCATTGCCATCCCTGCTGTGCCTGTGGTTGTAGATCAGCACTAAGCTGGCGCCTGGAGAAGCCAGGACGGGCTGGTCATTTGATTGCTGTGTGGAGTTTTGAGGTTGGTGAAAATTTCCCATTATCTCCTAGCATTGTCTCGAGGCACAAGTCAGATGTCTTTTTGTTGAATGAGGAAAAAAAATCTCTTTTGGGGGCATCTTAAGACACAAACATAAAAATGACAAACACGTTACTGGCATCAAAAATAGCTGCCTTGTGACCGATGTGCTTTTAAAAGGTTGTGGCTGTAGGGACTGTTGCTGGTGGTTTCATTAGAAGGAAATCACCCCGCCCTGGCAGGCCCAGCTCCCTGGACCTCTTGGCTGCAGTTCTCAACATGCCAGTGGGGGGCGCCCCTCGCCAGACTACTCTGATTCCACTGGCACTGGACATCTGGTCCTCTTTGACTGGTTGCTGAAACTCCTCACCTCCACCGCCATGGGTCCTTGTTTTTCTCTCTGACTGAGTGGCAGGGAGAAAATTGCTGCAAATTATAGATTTGTAACACAGCTTCTACCAGAGTGTAGGATCAGAGCTAAACTCAAGCTTAGCGCAGAAGCCCCCCACGATCCCATGCCTCTGGCATTTATGCCGACCCCACCCCTCACTCTGTCCAGCCATAGCTGCCCATGGTCATCCTGTTGTTCCATGGAGTCTCTTTTTTTGGCATGAGACAGAAGCCACTTTATCCCTTCTTTGGGGTAAAGAGGGTCACTGAAGGGGTACGTGAGGGCTGAAGATAATATAAGGAAATCTGCTATCCCCTAGTGACCCAACACCTCCACCAATCCTTTAGTCACCCACCATGGGGTCTATTCAGTTATTGCTATGGATGAACCAAGGGAATTGGGGGACAGAGGACATTATTCCCCAAATACCCTTGTTGTTGGCAAGCACAGAAGAGCTTTGCCTTAGTTTCTCCCAGTAGGAAGCCTGGGATTTGAAAACCAAAAGGAACAGCAACACACACACACACACACACACACACACACACATAGAGAGAGAGACTGCTCCTTTCAGTGAGTTACAGGGTTTCTGAGACCCCAGGCTGTTTCCCATCTCCACACAAGGTCAGCCATGAAGACGGCCCTTTACCCAGCCTCACCGCACTTCTGAGTGAGATGCCTTCAGCAGGCTCAAGAAGAGAAAAAGACCAGGAAAGAGTGTGTGACAGAGGCTCACAGAGTCCCCAGGCCTCCCTTTGGACTCTGCTGTCAGAGCATGTGACAAAATGGCACCAGTCTGAAGAAGACCAGATGCTGGACCCAGAAGACATTGAGTCAGCTGAGCAAAGTGTGGTGACAGTCAAGGGAGGAGCATGAGGCAGCAGAGGGAGCAGAGGCAATGGGTGCATTGCCACATTTGCCAGGGGGACTCGAGCTTCCCAAGGGGCAGCTTTTGAGAAGGGATCCGGCTGTAAACAGGTGCCTTGGGGTTTCCTTGATAGATGGGACATTGACCCTCAACCTCTGTCCTGGAAGATTTGTCAAAGACCTGGGTCAAATCCGAGTTCATGCATGAAGGCTTGGTAACTCCTTCACATCAAGCTGGCCACTCCGTCTTTCTGTCTCCTTTGTCAGAGCACTTGTGCTTCATTATGTCCTCGCTTCTAAGCAAGTGTCCAGGACAAAGGAGGGGCTCTATACATATTTGTGGATTGGATAATGGAGTATAATACAAAGATGAGTGAATTTTATTTTATGTAGACGCAGTCATGAGACGGGGGAGGACGAGTCTGTGAACAGCTCTGAAAGCACTTAATTATCTGAATTCTCCCAGGCAGTGTTTCCCAAATGAGTGCCAGAAAATACAGGTTCTGCAGTATGTGAATAGGTGTTATCTAATGAAAGGGTTCTGTTGTCAAATGTGTTTGGGAAACAATTATACAGGTTTCGTTACTCAAGGAATTGGAGACTTCAGAATGTTTGTGGATTCAAGAGAAAAAATAAGGTTGCCAAACTCATTAATTTGGACCCTATGCAACTGCTAGTTTATAGTTGTTGTTGTTGTTGTTGTTTTTAAATAGTTATGGGCTGGGGATGGATAGCTCAGTGAAAGAGTGTGTTTTTAGGATGCATGAGGCCCTAGGTTCCCTCACCAGTACTACAGTATAAAAATAAATAAATAAATCATTACATAGCAGCGATTTCATATGAGTCAGCCTAATATTTGGTTGTTGCTGTTGTTGTTGTTGTTATTGTTAGGTGCCATTGAGTCAGTGTCCGGCTCATAGGGACCCTACATACAACAGGTGAAACACTATTGTTAGTGCTTCTCTGCTATTCATAGGATTTTCAATGGCAGATTGATTTTTGGGAGTGGGTTGCTGGGTCCATCTCCCAATATTTGATTAGAGAGCTCTTTTCAATGTTACTGGTAGGCCATGGTGCTCAGTTTGGTCACTGTGGTCTATAGCATTGGTTTTTGAGGTGGAAGGGCTGGAGGAGAAAGAGCGAGGAGGTGGGGGGATCATGAGTGAGCATCTAAGTCATGCTGGGAGGTTTCTCCTGTCCCAGGAGAGTCTGACCTGCTTTGAGGTGATGGGTAGGTGGTCATTATTTCCCTGCAGATTCTGGTACAGTCCTCTGTGCCTCCACCCCACAGCAGCCATTTGAAAACGGCAGTTTAGGGAGAGAACCCCTAGGAAGGCATCGCTGGAGGTCAAGGGCACTTTCCTTCTTCCCAAACAAACAATGGTCTAGTTGCGCATTGAAGGTCTGAAGTGTCACAGTGAGCAGGAGTGAACACAAACGGCCACAAGTCATTGGGTAAGGTTAGAACCTCCTAGGTATCTCGGTTGTCCAACTGTGATGAAGAGGAGCTCGGCATGGGTAGGGATGGAGTGGGAAGGTCTGCAGAGGGTGTGGGGAGACAAGGTCAAGCCATCACACGCTGCTCCTGCAGGACCCTGGCAACAGCATATCAGGGACTCCTGCATCCTTTTTGGAGGGTCCAGCTTTGTCAGCTCATGCTCTGTCATGTGTCCTAGCCTCTCGTAAGGTGTATGCCTACACCTGCTGTCCATTTCGCCCATAGATCGCCCTTGGACAGGGTTGTAGTTCCTGATTAATGATCGGCTCCCCCTGCTCTGCCTCCTCCTGATGGAAATAGCATGACCTTGCCTTCCTCTTGCTTGCTTCCTTCTGGTGTCCCAGGCCCGTGAGTCCGTGCATTGCCTGTGGCTCCTACAGGAAATGCAATCAAATGGAATTCCTTTTCCCTAGGGATGCATGGCGATGGTCGGGGCTCCCGGACCAAACTTATGTTTGATTTGCGACAAGTGGGAAGGGCAGGAAGTTGGGGCTGGACAGACAGAGGGGTGCAAAACAAGTCACTTCACCTCTCTGAGATCTAGCTTTCTTATCTTTAAAACGCAGACATCGATCCTGTCTCCACCTGCCGGTGGTAGGAGGGATTGTGTTTGCGAATGTGAAACACAATGGCTGGAACCTAGCAAGTGCCCTACAGACATAGCACCTTCCCCTTTCCTTCTGGCGCCTGGCGTTTCCTCTGAGCTCTTGCTTTGAGGCGCTTTTGCAGAGGTTGGAAGTTGGGGTGGAGTTTGACTCACCGGTTTCATTTCTCTTGATTTGGTTGTCGTTAGCTGGGACATACACTATACAGTTTGCATTGTTCCATAGGCAACTCAGGACAGAGCACTAGGGAACAGTGACACATTGGCTGTTGACTCAATAGGTATGTGATAAAGAGGAGTAACCCCCATACAGGGATTCTATCCGAAGCAACGGGCAAATATAACAGAGCAGGTGCCTTTCTCAATGATTATACTCCAGGATTTCCCTGTGGGGAGGTTGGACACTGGTTGGATAGTGGCCCAGTGACACTGGAGGTGGTTGGAGGGCAGTCTCCTCTGGGAGAGCAGCGATGAGAGTTGCCTGCAGAGCTAGCGCTGCAATGGCTGTGGGGCGGGCTCTGTGCTGCTGACTTCCTCCGTCATAAGTACGTGTTCTCAACAAAAATGGACAGGGTGTTGATCGCTTCAACCCCACAGGCATCCCAAGGTGCCCTTTAAATAATTTCCCACTGGTGGCGGAGGTTTAGGCTGAATCACCTACCTTCCTCCCTCAGGGTAACTGAGGATGGTTGCTGGGATGTGTAGGTGGCCAGGGTTGGAGGTAGGTTCAGCTCAGCTGCTGTGAGTTTGCTCAGTTCCTCACATGGAAACCAAAGCTGTCTCTGTGTCTTCAAGCTCAGGCCCGGCTTCCCAAGCAGGAGGGAGCAACAGGCTCAGACAGATTAGTCGGGGCTCTTAGCAGAGAGCAGATGCTTTGCTTTGATGTCCTTTTTAACCAGTTTATGCAAAAATGTGCTCCGCAAAAGCTATATACCATGAGACCTGC
Organism: Pedetes capensis; assembly: GCA_007922755.1. Taxonomy (NCBI): domain Eukaryota; kingdom Metazoa; phylum Chordata; class Mammalia; order Rodentia; family Pedetidae; genus Pedetes; species Pedetes capensis. The sequence goes on from VMDO01001742.1 coordinate 97,000, forward strand.
CAAGCAAAAACAAAACAGGGTTCCATGACCAAAGACATTAGGAAATCTGCATTCTTCATTTTTCTCTGGAGGATTCACAAAATAACAGTTCTAGATGTTTTTTATATACACACACATAGACATGTGTGCATCTATATAAATCTGTGTGTATATACATAAACACTATGCTCATATGTACATGTATATATGTACACATAAACATCACCTAGGGTTTAGCTCTGTTGGTAGAGTGCTGCTCTGTACTCTCTGAGGCCCTCGGTTCGATCTCCAGCACCCCCAAAATGGGAGGACTTGGCAGCCCACTCTCAAAACAATAAGACATTGAAAACCCTATGAATAGCAGAGAAGCACTGACATAGTGCTGGGCACGGCACAGTGTTGGGGAGCATTTTGTTCTGTTCGTCCATAGGGGTTACCATGAGTCAGACCTGACTCGACAGCACCTAACAACAACAACACAAAAATTACAGACACATGTGTGCATATATACACATGTCTATATGTCTATATGTATGCACATACATATTTAGTGTCAAATATATTTGCTAGAACAGTTTCATAAAATGCTTGACATGTAACAGAGCTTGAGCCCTCCAGAATTCATTTTAGGAAATGCCATCCTAGATCTGTCTCTGTTTCATTTTTAAGTGGGTTCTACATAAGCCAGGCTTCTTATAGGCAAGGCCAAGCCTACTTGAGAATATTTCACATGCTGGACACAACCAGAGGCACACCTAAACCAGCATTCCGAATGGGAATGCCTGCAGAGTTCAGGCGGAAAAAGACACGAGATCGGGCTAGTCATGAACATTTAGGTCGTGATGGAGCCGGTGGTGACTGAAGGCCTGAGACGTTCAGACCTTTAAAGCTGTGACCCTCTCAGTGGGGCAAGCTAAGCTCTGCCCTGAATCCAACCCAGGCTGGAGAGAAAGGAGGCTTGCCATCTTTCCCGTGTTCAGGAAGAGGAAGTTTTAGAATAGCACGAACAGTGTTGGGAGTTGTTGTTGTAAGGTGCTGTTGAGTCCTGTCCAACGCATGGCGATCCTATGTACAACAGAATGAAACACTCCCCAATTCTGTGCCAGGCACATGATCTTTGTTATGGTTAAGCCCATTGTTGCAGACATTGTGTCAATCCATCTACTTGAAGGTCTTCCTTTTTTCATTGACCTGCCACTCTCCCAAACATGATGTCCTTCCCGAGTATTTGAGCTTCCTGTGGTGTCAGTTGTGACATCCCTGAGGTTCCCTCTCCCACCTTTATCAAACACCATGTATTCTCGGGTCTAATCTGCACCCTTTCTGTAGTTGTAGAGGACTACAGAATCAGGCACAGATTGGAATCATGTGCAGGTTGGATTCATGCAAATCTCCCTGCGGGGTTTCTCTGTGACAGCCTGGGATGGCATCAGGATACCCCTTCCCCACCATCAGAAAACAACGAGGAAGGTTTCTGAAGGAGAAACTCAACAAAGCCATTGCAGCACACTACCGTCCCACCATCTCCCATATCATTGCGCCAGACTCATGTCCCAGGTCACATGAGCCCTGTCTTCCCTTGGGTCAGGTCTTAATTTTGAGCCCTTGAGAATTTAGTTCATTCTGCCACTTCAGACCTCAACTACTTTTAAATCTTAACCTCTTTATGGTTTTTCTTCAATTCTTTATTGTAATAGAATATTGTTATTGTTGCTAGGTGCTATCGAGTCGGTGTCTGACTCATAGCGACCCTGCCTACAACAGGTGAAACACTATTGTCAGTGCTTCTCTGCTGTTCATAGGGTTTTCAATGGTGGACTGATTTTTGGGAGTGGCTTGCCAGGTCCGTCTCCCAAGCCTACAGCACCTGGTGTTCCCAGGCAGTCTCCCATCCAAGTACTAACCAGGCCCAACCCTGCTTAGCTTCCAGGATCTGATGGGATCAGATGCCACAGGGCTACGGCTACAGGTATGGTAGAATATACGTAACATGAAATTTGCCTCAGTCACCATTGATGGGGCGTGATTCTGTGGGATAAGGACACACCCATTGCTGTACAACCATCACTAGCATCCAGAATTCTTCATCTTCCCAAACTGAAACTCTGTCCCCATTAAACACTAGCTTCACCCCAGCCACTGGCAACCACTTTATCTTGGCAACATGGCCACGTGGGGCCACCCTTTGGGGCAGCTGGCTGCCACCTTGCACCTGGTACCTGGCACTGACATCTGCTGCGTTAAGCTGAGCTGCAGAAGGCAGGTGGTAAAATATTGCTGCCGTCAAGAAAAATGTCCTCACCCTAACACACACATTATGGGGTATTGCCTGCCCTGGGGATAGCAACACAGAATAGTGATCTGAGGCTTCAAACTCCTGGCTTTTAGAAGGCTTTGGTCAAAGCCAAATACAGGGAGTGAAAAATAAACCCCTATCTTTAGTTGTTATTCATCCTGAAAGAGCTGCCAGAGGCTAATTTTATTCAAAAATCTACCAAGGGGGTTAAAAAAAAAAAAAAAAAACGGATTCCTTTTTCCCATTCTATTTGGGCCAAGACCACAGAAGTTACAAAATCATAAATAAGGTCCCTGCCTCCGAAGGTCTCCCTAGTCAAGCACGTCCAGGGGGTAGCTATTCCCTGCGTGCAGCGTGTGGGCTACTGCGAGGCCAGGTGCCACCAACAGGTGAAGCCCCTGTGATCCAAAGGCACTTACCCTGCCCAGCCCACGCCGACCCTGCAGCGCCTCTGCATAGAGTTAGGGGAGCAGCAGCAGTGATCAGCCGCTGTCTACCTCCCCAGGGTTATAAGACCATCCCTGAAGGATCGTCCCCAGCGCGACTCTCTTGGTTTCCTAGGAGTGGGGGGTGGGTGGCACCAAGGCTGCAGGGGAATGCCTGACTCACCTGCCCACTGGGTTTGGGCTTTGCCCCAAAAGTTTCCTATCTTACCTTTCCATGAGCAGGTGAGAAGCCGGGTCTGTGCCTGCACATGTGCTGAGCTTCAAGCATTTCTGACTGGGAGAGACAGCTGGCTGAGTCCCTGCAGCAACTGCCTTCCATGGTTTAAGAATCTTTGAGGTGGACATAGTGTCATGAGGGGTGGCTTTTGGCCAGTCTTCCCCTCTCTGTCCTGGAATGGCCTATCTTCCCCAGAGACAGTTTTGTCCTTGGATCAAGCAGAGAGGTCCTGGCTCCAGTGAATGGGGTCTTACTGCCTTCATTGTGCATGTGTGGAGTTGGGAACTTCCCCCATTAACTAGGGTGAGGGTGGCGCTTAGCAAAACCCCCATCTGCAGCCCCAGCTTCTCAGGGGAGCTAGAGAGTTTGCCTCCCTCCACTGCCTGAGACCCTCTTAGGTCTTGCTCGTCTTGGGAAAAGCAGTCCCATCCTGACCTCGCTACCCATTGTCTGACGTTTCCCATCGTCCTGCCTCCTCCTGTCTGCAGAGTTTCTTAGGTTGTCAGTGCCTCCTCAACCCCCCAAAACAATTTGTTCTTAACCGACAGAGTTCCCCAGGACATAACCCTGTCCACCTACACACTGTGAATTTGTCAGATCCCAGCAACCAGCTGGCTCCCTGCGAGCAATGGCCTTTGGAAGGGGGAAGAGGAAGTACCAAGTCCAGCTGACCTGTCTGGCTCTGATCCGGAAGTGAGGGCACTTCATGGCACCATGAGACAGAAGCCTCTTTACCACAAACACTTGGGTGGAGTAGAATCATGGGGAACAAAGGTGGCGTCCCTCCCTTTCCAAAAGGTGCAAGGATCTGACAATAATCTCTCCGGGGCAAAGCAGAGTACTTAGCTTTCAGTGTCTTCCATCATGACGTCTCTTCTGCAAGCCTGCCCTCTTCTGGAGCCATAACTCACCTGCACCTTGCTTCCAGTCAGTCCTTAACTGTCACACTGCCAACAGCCTGGCCTCTGGGGGGAACACAGACTTGGGGATCAAAACAGGATACCCTGCCTGGTTTCTCTGGCACACCAAGTCTGTCCCCGGGCAGCAGTTAATCCTGTATATAAAGGGCAAACCGGGTGTGGGCAACGGTGGCCCAAGGTAAGGGGGATGTGGCCAGAAGCAAGGATTTGCCCTGGGCATGAGGCAGGGCTGGGTGGTTGGGCCAGATCAGCCTTTCCTATACCAGCATATCATTCCCGCCCCTTGGGCCCATGGGAATACAGGGATCAGATCTGATCTTCATTTGGTTGTGCAAAATAAGGCAAATTGAAACTGATTCCAGGATGTGGAGGTGTGTAGCCAGATCCTTCCTCTGTTTTTTAAAGATGAGGCTCTCTTCTTCTGTCCTCATGCATGCATGCCAGGAGATGCCACCCTCCCTGCGCTCTGCTGGAGTTGGCTCAGTTGTAAGTAGATGGCGCAGATCGAAGGGCAGCTTCCTCAGTACTGGTCACTGTGCAACTCAGGCCCAGCTTGAGACAACAGAATGTGCCCCAGAGCACCCTGCACATAGTAATTAGGCAATGCTTATTTTAGTACATTGGGAGATGGACCCAGCAACCCACTCCCAAAAATCAATCTGCCATTGAAAACCCTATGAATAGCAGAGAAGCACTGACAATAGTATTTTGCCTGTTGTACGTAGGGTTGCTATGAGTTAGATACTGACTCGACGGCACCTAACAACAACAACAACAATTTTAGTACAGGTGATTTGTGTCAGAATATTTTCAATTATCAATATCTTGTAATAAACTTTATGACATAACCTTATGGATAAGAATTTGAATTCTGTTCAACTTTCCTAGAATTCAGCTCTTCATCTCTCCCAATGCTTTTGTCATACAAGTGTCAGGATTAGTAATCCACACTGGAAAACTGAATCAAATTGCTTGTTCAAGAAAAGAACTCTGACACGGTCATTTCCACCCTTTCGCCAGCTTTTACCAGGCTCTGCAGGGAGTCCTGGGCAATACCTGGCTGGTTCTATCAATATTTTGTTTAATAAATGTGATCAAAGTCCCTGCCTTCCTCTTTTCACTTCCTGCCGGACATCTGGGGCCAAATGGGCTGGGCAGGCTTATTGGCCCATCACCTGCCAGATGGTCTCCCCTCAAGGCTCTGCCAAGTTGCGGGGATCAGAGCGAGCCTGGCACAGCGGCTCTGCCCCGTGGCATGTTGCAGCCAGATCTGTTGTCTCTCCTGATAAACGAACATAAGCCAGGGAGCCCCTGTGCAGTATTATGTGGCATTACTCCCTCTCCAAGTTTGCTGCCCTGCTCACAAGCTTAGTGACAGTTGCTAGACAGACAGAGTCAGAAATGAAGTTGCCTCAGAGTCTCCTGATGCAGCTGGAGGTGGGTATCCTCCTGTCCCCACGACCTTTGCAGTTCCCTCCTGTGACAGATGTTCCAACAAGCTTAGTTTTCTATCTTTGAATGAGTGACTTGTTTAAGGAGGACCTGGGCAGGTACCATGGATGCTGGGACTCACTGCTCACACTGAGCCCATAGCTAACCTGAAGCATCATCTGTCTGGAAGGGACATTCTAAGGCTACCCCTTCCATCTTTCTCAACCTACCCTTCTCTCTCCTTCATCATCATTCACCTTGTTCAAAGACCCCTCCCCACACAGAGAAGGATACTCTTGATCTTCCGTCAGTGACTTAACCCCATGTTTTGAAGCCTTCCTCCCTCAACATAATTCCTTTGCCTTGGCCTAAATCCCTCTGGCTATAGTTTCAGTCAATTTTCTCTTTCTCTGCCCTCTGTGGACATGGAGATGACTAAGCCATTCCATTTCATGTCATTCATCCACCCTTGGGACTTGTTGTTGGTAATGGTGGTGGTGGCGGTGCTATGGCTGTGTTTAATATTTATCCTTTGGCCCCCACAGGATGTTAGCTGCTGCCTTCATTTTAATAGTTTTTAAATCAAAGAGGAAAAGTCACAGCATCTCCCTTCATTTCCTGCCTGGCCTTTGTGTTGACATTTTCTAGACTGCTTTTGGCCATAACTTCTACAACTGGTATGTGAGTGTTTAAACCAGAAACCCCTCTGAGGAATGGATGGCACATAATATGGAGACTTAGTGGCACCCATATAAAGCATGGAGAATTAACAGTGTGGGCACAGGTGGAGGACTGTGACCTCACAGGAGCACACAGAGGAGACACAGAGCTTTTGTGCGCTGAGATCCCCCAAGGCGTCCCCATAGGGAAGTCACCCAAGAGGAATACATTCGTGAGCTACACTGAGACCTGTGTAGAGTCCAGGTCGAGGGAAATGACAGCCTCCCAGTCTTTAGCTTTGGTCTGACCACGGTGGGACAGACGTGTTCTATTGTAGAAGCCCCACTCATGCTGAGATCATCTGGCAGCTGGGCCTGTACCTCAAGGAGCAGAGCCAGGTGGGAGGAGAAAGCCATTCCATAGTAGCTCTGTGGGAGCCAGTTCTACCCCAGCAGGGGGCGCAGTTGAACCAAGATGATGGTCCTTCTCGACCTGTCCCATAGCGTTCCTTTCTAACCACCCATTACCAACACCAGTAATGGTGTCAGTGCATGCCAGGGCTGTGGTCTGAAAGTCTTACAAAATTCATATGGCAAAATCTTAACCTCCAATGTGAGGTATTAGGAGATGAGGTTTGAGGGGGGTGATTAGATCTTGAGGATGGAGTCTTCATGAATCACATTTGTTGTTGTTGTTAGGTGCTGTCGAGTTGTGTCTGACTCATAAGGACCCTTACAGGGTTTTCAATGGCTAATTGTTTCAGGATTGCCTCTGGTGTGGATTGCCACATCCTTCTCCCATATGAAGCAGATTAGCACCCTTTTAAAGGGGGCTCAAAAGAGAGCCCCTCACCCTTTCCACCACGGGAAGACACTGTGAGAAGGACAAAGGACCAATCTATAACCCAAGAAACGGGCCACCACCAGACACCAGATCTGCCAGTGCCTTGATCTTAGGTTTCCCTACCTCCAGATCAGTAAGAAATAAATTTCTCTTATTTGTAAGTCTTGCAGTCCATGGCATTTTCTTATAGTAGCCCAAAGGGACTAAGACATCAGTCAAAGCTGAAATCACGTAGATGTTGGTGTTTGGGAGATTGGTAAGAAAGGCCTGCACACTCCACCCCATGTCCTTAAAACGAAGAGCTGGCTAGCCCTCCATGTAAAGAGAAAATACCTAAACTCTAAGAATGTTATGGAATAGTTTAAAATTTTGCGGTTGGTGCCACTCACTAGGAGGAAGATAGGAACAGTCACATGGGTGGAATGTCTACCAAGTTCCAGGCCGGTGATCTAAACCCAGAGGGATCTTCAGCCTCTCCTACCTACCTCTGAGAATATTTGGTAATTTTTGGAGACATCTTAATTGTCATAATTAGGGCAGGAGGTGCTGTGGCATGTACCAGGTAAAGGCCAGCGATGCTGCTTGACACCCTACAATGCCCAGGGTCGTCCCCCACAGCAAAGTGTCAACAGTGAGAAGCACTGTTCTTGGCATATCACGTGGATTGCACTTAAAGTCATGTCACCTTCCGTTCATTCTTGCAAGAACCTCAAGTAATAGGCCAGCATCTGGGCCCAGATCTGGTCTCAACAGAAGGTCTCACATTATTCTTTTCCACAGGGGAGGCCAAGGAGAGGCAGAGCTGCAGGGGGGTGGCAGTGATGGTAAAAGGCAGACAGCCCCCTGCCAGCCCCAGGGGAGGACTGCAGCAACTTCTTCTTGAGCTGGCCTCACCCTACAATCAGCCAGCCTTGCCAGAACAGTCCAGCAGTTTATTTTCCCTCTCTTAGCTCCTGAGCTAATGACAAGCGCCATGCAAGGGGGCAATGGCTTACTAATCATACTCCAGGCACACTGCTTTCTTGTCTTAATTACCTTCCTAATTTGCACTTTTGGTGGAACACCTGGGGTAGGAGTTCCCATCCACATTTTAACTCTGTTCCTTTCCACCTTCTACCATCTGTTGATTGCAGCCTCTGCCTTAATGCTCTAATTTATGTTCTTTCTGTGTTTCTAATTCATCTTAGCTTCTCATTCCTTTAGCTCCCAGGTACCGCTTTCCATCTGTAGGCATAATAACTAATACATTCTCTTCCCCCATTACTGCATCTTCCTCCTTCCCACGCCCCATCCAGGTGAAACTTTGATCACCTCCACAGCCCTATGCTTTTGAGGTTGTGGGTCCTTCCCTAGCCTGCAGGAGAGCAGAGAGGAAGGACGTGCCCCTTTGCAAACCATCACAGAGCGTTCCTTTGGGAATAGGTCCCCTGCTGCTGGGCCTGGCTTAGGTGTGGGGCAGGCCAGGGAGGCAAAACATCAGCTTTGCCCAAGTCTCTGCCACAGGGAGAGATGTAGAGGCCCATGCTTGCTGCCCCAGGGCTGCGTGGCACCCGAGGGAAAGCCACAGCCCAGGTCAGCAAGCTGGATGTCAAAGGGCACTTAGGAAACAGAGACAGAACGGGAACAGAGGCTCAAGCCCTTGCTCTGTCCCTCCACAGCCATGATCCTCTAAGCAGATCCAATTGCCCGTCTCAAATCTGTTGTGAGTATTTATATGTCAAAGCGCTTAGGCTGCATGCTAAACAACTCTCAAGGTCATTTTGCTAATTCACATAGGTCCTATTACTCTGGCTTGCACTGTCATTTGCATTAAAATGACTAATTAGAGGGAAACAGTAACAAAAGATTCAACCAGCTGTTGTTTATGGCTTAAAACAGCAATTTTTTTCAAAGAGAGAGACATGCATATCTAATGTCAAGAAACTGTAGTCTCTCCCATACTGTTGGCACTTGTCCCCAGTGGGGTCTGGGGAAGATCTTTGCCTTAGAGACCCCCTGGGACCCATGGGAGTGGGTGTGGTCTCAGCCATAGTGTTGCAAAATAAGGCCTGTAAACAGGACCTATTGAAGGTCCATAATTCAAAAGCACCTAGATGATTATTGAATATCCCATGGACTTCCAAAAGAACCAACAGATCCGTCCCAGAAGTGCATCCAGAGTGCTCCTTGGAAGCTAGGATGGCTAGACTGCATCTTACGTATTTTGGACATGTAGTCAGGAGGGACCAACCCTGGAGAAAACATCAGATTTGGGAGAGTGGCGGGTCAAGGAAAAAAAGGAAAACCTTCCACCAGATGGATTGACACAGTGTCTGCAACAATGGTCTTAAACATAAACAAGATCGTGTGCCTGGCACAGAATTGGGGAGTGTTTTGTTCTGCTGTGCATTGGGTCACTATGAGTTGGACTTAATTGGATGCCACCTAACAACAGCAATTGAAGGTCTGAGGCTCAACAGGGAGCAGCAGCTCAGACTCTCTAACTTTGTATTCGCATGGGCATGAGTGGGAGCGACTCGGCACAGAAAGGCTGCTTCCTCCCCAGCCGCAGGAAACCCTCCCGCATTCCCATGGCAGCCTGTCCTAAAACTCAGCCTTCACCAACATCAGGCACTTGCAGAGGAGACTCTCTCGCCAGCCCTGTTTTAACCAGTTAGGCTGATCAGGCAGATCTTAAAATACTGACCATGTATCCAGACCTCTTCCTGGAGCTGTGGCTGCCACTCTCAGAAGAAGTTTCTGGAAGAGATGAGGAAGAGCACACAGCCATGGAAAACAAAGACCTGGACTTCAGAACCAGAACTCCCCTGGGCTTCAAGTCAGCTCCCCATCACCTTTCCTCTCTGCTCTGGAGCCTGGAAGGGACAGCCCCTACCCGTGGTTCACACGTAACGTGTGTCTCCCAGTGCCTGGCGTTCAAAGGGCCGACAGCCCCCCACTTCCCTGAGGAAAGAACCCTAGAGAGAGTAGGGTCTTGAAAACAAGGCCTAGTTTGGAACCCAGAGCCATCCTAGATGAAAGACTAGACAGACAAGGGCTCACAGGTGCCCAGCCTTTATTAAGGATCCAGACCAGAAAACCGGATGCAGTGGCGCATGCCTGTGATCCCAGCGACTCGGGAGGTGGAGGCAGGAGGATTGCAAGTGTGAGGCCAGAAGCAGCCTGTGTAACTCAGCAGGCCTCTGTCTCAAGATAAAAAGTTTAAAAACGGGCTGGGTTTGCAGCCTAATGGTAGAGCCCTTGCAAAGCATACTGGAGGCCCTGCATTCCAATCCTGAGTACTGCAAAATAAATAAGTAAATAAATAAATAAATAAATAAAATAAAATTAATAAAACAAAAAAATTTTAAATTTAAAATCTTAGTTTAATAAAGTCTGGTCACTCTGGCAATCTGATTACCTTTGCTGCTCCCCTTAGGCCTCAGAGCTTATTGGAAGGACTGTGTGGGGGACACTTCTGTGGCTTGCTATCATGTATGTCAGGCATCTGGGAGGCTGGGCCCAGGAACCCTGATGATGCTGTATGGTTAAAGAAGCTCCTCCTCCAAACTCAGGGCTTCTGAAGCTTGCTGTTGTTGTTAGGTGCCATCGAGTGGTATCTGACTCGTGGCAACCCTGGCAGGGGGTTCAACGCCGATTGTTTCGGGATTGCCTCGGGAGTGGATTGCCATGTCCTTCTCCTGTCTTCTGAAATGAGAAGTGGCCTAAAAATCATTCCTAGCTGTCTCAGGGACTTCCTACACCTCTAAAATCCCAGAACTTTGTATTCCAGAGTTGGTTGTTGTAACAAATGAGGGAATATATTTAATGGGGGCTCAGAATCCCAAATTCTCAACTGGCAGCCTCCAGTGAACACAGCTACTCTAGTAGCCCCCTCAGGAGATCAAGCACAAAGGGTAGAGCAAGGCAGACAGGAACCCTTTACCTTAGCAGGCTCTTTGGACTCCAAACCCTCGATGGTCTCTTGCTGACTTGAACTAGGTCCCATGTGAGCTCTTTTTCTTTCACACAGGATAAGCCTACATAGCCCCTGGTCCCTGTGTGCCTCCTAGGTTCAATTGTATGGCCCCCATGTCATTGGCCCACTCGGACTGAACAGGACACCAGGCAAGAAATGGGCCATGAAGACAGTGGGTCTTGAAAGAAGATAGACGCCTCCGACTCAGTATATTTTGCTCTCTTCTCCTTAAAAAAGTTCCGGGCAGTGTGGGGCACACTTATAATTCCAGACACTCCGGAGTCAGAGGCAACCTGTGTAATATAGTGGCACCTTATCTCAAGATAAGATATAAAAAAGGGGCTGGGGTGCAGCTCAGAGGCAGAGGACTTGCAAAGTGTGTGCAAAGCCCTGAGTTTAGCCCTCCACCCCTAGTATCACAAAACAAACAAAAAATACCTACTCTGGCCCAAGAGGTCCTCAGTCTTGATCCTGAGTTATTGGTAATTCTCCTGCCTGGATTGAGGAGATTGTTGAACTTCTCCACTGATGTCAGAAAGTGTCCTAAGACTGCTTCTGTCCTCTGGTCCCTTGCCACTGGGCTGGTTTTATTTTCCATCACAGTCCTACCTCCTCAGAGTCTCAGGCTAGTGTCCCCTTCCTGCACCTTACCATGGTACAGATGCTGGTGAGCTTGGCGAGCTCAGGAGCTCCACTGGATGGGACTCATGGGACTCGAGAGGCATTGTGTCCATCCTGAGGCTTCCAGCTGGCCTCTCGCCACACAGTCTCAGAGATGATTGTAGCAGTGTCTGCCCCGTGAGGACAATGGTGCCTTTGAAAGTTGCAATGTTCTTCTAAAAACAGTCATCCAAAAATGCCCTGTGATGATGGTGAGTCTGCCACCCTTCCTCTCACCAAGGCTCTGGTTTGTTTGGGTTCTTCCCAGCCCCAGAGAGGGATCAAGACTGGCCTGAACCTGTCATGGAGTCTCAGCATCCTGGGCCTGGGGCTGGTATCGTCCACGATGGGCCCTGGTCCTTCTTCTGGCCCAGGAGGTGTAAGGGGAGATCTGCCAGGAAGGGCTTCTCCTGAGTTATGAGGCAAAGGTTCGGTAAAGAAAAGCTTTTGCCTTTTTGCTTTCTTTTTGCCTAAGACATAGGTAAAGTGCCTGGGAGATGCAATGTTTTGCCCCTGTGTGGACCTGACTGGTTGGAATGATGGAGCAAAAAGAATGAAGAAGCCTGTGTTGCAAGTGGGCTGGGATTTAGCTCAGTTGGTAGAGCGCTGCGCTGCGGTCTCTGAGGTCCCGAGTTCAATTCCCAGCACCGCAAAAATGGGAGAAGGACCTGGCAATCCACTCCCAAGGCAATCCCAAAACAGTCTGCCATTGAAAACCCTCTGAGGGTCGCTATGAGTCGGATGCTGACTCAACGGCACCTAACAACAACAACAACATGTTGGCAGTGATGTCATTGCGCTTCCAAATCAGCCTTACACTTTGTTTGTTTGTTTGTTTATATTGTTGTTTTGCAATACTAGGGGGTTGAACCCAAGGCTTCATGCATGCTAGGTAAGCACTCTACCACTGAACTGCATCTCCAACCCCTTTATTATTTTTTATGTTGAAATAAGGGCTTAGTAAGTCACACAGGCTGCCTCTGGCCTGGAGCTGGTGATCCTCCTGCCTCAGCCTCCCCAGTCACTGGGATTATAGGCATGTGCCACGGCGCCTGGTTAGCCTTAGACTTTTTGTTACAGTGACTTATTGAGCTAAAATGTTAAACCCTATTGCCTAGTTCAAGAGTCTTTCTGGAAAGGGCCAGGTAGTAACTATTTTAGGTTGTCAGGACAGATCATCTTTGTCACTACTTAATTCTGCTTCTTGTTGTTGCTGTGAGATGCCATGGAGTTGTTCCCAACTCATAGCAACCCTCCTAGGGTTTTCAATGGCTGATTGTGTTGGGATTGCCTCAGAGGTGGATTTCCACATCCTTCTCCCATTTTTGTGGTGCTGGGAATCAAACCCAGGACCTGAGAGACTACAGAGCAGCACTCTACCAACTGAGCTAAGTCTCAGCCCCTCATTCTTCTTATTTGGTGTGAAATCACCTATATGCTTACATACATCAGCTATTAAGTGTGGCTGTGTGCCACTAAAACTTTATTTAGAGACACTAAAATCTGAATGTCGTGTCATGGAACATTACTCTTATTTTGGTGACTTTTAACTATTTAAAAATGTAAAACATATTTCTTAGCTTGTAGGCCATACAGAAACAGGCAGTGGCCAGATTTAGCCCCCTGAGGCTGCCATTTTCCAGCCTGGTTTATGCCACTGCCCTATTGATTTTCTGTTCCCAGCAACCTGAAGTGATCTTCCCCAGCACGAGGACTGTCATGGTGGTGTTCCTTACAGGGAAATGAGTGCTAACACTGCACACTTTTTCATGTCTTTTTCAGAGGGTCTTGCTGTTGGAGTTGGATTTGGGGCTATAGAAAAGACGGCATCTGCCACCTTTGAAAGTGCCAGGTAAGCCAGGGCCAGGCACCCAGGGCGTGGCCCTGGGCCCCACAGCTCTCTGGATATGCTTATTACCTGGGTGAATTGTTAGCACATGACTGTTAGCACCCCAGCCCCACGGGGCCAAGGCTGATGGACTGGGGGCATGAAGTTGGGTGGAGCTTATGCTTGAGAGAGACACAGTCAGACAAGCAGGTCTGTACTGACTTTTTCCAAGGAGCTATCGAGCAGGCAACCATTTAGAAAACAAGACATGGATATAATCACTTGTTATACTCTGAGCACATCGAATGTATAAAGACTAAGGAGAAAGATTATAACAGAGGCACCAATTGATGCTCTTAGTGGCTCCCCCTTTTCTCTTCTGTCAGTAGGCTTTCCTGGTTCCCCCATTTCAAACCTGCTCCCAGGATGGCTCTGTTTTGTGCTGCTCACTATGTGGCCCGTCCTTAAATGGCGATGTCCTTGGGGGTCTGTGGAGCGTCCCACCCTCTCCCTGGGCTGGCTTTTCCACCCCCATCACTTCCTTTCCATCTGTTTGCTGATGATGCCCATGCTGGTCCCCAGCCTAGATGTTTGTCCTGAACTTGCTCCTGTGGGGCTAACTTCCTCTCAGCTCCACATGAATGTGCCACGCTCCCCCCTGCCCCCAACGCAGCATTTCCAAAGCCAGGCTCACTGTCTCCATCTGCCTGGGGAACCTGCAGCTTCTCCAGGGATCCCAGCCATCACCCTGCACCCAGGTGGCCGAGTCAAACACGCTGTCATTCCAACATCTCATTTTCCTTTGCCTTCCACAGCCAGCTTTCTGGCCTGGTCAATTCCTCTCATTTCCTCCCCTCCAGTTGGACAGGGGCTCCCTGAAAGTACAGCCTTGGAATCACATACATCCTTCTAATCAATTAATTATTACAGTATTAGAGGACTGATCCCAGGGCCTCACACATACCTTGCAAGTGCTCTATTGCCGGGCTGCACCTCCAGCCCCTTTTTACATTTTTTCTTGAGATAGAGTCTCGCCTCATTACACAGGCTGCCTCTGGCCTCAAACTCATCATCCTTCTCCCTCTGCCTTCCGAGTGGCTGGGTTTACTGGCATGAGCCACCACACCCAGCCATACAATTTCCTTTAGACATCATGGAGGTGAGCCCTTCATGATCTATCTGATCCCACAAAGCCACTGCTGCCTCAGCATCCAAGTGGGAGGCCTGTAGGATGGAACCTTCTACCCATGGGCTGCAAACTCAGATGCCTCCAGGGGACTACGGGGGCAACAAGAATGAGTGGAGACCTTCAACTGGGTGAGGCCAGGTGGGGATGGTGAGGACGGAGGGGAACTTAGCACACACACTGTCTGAATTCAGGCACATGAGTTTGCAAGGATTAAAGCCCATGATGTAAGCCAGATGTGCAAGGACATCTGGCTCATCCCACTGCCTTCAGACTGATATAGTTCGAAAATGTCCTGCTTCCCACCCCCAGCAGAGGGCACCACTTTTTTGATGACCAGCCCTGTGTCTATTGGCCACGGTGGTCAGGAACGAACTTCTCACATAGTAACCCCTTTTCCATGCTGCTCTTGTTGGTGAACTTGTACGGGCCTCTTCTTGCCCTGTGAGGACTGGGTTTACATCACCCCCTCGTGTCTGTACCCCCAGCTGAGACGAAGCCCCTGCCTGTTAGATGCAGTCACTGCTGGACAGTGAATCCTAAGCTGATATGTGAACAGCGGTGTCTGCCCCATGCATGAGGAGGGGCTGGCATGCTCTAGGTTGAAATGGCTCCTATTCTCAACTCCCTACTCCCACCTCTCCACCTCCCATGCCGTTTCCTTCCTCCTTATCTCCAGCATCATCGCGAAAATGAGGCCTGTTGTAAAAGTCAAGTGAGCAGGTGGATGGGGAAGGAAGGGCCTTTGGAATGTAAGAAATGTCACTAGCAGCGGGGGCTAATTATGACTCACAACACCCGCAGACTGCTCTGCCTGTGCAGGGCTTGGCGAGGGTGCGTCTGGCTCCCTACCCCCAGGGCATGTGCGTTTTGATCTTGACTTCATTAGACCATTAGAACCTTCAGAGCCAGGCTGTGTCCAGCGGGGTGAGAACCCCGAGGGGCTGGCTTCATAAGCCACTCAAAGGCCAGGCCTGCCCAGAGCGCAGGAAACTGGGCACTTCATGAGGCCTGTGCCCACAAGTGACAGCCGAGCCCCAGGCATCACGCTCCCAGGCAGGCTCTGTCCGGTGGCCCTACTCCCTGGTGACATCTCAACGTCCACTCCGATTTCCGTCTCATCTGTCACCTGCACTTTCTGTTCATCTTTATAAATCTTTCTGAAGGAAGTGGAGCAAAAACATTTCCAGCTTGGCCCGTCCCTTCCCTCCACCCAACAGATCCTCTCTGAGTCACGTAAGCCCTCGGCAGGACCGTCCAGCTGGGGGTGGGCTGGGGCAGCCGGTGGCCAGACCTTCAGCCGCAAAACCCTCACCTCTCCCAGCATCCCAGGGGGCTTCGTAGGCTTGCACAGTCAGCTCACCCTCCGCCACAGCCTATGGGGGGGTGGGGGTGGTTGGTGCTGCGTGGCCATCACAGCTGCCACCGAGTACAGAGTACCAATATTTGGGGAGCAGGGGCCTGGGATGGGAGCTACGGACAGGGAACGGAGGAAGGGCAAACCTGTAGCCTTCAGCCCACCTCCTCACTTAGAAATCCATGTGGGGTGTGCGCTTGGCTTCTTCCCTTCTGATTGCCTGTGGCCCTCCTTGGCCATGAATGCAGAACGGTGTCCAGGCAGGCCTTGGGGGCTCTCTCCACCTTTAGCTCCTGCTGCAGATCTGGCTTCATGGGACGAGAGGGAACCAAGGATAGCCATGAGCGAGAACGTCCCCCACAGGCAGCCACAAGAGAAAGCACTGGATCAACCGTAGGCTGGGCAGGCAGAGCCCACAATCCTACAGGCTGCAGAAAGCTCAACCTCACACGTGGTTAGGGCCGCTGTGGTACCTGCTGACACAGGCAGTTTGAGGGGTCCAGCTTCCAGCTGTCTCATCACACAGGCTTTGGAGCCAGTGAAGCATGTGGGACCCAGGGAGGAAGGCCTGCAGAAACAGGAGAAGACCTGCAGAGGTGTCCATGCGCCGAGGTGGGGTTTTGCCTTGATCACGGGCTATCATTCTGGATTGCAGATTTGCTGGATAAATTGCATTAGCTCCACCCCTTGGTCAATTCACTCTTTGTGCAGGGAAAGGAGAAGGCGGTCATACTGTAAGATGATTAATGGGAACAACGGCTCTGTTAGATGAGCTGCTGGTGGAATCATGATGTGCCCAGGACTGAACAGAGTAGCATGGGGTGGGGCAGGGCCACTGTGACTTAGAGCACTGAGCGGGAGGCTCTGCACCTGCTCCCTGTTGCTCCCAGTGAATCTCCCAATTTCATTCAGCACTTGATTTAGGGTTTCCCAGAGGCTGCAGGTGCTTAGCCTTCTTCTGAGCTCTCTTGACCTCCTTTTACTCACTCACTCATTCATTCATTCATTCACTTGATCACTCTTTAGTGAGCACTACCCTCTACCCTGCCTGATTTAAAGTCAAGAAGTGTGTGCATCAGGGCTGTATCCTTTCACTGTACCTCTTCAATCTCTATGCTGAGAAAATAATCCGAGAAGAACGTGGCATCAGGATTGGAGGGAGACTCATTAACAGCCTGCGTTATGCAGATGACACAACTCTGCTTGCTGAAAGTGAAGAGATTTGAAACATTTACTGATGAAGATCACAGAACACAGCCTTCAGTATGGATTGTGCCTCAACATCAACAAAAGAAAATCCTTACAACTGAGTCAGTAAGCAACTTCATGATAAATGGAGAAAAGATTGAGATTGTCCAAGATTTTGTTTTACTTGGTTCTACAATCAACACCCATGGAAGCAGCAATCAAGAAATCAAAAGATGCACTGCATTGAGAAAAGCTGTTGCAAAAGACTTTTTTAAAGTGTTGAAAAGTAAAGATGTCACGTTGAAGACAAAGGTGCCCCTGACTTATGTCATGGTATTTTCAGTCACCTCATATGATTGTGAAAGCTGGACAGTGAATAAGCGAGACAGGAGAAGAGTTGATGCATTTGAGTTATGGTACTGGAGACAAATATGGATGTTAAGAATAGAGGAACTGGGAGCAGAGTGTACAGGAGCTGTGAGGGCTGTCTTTGAACTTTTCTGCATACCTAAAGCTGATCTAAAACAAAAGATTTGAAAAACTGAGACTGCAAAAATGAGAATGCTTTGTAATATTTAATAAGGGGTAGAAATATAACAACAAAATACAACAGCTTTGAAAAAGAACAGGCAGATCTGAAGAACCCCATAGAACTTCTAAAAATGAAAAATATACACATTAAAATGAAAACTCTGTAGAAGAGCTGATAAGATACAACAGAAGTTAGTATTAATGAAGCGGATGACTGAGCTGAGGAAATCATCTGGAATGCAACATAGAAAGGTAAAGAGGTGGAAGCTATGAATGATAAATGAAGAAAATAGAATGAAAAATTTAGTATTACCTAATAAGACTCACTAAAGGAGAAAAGAAGGGTGGGGGCCATATTAAAGAGTAAGGAATGATAGCAAGTCACCATGGCACACACCTGTAATCCCAGTGACTTGGGAGACTGAGGCAGAAGGATTGTGAGTTTGAGGCCAGAGGCAGCCTGCACAACTTAACAAGACTTTTTCTCAAAAAATAAAAAATAATTTTTAAAAGGGACTGGGGATATGGCTCACTGCCCTGGGTTCAATGCCCTGGTACAGGAAGAAAGAAAAAGAAGGAAGGAAAGGAAGAAAGCAAGCTGAGAACTTTCCAGAAATGCTAAAAGACACGGGTCTTTAGATTGGAATGGTGCATGAGCGAGCACAGTAAGTACAATCAGAGCATCACATAGATATTCTTACCTTCAGAGAACCAGCAACTAGAAGAAAATCCAGAATGATCCCAGAGAAAGACTGGTTTCCTCTACAGAAATGATAGCCTGCCAGAAGACCTCTTGGCTCCACCAGAGGACTGGGCACTCCCAAGGTGAAGTAGCTGCCCTTCTAGGGCAGAAGCTGGCTGACTTTCTGTTAGAGTCCCAGATGGTTGCAGGCCGTCTGACCTCTACCACAAGTTCTTGATGGCGTCATGAAAGTGACAATCCATAAAGCAATGGGTGTGGCAGTTCCCCAATACAAGATCATACAAGGTCATCCATAAAAACAGGCAGTGGGCCCTTGGGAGGTCATCTGCCTACCTCTGGTCTAGGCCACAGTGAATTTTTCACTGAGAGCAAATGCAGATGGCTGTGTTTACCAGTCACGTAAACCCTTGCTACAAGATCTACGTTGAAGGTACATCTGGGGAAGATGAAACCAAAGATGTGAATTACTGTGCTGCTGTGGTTGTCAGGTGCTGTCGAGTCAAGTCTAACTTGTAGCGACCGTCACAGGGTTTTCAATGGCTGATTGTTTTGGGATTTCATTGCCACATCCTTCTCCCGTTTTTGCAGTGCTGGGGATCAAACTGAGGGCCTCAGAGAGCACAGAGAGGCAGTCTACCAACTGAGCTAAACCCCAGCCCCAATGACTATGCTTGTTAGGTTAGGTGCTGTCCAGTCGGGTCCAACTCATAGTGACCCTCATAAGGTTTTCAATGGCTGGTTGTTTCGGAATTGCTTCCAAGTGGACTGCCATGTCCTTCTCCCATTTTGCGGTGCTGGGGATCAAATCCAGGGCATCAGGGAGTGCAGAGCAGCACTCTACCAATTGAGCTAAACCCCAGCCCTAATAACCATGCTAGAGAATCTAAAAGATAATTATACTAATGAGAGAGAGGGAAGGATAGGACAGAAAGAGAAAATGAATGGATGAAAACCACTGGGAAGAGAGCTGCAAAACCAAACTGGAATGATCCAGTCATCAGATGATTGGACTCATCTTCTAAAAGGGAGAATTTCTGCTTTTAAAAATTCTGCTTCTGTGTATGGGATATCTAAACCAGGTCATGGACATGTGGAAGATAAAGGAATGAAAAACTAAAAAGACAAGGCAAACGCTCATAAAAGCAAAGCAAGACTTACAATTTAAGTAGCCGACAAAGCAGACTTTAAGGGAGGAAGTCACATAAGGAATGAAGGTCAATACTTAATAAAAGGGAGGCAATGACTCCCAGATGCCAGGATGATCCTGCATTTGTACACAGCTGGCAAGCTGAGCCCAAACCGTTCAAGGGAAAAATGGTCAGAACTGCAAGGAGGAACAGACAAAACCACAATCACGACTGGGGAGGGTAAGTTGTAAATTGCCCCTCTCTGATACTTATGAATAACACAGTGTGTGTAGAGTGGAGATATATAGACCATCTACGTGGACATTAGCTGAAAACAGAGAATACCAGAAAGGCGTCTATGTTTTATCCACTATGTAAAGGCATTTGACTGTGTGGGTCATAACAAATTATGGATAACATTGTGAAGAACGGGAATACCAGAGCACCTAATTGTACTCATCAAGACTCTGTACATGGGCCAGGAGGCAATAGTTCAAACAGAACAAGGAAACACTGCTTGGTTTAAAGTTGAGAAAGGTGTGTGTTAGGGTTGCATTCTTTCACAGTACCTCTTCAATTTCTATGCTGAGCAAATAATCCCAGAAGCTGGACTTGATGAAGAAGAATGTGGCATCAGGATTGGAGGAAGACTCATTAACAACCTAAGTTATGCAGATGACACAATTCTGCTCACTGAGACTGAAGAGGATTTGAAACATTTACTGACGAAGATCAAAGAACATAGCCCTCAGTATGGATTGCGACTTAACATCAACAAAACAAAAATCCTCACAACTGGATCAGTATGCAATTTCATGATAAATGGAGAAAAGATTGAAGTTGTCCAAGATTTTGCTTTACTTGGTTCTACAATGAACACCCATGAAAGCAGCAGTCAAGACATCAAAGGATGCATTGCTTTGGGAAAAGCTATGGCAAAAGATCTCTTCAAAGTATTGAAAAGTAAAGATGTCACATTGAAGACGAAGGTGTGTCTGGCTCATTGTATTTTAAGTTGCATTATATGATTGGGAAAGCTGGACATTGAACAAGGGAGACAGGAGAAGAATTAATGCTTTTGAACTATGGTGCTGGAGAAAAATATTGAATGTACCTTGGACTGCCAAAAGAACCAACAGATCTGTCCTACAAGTGCAATCAGAATCCTTCTTGGAAGCAAGGATGGCTAGACTATATCTTATATATTTTGGCCATGTTGTCAGGAGGGACCTATCCCTGGAGAAAGCCATCATGTTTGGGGGAGTGGCAGGTTAACAAAGAAAAGAAAGACCCTTAACACTAGATGGATTGATACAGTGTCTGCAACAGTGGGCTTAAACATAAATAAGATCGTGTGCATGGCACATAATGGAGAAGTGTTTTGTTCTGCTTTACATAGGGTGGATAACAGTCGGACCTAACTCAATGCACCTAACAACAACAGTGCAGCTACTAGAAAACACAGTCTTTCTAAGCACACATAAGTATGTTTTCTAAAATTGATTGGCAATGTGCCACAGAGAAAGAATAAATATCCCCAAATCAATATCCAGACCACATTGGCTGACCTCACTGTGGTGTAATTGAAAATCTATGACAGGAGAGATATCCAAAGTAATTTGCTAGTGGGCAGTTAAAACCATAGGCAGTGTAAGATCAGCACACTCTGAGCTCCAAGGGTGTGATACAAAGTAGACAATCTAAGAACCCAGTGGGCAAAGGGTGAGCCTTTCGCTGATCTCGGGACACTTTATAGAATGGGCTGTGTCTGTTTTCATGAACACATGGGGGCATCCAGCCAGAATAAACAAGATGACAGTAAGAGGGGAGGTAATGCTGTGAGCAAGTGCCAAGGTGACCTCAAGGACTTCCCAGGGTTAGACATCACTGAGATAGAATTCCCTGGTGCTTACGGGAAGGAAGATGGAAGGATTCGATTGAGACAGGCTAAGAACGTGCCGATCATTCAGTCAGAGGCCAGCAACTCCGGCAGGCCATGGTGCAGGCTAATGGCAAACCCCCAGATGTGCTCCACACGTCAAGCTAGCTAAGAGGGCATGATTTGGAGAAAAGCAGAGGGGTGGATGGAGCCATGAGAACTCAGCAATTGGACAGAATGTTTATTGACTTCCCATGGAATGAGTTTTATTTAGCAGTTCTGAGAAGATCAGAGGTGTTTTACCAATGATGGGAATATTGCACACTGGGCAGAGAAAGTGCTTTTCAATGGGGATTTTGTTATAGTGTGGAAGGGAGGATTCAAGTTCGGGTGACTGGAGACATAGGTCAGTCATGGGACACGACGGCAGGAGGTGACAGGAGGAAGGAGAACTAACAGGGATTGAGGACAGTGCTAGGCAGCCCGTGCCTGGGATATACAGATGGTCTGACTTACAGTGGTTCCATTTAATGGTTTTTCAACTTTATGACAATGCAGAAGCATTCAGCAGAAGCAGTACTTTGAATTTTGATCTTTTCCTGGGCCAGCATATGTGGTCCAGTCCTTTCTCAGGAAGTTAGGCAGCGGCAGCAGCCACAGGTCCCATTTAGCCTCCAGAGGAAATGGCGGATAATCTGCAGTGCTCTGTCTTGCCAAGCTAGGGCAGTCGGAAGGTTAGGTGTAGTGAACGTATTTTTGACTTATTTTTGACTTATAGTGGCTGTGTTGGTGGTCAAGGGGAATCTGTACGTGAATGTAGCTAACTGAGCCAGATAGAGGTTTCTGGTCATTTAATGAGGGGCTTTGCAAACTAGGGCCCGTGGGCCAAATCTGAATCAACACCTGTTTTGCAAATCAAGTGTGGTGGGGTTTTTTTGGTTTCTCTTTGTTTTTTGTTTGTTTGTTTGTTTGTTTGTTTTTTGGTTAATTGAGACAGGGTCTTGTTAAGTGATGCAGGCTGCCTCTGGTCTCAAAACTACAATCCTCCTGCCTCTGCCTCCCAAATCACTGGGATTACAGGCATGAGCCACCACTTCTGGCTTGCAAATAAAGTTTTATTGAAACACAGGCCCATCACTCTGTTTATATATTGCCTGTCGCTCCTTACACACCGCATTGTTCAATCTAAGTAATTGTCATAGATGTCTTAAGACTGGGAAACCAGAACATTTTACTATCCACAAAGTTGAAAATATTTCCTACCTGTCCCTTTACAGAAAATTCATGGACCTCCAGTTTTATGGACACAGTTCATGGTCTTAGCCTTTATTCATCATGAAACCCTCAGATGCCAACTGTCTTTTCCATGACCTCTTGCTTGTGCCCTGTTTGCCAGGTGTCTTAAAATGGGAGGTTCTCGTCTCTCACCTTCAGCATCATCCATTGCCCCATGATAAAAGAGAACAGGAAAAAGTAGATATTTCAAGAAGGCACTGTCTTCAATTCCCACTTAGGAGTTCTCTCACCCAGAAAGATGGGAAGCTACTAGTGTAGAAATGGTGTGTGGCTGCTGCCACCTGGTGTCCAGATGTGTTACTGCCTGCCTTCCCGGGCCCTCCCAGGTTCCCTCCACTCCTCCCATCTTCCTTCCTCACTAGCCAGTTTTTTTTTTGTTGTTGTTTGTTTGTTTGTTTCAGTTTTATACCATAATTTCTTTTCTTTTTTTTATTAGAAATTTTTAATGTACATCATAATGTGAGCCAGTTTTCATCGAGGTGTTCCTGCAGGAGTCACCGTGCCTGATTTACAAAGATTCAGTCAGCCCAAGGCAACCTGTAGTAGAGGGACACTTTTTCCTTTCAGACCTGGCCCCATAATGGTTTCTCTTGGTTTTAAACACAAAGAAATCCCTTGACCATATGTCCTTAAGAATTTGATATGTGAGCAGTTTTCCTTTCCTAGGTATGGTTACCTCCAGAGAACATGCTCTCTGGAGAGGAGAACCGCCCTCGGCTCTCACTTAACAGAGAGTATAGTTCAAACCTGCAGAGAGAGCAAGGTGATTATTCCTAAACGTTCTGCTCCATGCACCATTTCCTATTTCAAGCTTTGACTAGAGGCATTGGGAGTCCATGAACACAGTTGGACTGACAGGTGCAACAGGTATCCTAGAGCAGGTTGTACATAGCAGAGGAGGCCAGCTGTAGACTTTAAGGTGTGCTGTAGATAATCCGCAAAGCATGTCCCCAGGGTATGGATGGATGTGTTTTCTGTGGTGTACTCCAGCCAGCTAGTGCTACCCCAATGCTCACTGAGTAGAGGGTGCCTGGTGGATTAGCCTGCATTTTGGAGCTAATGTAGCTCATTAAATTGCACTTGTTGTTGTTGTTGTTAGGAGCCGTCAAGTCAGTGTGTGACTCATAGTGACCCTATGTACAACAGGAGAAACACTATTGTCAGGGCTTCTCTGCTCTTCATAGGGTTTTCAATGGCAGATTGATTTTTGGGAGTGGATTAACAGGTCTGTCTCCCAAGCCTACAGTACCTGGTGTTCCCAGGCTGTCTCCCATCCAAGTACTAACCAGGCCTGACCCTGCTTAGCTTCCGAGATCTGACAGGATCAGATGCCACAGGACTACGGCTGCAGGCTTACAATAATAAAAGCTGTGATGCTGTTGTTAGGTGCCGTTGAGTCCTATCTGACTCATAGAGACCCTTACAGGGTTTTTAATGGCTGATTGTTTCAGGATTGCCTCAGAAGTGGATTGCCACATCCTTCTCCCATCTTTGTGGTGCTGGGAATCAAACTCGGGACCTCAGAGAGGGCAGAGTGGGGCTCTACCAACTGAGAAATTGCATTTAGAGACCTCAAACCCAACTTTAAAGTATATGACTGTATTCTAGATCAAAGCGTAAAGATCATAAATCAGACCAGTCCTTTTCCTTGCCTTATAAAATACATGTGTTGGTATATTACCAATCATTCAAGATATTGTTGTTGTTAGGTGCCATTGAGTGAGTATCCGACTCATAGTGACCATCCGACTCATAGTGACCCTATGTACAATAGGTAAAACACTGTTGTTGTGCTTCTCTGCTATTCATAGGGTTTTCAATGGCTGGTTGTTTTTTGGGAGTGGGTTGCTGAGTCCTTCTCCCAATTTAAGACATTAGCTATTGCATAAAAATGGCAATGGACATATTTTCCTGGTCGTTAGTCAACATTAGTCAGGTGATGAGTATGTCTGTTTGCGTAGTCACATTATGTATGTGCGCCTCACAGGCTGAGGATGTAGCTCCGTAGCAGAGTGCTTGGTTAGTGTGCTCAAGGCCCTAGATTCAGTCACCAGCTCCACCAATGTGTATGTGTGTGCCTGCCTGCTTGTCTGTTCTTTTGTTCCAGTAGAGTCTTGGAAATGTGCTTGCAAGTTCCACGTAGACAAGTTAATCAGGAGATTCAGAGGGGAGAGGTCTCAGGGAGTTAAAATGTAGCTTTGAGATTATTGATCAGCTTTTAACAAATAGCTGCTGTTGCTGTCTTCAGCCAAGCATCCATGCAGCAGCACAGCGCTTGTCATGCTTCTAGAGCTGCCTGGGCAGGACTAAGTCTGGGGTATCCCAGAGACCCTCCCTTCCTCCAGGTCACTGACTTTTTTCCAGTACGGCGGGGAGGTGTTGAGCGCAGGCCCTTTGCATGCTGGGCAAGTACTCTATCACTGAGCTGTACCCACAGCCCCTTCTTTATTTTTTATTTTGAGACAGTATCTTGTTAAGTTACTCAGACTGCCTCTGGCCTCAAACTCATGATCCTCCTGCCCCAGCCTCCTGAGTTGCTAGGATTACAGGCAAGCGCCAAGGCCCCTAGCCAGGTTGCTGATCTTGACCTCCATATGCCTTCTGGCTTGGCTGTCTCCACTCTCAGCCTAGCTTCCCTGGAGAGAAATGGAGGCCCAGCGTGAGGTAGGCAGGCCCCAGGGGAGGAAATATTTCATACTTCCATTCAGTGGTGTCTACCCTTCCCCCATCCTTCCCTCACCTGTCCTGCTGTTGCTTATGTGAACCAGCCTTTCTTTCCACCCTATCAGACTACCTTGTCTGGAATTCTAGAGGAGTCTATGGCGGCTCCTCCTCTCGCATTTTCCTTTCCAGTCCTACAGTGGAATTGGAAGTGCTGGCCAGCAGGCAGTAGCCGGCAGACAGAGCCACCACGTGGTAGTCTGACATCATAGTGTCCTGGGCAAGGTAACGAAAAGGAACAAGACCTCAGAAGGCAGTTGAGATGCTTTGCTATCTCAATCAGTGCTTGGCTTATACAAAGGCTGTACCTGAAGAAGCAGACTATCTCTCCATCTGCGAGTTTATAAATACACTCTGTACATTTTGTAAAATAGCAGCATCTTCGTATTCCAGCTATATTGACGCTGGTATTTCCCACCCCGTTCACTTGAGCACTGAAGAGTGGGCATCTTTATTCCTGTGTCAGAGGATTAAAGCATAGCTTTTCTATGACCGTGTGCAGACAGGGGATGTGTGAAATGGAACAATCACATGGCAGGAAGCTACCCTGGTAGAGGGAAATAGAAACACGGAGAGTCCCAATTTGAGAGCTCCCGAAAGTCAACTCAGTTTTCCTTTTATCATTTTGTGTGTGACACATTTCCTGTTCTAGTAATTTTTGTTAAAATAATGTTCTTTATGACATCAGTCCTGGGAAGGGGAGAAAGTGGACCAGAAAGGCCTGCTGGTCACACGGGCAGAGCTGACCAGGATTAAACGGTTTCTCAGGAACTGCCTCAAGTACCAGGGCATCGAGTAATTCATCCATCTGTCTGGCCATCCATCTGTTCAATCCACAGGGATTTGTAAGTGCAAGATTCATCTTTTTGGAGACAGATAACTTAGGACAACATTCCAGCCCTTGCTTCTGGGAAAATACACTTGAAATTACAGAACGGAGGGGCTGGGGGTGGTCTTCAGAGACGGTCTTGCCTCTGAAGTTTTTTGATTCTTGTTTTTTAAGTAACTGAAGCTTTTCAAATAAGATTCTGGCTGGGATGGATGTCCCGCCCCCAACAGCAATCCCTCTGTGCTTGGCAGGAAGCCCCTGGGCTGAGTCAAGGTTGATGGAAGCCCTTCACGTGCCCCGTGCGTGCTGGGGCTCTCTCCCCTCCCAGGGAAGAACCGCATGTAGCTGGATGGCCGTGGCTCCCTTGCAGAAGGCGGCCAGATCTCCAGCATTTCTTATCCCCTGCTTCCCCCTCAAACACTGATCTCCACTTCCCCTCCCTTGCTCGTTTCTCTCTTGTCTACTTGAAACTCAGAAAGATCCTCTCCCAACCTTGGGGTGAACCTTGAGGCCTTTGAGCAAGCTTGGGAAACTGTTTACTTTGTGTATTGCAGCAGGAAGCTTGAGATAAGATTAGGGGCTGGAACATGATGGAGATCCACAGAGCATCAGGATCCATCTGGCGTCAGAGCCCGTGGCCCGGCCTCTCTGACCTCCCTCTGCTGCTCTCTCTCTTTCCCTGCCTTCCTTCTCATGACTTTTATGGTGGTGCTTTTTGAGCTCCTCGCAAGATCAGCATTTGATACAGAAGCAAATTGACAGAGTTTGGCCAGTCCAGTGTGAACGGGTCCAAGGTCAGCACTTGAGCCCCTCAGAAGCTTCATGTCCATGGCTTTTCTCTGCCTGAGCAAACCTTCCAGGGGACAAGTGGGACCCCTCAGGGCCTTTGTCCTGCATGTCTCCAGGTCTCTGCAGGCAAATGCCACCTCACTGTTGCCCAGAAACCTGGTAACTCTAGCGGGTGGGGAGGAGAGTCTGGAACTTCATAGCAATTGGCCTGTAAAATATGCCCTTCATGGTGCCTGGTGGTCATAAATCTCTGCACTGAAGGGACGGGCAGTATGACAGGTGGACAAAAGGTC
This sequence comes from Pedetes capensis, assembly GCA_007922755.1. Lineage (NCBI taxonomy): Eukaryota > Metazoa > Chordata > Mammalia > Rodentia > Pedetidae > Pedetes > Pedetes capensis. The sequence continues at coordinate 124,137 of VMDO01001742.1, forward strand.
TGATTACTGTTATCTGAGGTTATCTGTAAGAAAGGGTCTAATTGCCATCTGACTTGCTCTGTGCATGCAGCAGGCTTTCCTGGCCCACTTCCTTCCTTCCCAGAACTAATGTCATAAATAACATGACTAAAACAAGTCATTAGGAAAAGAAACATGCCTCCCCTCCATGGCAAAAAGAAAGTTAGGTGTTTGAATGTCCTGAAGTCAGGACTCTACAAATTTCTACTTTCCTTTGCTAAGACAGATAATCCAAGTCTAGGTGGCCTTTGGGCTGGGGTTTAGCTCAGTTGGCAGAGTGCTGCTCTGTGCAAAGGCCCTGGGTTTAATCCCCAGCACCACAAAAGTGGGAGAAGGACCTGGCAGTCTACTTGCGAAACAATTCTGAAGAAATCAGAAATGCATAGCAGAGAAGCACTGACATAGTCATGGCACAGTATCGAGGAGTGTTTCTTTCTGTTGTGCATAGGGATGATTATGAGTTGGACACTCGACAGCCCCTAACAACAACAAAAGGCAGCCATTGGGTGCGTTGAGGGTGGGGTGTAGCCTTGATGGTAAATCCAGTTACTACCTTCATCTTTTCCTTCCAGTATGAGAGAAAGGGCATGTTCCATGCTAAAGGATGGTTTTGCTGTGAAGGACACAGAAACTCTCTAATCCAAGGCTCCTGGCAGCAAGTCCACCAAACACACACACATACACACATACACACCACAGTGCTATAAAGACAAAGAAAATACTGTAAGTGTTATTAAGAGAGGTGCTCATTTCTTGGTAACATTCTCCTTGGTAACATTAAGTAGGTAGAACTCTGCCTAACAAGCTCCCGATAATCTGCAGCATACTTGGCTCTTGGGGCTGGGATTTAGCTCAGTTGGTAGAGTGCCACCTCTGCAGTTTCTGAGGTCCTGTGTTCGATTCCCAGCACTGCAAAAATGGGAGCAGGACGTGGCAATCCACTACCGAGGCAATCCTGAAACAATCAGCCACTGAAAACCTGATAAGGATCGCTGTGAGTCGACCATGACTCGTCGGCACCTAACATCACCATATATGCCTCTGTTTCTATGCATATCTTATGAAAGAGATGGATTATATCCATGGTTGTACAACTATTGGGAAAATAAAAGTATTTCCCAAATATATTATGAGTGATGTAATGGAGGAGTGTCATCTTGTAGTTCTTGCAAAATGCACTGGATGAAAGATGTCAGCATAGTCAGAGCCAGTCAATTCTTTTATGAGATAATCGATGTCCTAGAAAGTACACTTATTGCCAAAAATTAGTTCATGAACTTGGGATCAAATGAGGCCCTTTCTTCCTTCCAGGAAAGGACTTACTTTCCATATTTCCCACCCCGCATTCAAATTCAGTGAAACTGACAATATGGAAACCTGGAGTAATGATACTTGGTGTGTGATTTGTGCTTCATACAAATTAGCGCATTCAGGCTCCTCAGGCCAATACAATGATGTGGTCTGGACATTCTGCTACTATGTTTTAATCGGTGTTGAAAGTGAGTTTTCTCTAAATCGGGCTGACATATTTTTTAAATGTTTTCCTTTGTGTTTTGCTTCTCTGTGTCTTTCCTGTATGTGGAAGCCACCTGGGAGAGGGGGAGGAAGACAAGGAGGGGACTGGGATGTTCTTGGGAGAAGAGCCACAGGTCTCAGAGGGATCTGGGTTCTTGAGTTCCTAAATATCATCCCAAAAGAGAGCAGCTTAACATGGAAAAGAATTTGATACTTGAAGAGACCAGGTTCCCTTTTCTTTCCTTAGCTACTCTGTGGTCTGGGACAGGATAATAACAAAGGAAAAAAGATGAATTTTGTAATGCACATCTGAGTTACAGCCCGTACATTTTGACACAAATGGGCATGGAAAGCGCGTTTGTCCCATATGGGCCCTGGGGTGATCAGAGAGAAGCCAAGGAAGAGCAACACAGGTACCTCGGGACACAGTGGGGTCCTGGGCTACGTGGTTTCTCTCTGTTTAACTCTCTGAGGTAGGGAGGGGAGTTTTACAAACTGCCTTGAGCGCCAAGAGAAAAGGAAGCAGAGCAGGCCCAGAGTTTAACCTTGAAAGTTCCATCCTCATCCCAGGACTCTCTCTCAGGTCAGTGCCCTGTCTCTTGGCCCTCGGCCACGATCATGACGGGTGTGGTGACTGTGGGTGGCCTCTGCTGAGTGCTTGCTGGGTGCTCAGTCCTGGGCTGTTCTGTATCCTCATTCCCGCCTTGAATCATCACACAGCGGTACTGTTCCTAAGAAGCCCATTTTACAGCCCAGAGAACTGAGGACCTGAGAGCTGTCTCATCCGCAGCCCTGCAGTTAATAAAGGATCCTGATTTTAAGTGAATTAAGCCAGACCCAGAAAGATAAACAACACATGCTTTCTCTCTTGTGCAGATGTTAGGCTTCAATATATATTCATTATTAAAACAGATCATGAAAGCAGACAGGATTTTTTTATTGGAAATTTTTAATGTACAACTTAATGGCTATCATTCTGATGTGTATTTCATTGTGACATTTCCATATATGCATTTCATTGTACATTGTTTGCATAACCTCCCCCTTACCCTCTCATGACCTTCCTCCCCCACCCCCACCTCCCACCAGTGATCTTCCTAATCATGTCTTTTTGTGTGAATATTTATCTATATACGCACATGCCAATTTTGATTTAAGTCTAAACTTTTTTCTATAGTGATCTATATTCTTACATTCTCAGTAGTATTACATGAGTGATCTAGTCCGTATGCATTATTGCCATCCTTTGGAATTATTGGTATTATTATTATTTCCCATACTAATAAAGTTGAGCTGTTTATACTGAGGTTGACCTCTCCCCCCTTCTTCCCTCCTTGTTGGCCCTCCTCCTCCTCCTGTCTTCTCTCATCATCACTTCCTTTTGCTAGATCCCTCCCTTCTTCTTTCTACTCCTTAAATTGTTGCTATTACGCTAAGTTTACATGAGCTTTTTATTATGTTCCAATTTATGTATAGGATGTTGTCCTTCTTTTAAGTTTGGTTCAGCTCCCACATATGAATGAGAATATATGGTATTTCTCTTTTTGGGCTTGTATTCGTTCACTTAAGATAATTTTCTCCAATTCCATCCATTTTGCTGCATATGACATTATTTCATTTTTTATTGCTGAGTAGTATTCCATTGTGTATATGTACCATAATTTTTTTATCCATTCTTCTGTTGATGGGCACTTTGGTTAATTCCATATCCTTGCTATTGTGAAAAGTGCTGCATTGAACATGAAGATGCAGGTGAGAAGACAGGATTTAAATAGGGAAAGATAATGGACTAAAAGGAGAGGGGGCAAGAAGAAAGGGAGAAAAAAAATCATGTAAGTTGCCCTTATGGCAAAATCGGGCTGTACATATATAGATAGATACACTCACAAAAAAGACAGGCAAGAAGAAAGGAGACCAGTGGTGTGGGGGCAGGGGATGGAAGAGAGGGTCACAAGAGGGTCAGGGGAAGTTAATGTGAATAGTGTACAATGAAGTGCACGTATGGAAATGGCATAATGAGACCCATTAAATTGTACATTAAAAATTACTTTTAAAAATGGTGCTAGCCAAGTCCACAGCCAGGTCTGCAGCCTAGGGGAGTGGGTGGGCCTAGCTTCCTATTGCATCTCCCTTATTGCATACCCTTTTGGGGTAGAGAACAGGGCATATTGCAGAATACTTAAGAGCACAGGTTCTGATCCTGGCTCTGCAGTAACCGGCTGTCTGATGTGATGGGTTTCTTTGCTTTCGTGCCTCAGCTTCCTAACCTGCAATGTGCAAACCACAGTAGCTACTGCAATGCATTATTGCAATCATTAGCTGTTTCTCTATAAAAAGTAGCTGGGACAGTGTGCGGCACACAGTAGGGCTGTATGTGGTGTGGAGGTTGATCTGGCTCCCTGGCCCGCCCATTTCAGGCATTGCAGATAGATGTGGCCCAGGCGTCCCTGGGCCTGCCTAGATTCAGGACCCCGCTGGCCCCTGCCCCTCCAGGTGCAGAAGCGTCTTCTGTGGTCCTCACGGCCTGGCCCAGGTCAGGGCACTGCGGGCGTGCGGCGCTCTGCTCTTCGTTCTGCGCTTCAGCCGCTTCTGTGCTCATGTTTCTCAGGCTCGAGGCCTGATTCTGCACCTTGGCATCCTGTCCTCTTGTCCCTGAGACCCTGTGTTCCCTGTGACAGATTTCCTGGCCCTGCCTCAGCAAAGCATTTACATGTTCCTCCACCCTGGCCCTGGCACTGCCTGGGCACGGTCCCCAGCCGTCGCTGTGCCGTTTGGGTTTTCCTTGTTCTGCACCCTGCCCCACCGCAGAGCCCCCGCACCTGTTCCAAGTGTTGCTGTCCCGCCCCGAATCCCACAGACGGCCTCCTGACAAGCAGCCCTTCCAAACAACTCTGGCTGACTCCCTTTGCTCTCCCAGTTCCTTCCACTCCCTTCCCGGCCCTTCCAATCTAACCATGGAAGTCACCCTCAGAACAAGGAGGCCACCGTGGTGCTCCTCCGCCTGCCTCTGCCCGGTCGATAGCATAAGGGGCCCTTTATGCCGCAGCCTCTTCCTCCTCCACCACTGCCCCGGCCACCCCCATCGGAGTCCCCGGCAACAGGGGCCGGGTGTCTTGGCACCGGAGCCGGCTCTGCACAAGTGCGCTCTGTTAGCCTGGAGCAGCCTGGGGGAGGCCAGCCCCGCAAAGCCCTGTGAGAGAGCAGGACACTCCCTGTGTGGCTTGCCTAGGTGCTAAAGTGACACAGGCTTCCTCTCCTCTGCTCCCACTGCACCCTGACCGTCCTCCCCAGCAGCTGAGTCCAGGCACCTCCAGGGAGAATGCAAGCTGTCTTTCAGGGGAGACCACTGAGGCAGTGCTGGGCGCCACCCAAGGAGCTATGGGCATGGCTTAGCTCCGATGGGGAGGAGTCCTGTGTTTCAAAGCATTTTGCTTAGTGAGCTAAGAGAGGCAGTTTCAGGGCACTAGTGACACTTGGGCCTGCAGCTGTAGCCCTGTGGCATCCGATCCCATCAGATCTCAGAAGCTAAGCAGGGTCAGGCCTAGTTAGTACTTGGATGGGAGACCGCCTGGGAACATCAGGTACTGCAGGCTCGGGAGACGGACCTGGCAACCCTCTCCCTAAAATCAATCAGCCATTGAAAACCCTATGAACATCAGAGAAGCACTGACAATAGTGTTTCACCTGTGGTATGTAGAGTCGATATGAGTCAGATACCGACTGGACAGCACCTAATAACAACAATGGCAGTTGGTAGAGATACGCATCACTGACAGATGGTACACATGATGACTTGGTGCTCACGTGTGAGGCCATTGAAACATCTCAAAAGTCATTCCCCTGGCAAGTGGCAGATTTAAGATTTCATCTCTATCCGTCTGATTTCAAAGCCCATGATGGGGCCTCTGTGGACTGGCCCCTGGCAACCACAGAACAATCACAAAAGATACCATTTCCTGAGTTCCTCTGGCCCAGAGACCCTGTGCACCGATTCTCACGCACGCTCTGAGCCTCAAACTCCCCGGTGTAAGACAAGCTGTCACCCTCATTGTGCGGATGCAGAATGAGTCCAAGAACGCTTGGGGTCAGGGCAGAGGTAGATTTGAACTCAGGCAGCCTGGCTCCAGTGCCTGTGTGTCTAACCACCATGCTCCTCTGCCTCCAGAGCTGTGTACCTGCTGCCATCCTAAAGGCTTAGACAACATCCCCCCATGTGGTGGGGAAATGGGGTCAGCTGCATTGCAACAAATGTCTGATGTCCCTGGTGAGCACTTTGAACACTAGTCATAGAAGTCGTCATTCAACCGTCAGATGGGTTGTTAAGCTCACGTTTCCCTCCGTGTGCTGGGAAACAAAAGCATGTGCAAAATCCCTCAGCGAGGAACAGATCCTCTAGCCGATCCTACAGGAAGCAGAAGGTATTAAAGGCAGTTTTGAGCATCACTCTGGATGATTGTTGCAGTGGTCAGGACCATGACCTCGCCGGCTGCCTCTGCATGGTAAGGTGCTGAGGGGAGGCAGGAGAAAGAGGAAACTGGGAGGAGGCAGCTCCAGGATGGCCAGGTGGCATTTCTGTCGGGACCCACTTCTCCAGCCTCACCTCCTTTTGTGGGTGGGGAACGGGCAAGGTCTGTGAGGAGGACGGAGCTCCTGGGCAGGGGTGACCCATCCTGTAAGTTTCAGAATAGGGGGTGGTGATAGAATTATGCCCCCCAAAAAGATACACTGAAGTCTTAACCTCCAGCATCTGAGAATATGACCTTAACTTGGTGAAGGGGTCTTGATGGATATAATTAGTTCAGACCAGTTTATACTGGATAAGAGTAAACCCTCCATCTCCTATGACTGGGTACCCTGATGGGAGAGAGAGAGAGAGAGAGAGAGAGAGAGAGAGAGAGAGAGAGAGGAAGAAAGAAAGAGAGAGCAGTGACACAGGGACCCAGAGGAAGACAGCCCTGTGATGGTGGAGGCAGAGATTGGAGTGATGATTGGGGAGTTGAAGCTATAAGCCAAGGACACCTCAGATTGTCAGATGCCACCAGCAGCTGGAAGAGGCAGAAAAGATCCTCCCCAAAGCAGTCAGAAGGTGCCTCCCCCACGTGCCCTGCTGACACCCGGACCTCAGACTTCTGACCTCCAGAACTGTGAGAAAAACTCTGCTACCCGAAGCCACCCTGTTTTTGACACTTCGTCACTGCTGCCCAGAGACACTTGCCAGGCCCCAGCCAGGGCTTCCCTGACCCTCTGATCCCCATCTAGCCTTCTCCACTTCCTCCCACCGGCCACCCCAGGCCCCACGGCCCCTGGCTGGTCTATATTCTGCTCTCTGTCCATGCCCCGGGCTTTCCCCACCCCTCTGGGCTTTCCTTCTCTGTGTCAGAAGGTTAGAGTCTGGGGCTTTTCATTTTTCCTCTTGAGGCTCTCTGTGTCCAGTTTAGGCCAAACGGCAGAAAAAGCCACAGCCCCCTCTTCCTCGGCAGCCGCCTTCAGACGCCAGCACATGGGAGAGGCAGGGCTGTCCCCGCGTTGGAGCTATTAAGCTGTCCTAAGAAAGAGGCCTTTGTCACAGGGAGCACAGCCCTCAGCTCAGTCACAGAGACAGATTGTGCCAGAAAACAAACAACAGAAAAAAAAAAAAAAAAAGTTCGACCACAGCATTCTTTGGGGCTCCAGTCATCCTCCTCCCGCCTGTTCTTAGATGAATTTCCTTTCTTTGGAGTCATTCCATCAGATAGGGTGTCGGGGTTTAATTCTGTCCAGAACTGAGGGCTGGGCGGGGGCCTGCACCCAGCTCCCGCGGGCGTGACCTCATGCCTGCAGGTGGGGAGGCAGAGGCCCCCCCAGCGTGGGCAAGGGGGCTGCGGCAGAGAGGCAGGGCCAGTGTTGGAGATTTTGTCCAGTCAAGGAAAGGGAGAAGCCAGCAAGGCCAAGTTATGAACTCCTCAGTCCACAAGCGGACAGACTTTGACAATTTGTGTTCAGACCATGCCAAAGGTCCACCCATGCCTACCGCCCAGGCACAGCCACTAAACGCCTCCTGACCCCACGTGGCCCTTGGATCCCCAGGCCCGCCAAAGCCTCCTTTTCCCACATCCATTTTCTGCAGACTTCAGTGCTGGTAGCAGCCTCTCCTGTGGCCAGGAGCCCTGGGGCCAGGCCGCCGTGGGAGTGGCTGTCTGAGGATGGAGGGAGGAAGGGGGCTCCTGGCCCTTTTCGAGGAGAGCCTGCGCAGGCTGTGAAGATGGGCACCCATCTCAGGTTGAGCTCTTCAAACAGATGGGAGGAGCCAGTGCAATGGGCCGGGGGAGTGAGCGCTTCACCTCATCCTTCTGCTCCAGATCCTAGAGCCCCACTTCTTAAACACAGCCTAGCAGATCCAGCGGGAAAACTCCCTGGGAACCGGGGAAGCAGCTGGGCTCCAGCGCCTAGGTCATGTGTGGTGAGTCAGATCAAGGTGGGGCCCCCCAAACCAGCCTTTTCAGTAAGTTCCGAGCTGCTGAGGCAACCCTCAGTGTGCGAGCCACGGCTCCAGAAGGAAGGCAGAGAAGAGGGGCTCAGGGGACCCCACCCTTTGTCCCACCACCCTCCCGGGCCATATTTGTCCTGTGTTAGTGTCTTAGGGAGTGTGTAGCCCGAGGCAAGCGGAGCCAGGACAGGTGAAGGAGACGCTGGGTGCCTAGGATGGCGGGAGGGGAGCGGCACAATTTGAAGGACCCAGTATGAAATGAAAGATCAGAGTCCCTTTCCCAAAGACTTTCTTCTGTGATGTCTCTCGCAACTGGTTATGGTGTTTTGTGTATTTAAAAACAAATTTTAATTTTAGTAAAATATATGTAGCTTAACATTTACTGCTCAGTCGTGAAGTGTACAGTTCTGCGGCAAGAGCGCATGCGCGGTGTCTCAGTGCGGTGCAGCCGTCATTGCCATCCATCCCCGGAACCCTTTTCCTCTTCCCAAACTGCAGCTCTTTTCACATTAAACACTATCTCCTGTTTGCTCCTCCCTCAGCTCACGGCACCCACCTTTCCACTCTCTGTACCTGTGAAGTTGACTGCGCTAGGGACCTCACGTTCATGGAATCACACAACCTTTATCCTTCTATGTCTGGCTTTGTCACTCAGAGTAACTTTCTTGAGATTCATCCATTTTGGAGCATATGCCAGAGTTTCCTTCCTTTTTAAGCCTGAATAATATTCCACTCACATCAGTAGACCACGCTTTGTTTTGCCATTCATCTGTCAATGGACACTTGGGTTGTTTTCACCTCTTGGCCTCTGTGGATAATGCTGCTGTGAACATGGGGTGTAAATGTTTCTCCAAGATCCTGCTTTCAACCCTTTTGGGTAGAGACTCAAAAGAGGAATTGCCAAATCATATTGTAATTTCACCTTTGTTTTTTGAGGACTTTGTTATAGTGTATTTTATTTACAATTTCGAACTATACCACCAGGCAAAGGGTCTTGCCCCAGAGGCAGGAGACCCTCGTGGGTTCTCGGGGCCTGCTTCTGTGAGCAGGCATGCAGAATTTAAGCCCCTGGCCCCAGACCTCCTGAGTGTGGGCCCTGTGTGGGGACACTGGTTGCACACCCTGCATGAGGGAGAGTGGGAAGAAGTCAGGGGAGAAAGAGTGAGGGTGAGGGGCTACACAGATGCCAGCGAGGTTTCTGGATAGTCCAGACAAGACTGGGATTCCAGACATTTCCATCCCCTGCTGTCTAACCAGTTGTCCCTCTCGTCACTGGCCTCATGGATGCAGCCACTGTCCTCCCCGCAGCCGGGCAGGTGACAAGCTGCAGGAATCCCCTGCTCTGAAGCTGGGGCAGTGACAGCAGGCGACCTCCTGCAGGCTGTGGTCCTGCATTCCCACCAGGCTCAGCGAGCCATGTGCCCATAACCAGGCTGGGCTCTTCCTTGCTCTCTACCCAGGGGCTAAACACAGAAGGCCCTCAGACTCCGCCCTTCTTCTTCCTCGAGCCTCAGTGTCCCCATCTGTAAAACAGATCACCTTGAGGAGTAAATAGAAGAAAAAAATGCCCTGTGGGCATTATCGTCACTCAGCAGCAGGCTGTGGATGTTCACAGCCATGTTTCTTCCTCGAGTCACTTTCTTCCTTCGCTGGCTTTTACTGACCATGGTCTACACACAGCCTTTGTGGTGGACTCGAGTCCTGCATGTCAGGTCCCTGACTCCATTGCTTACCAGCTGGTAAGCTCTAGAGAGTCCGGTAACATCTCTGTGCCTCAGTTTGTTTTCTTCTCATCTGTACAATGGGACACCCAGTCATCCCTGGGCCGCGGTGTTGGGAAAAGATAGAGACAGCCCCGTCCTGGAATGAGGGATGTTTCGGTGAGATCGTCATCACCATCAGGTGACAGCAGCAATGCCAGCCCCATGCAAGGGAAGGACTGCATCCTACCATTTAATAAGTAAAACCAACAGGACTCGGGGTCCAGTTAGCTAAATGGGATGATTAGAATGGGGGGGATTCCCTAATTTGGGGGGAGGGGGTGTTGCATCTAGGTAAATATGAGTGCCTTTGCAGAGATGGAGGCTCCAGCGGAGGAGGAGGCAGAAGATGAGCTTGGTGACTGAGTGGAAGGTCAGGTCCAAGAGCTCCCGTGCATTAGAAAACACATTCCTCTGCAGGACAGTGATGGTCCTGCTGCCTCCCACTGGAGAGGCTCAGGCTGGGTGTCATAGCTCCTCCTTCGTAAGAGGCATGCCCATTATCCAGGTGAGGTGCCCTGCTGGTGCTCAGTTTCTGACCTAGGCAGGAGGTCCCTGGCTCCTGATCCTTTCAGCCTGGATTCTTACCCCATTACCTACCTGATCTGTGGCCTCATCACCCCAGAGCTGTGATGCTCTGTTCCACCAGCTCGAACCTGCCTGTTCCCCTCAGGCTTCCCCTTTTCGGGGCTGAATAATATTCCCCTTTTCAAGCCTGCCTCGTCTGCGGGAGTTTTGAGCTCCTCTCCTGTCCCTCCTCGGTGCTGTCTTCCATTGCCTCCTTTCCTGAAAATCTTGACTCTGGACTCCCTCCCCTCCCCTTCTGGCACCGACTGATGTCACGTCCCCTTATCACTTATGTGTGATGTTTCACCAGCTGTTCTGCAGGTCCTGGCCTTGCTTGGCCTGCCCCATCCTGCTGTGGATCATATCTCAACTGTGAGCTAGAGTTCCGACTTTCATGGCAAAAATTGCATTTATTTTTTTCTTTCTGTGATATAATGAAATATATGAAAGCCTATCCCTTGACCATGGTCTTTGCAGATGGAGAAACAAGGAAGTGCAGCAGCTTTCCAGGGGAGGGCTGCCTCTCAGTGATCTGGAAAGTTCTTCATGTTGCCCAGCAGAGCATTGGAAATGGCAGCCTGAAAACCCACCCTCTAAACCCGCAGCACTGCTTTCTGTGAGGGCCACCCAGAGTGTGGTTGGAGCCAGGACATTCTGCCCGCGGTCTGTCCATACTGCTGTTTAGGTCATCATCTATTTAGAACTTGATTTTAAACTGAAGCTTTTCAAAGGAAAAGAAAAATAAGAAAGAAAAGGAGGAAAAGAAGAAGAAGGAAGAAGAGGAGGAGGAAGAGGAGGAAAAGGAGGAGGAGGAGGGGAAAGAGAAGAAGAAGAAGAGGGGGAGGAGGAAGAGGAAAAGGAGGAAGAGGAGGAGGAGGGCGAGGGCAGCAGCAGCTTCCGTTTCTGTTGTAGTGAAGATGGCTTCTACCTTTGTGTGAATAACTGACATGGCCCAGCACAGTTAGCTGGCTTCTGCAGGGACAGGTCAACTCAAATAGGCCTACAATCAGCAAACGACACCAGGGATAAAAATCCATCTATCCCATGTCCTTGGAGCCTGTTGCCACTGCTTGTCTGCCTTCCCGAAGACCCTAATCCCTGTCAGCCTCTGGGTCAGCTGATCTGTGCTCTCCCAACTGATGGCAGCAAGCTCAAGCCATCTGAAAGAACTGTGGCTGAATGGGGAGGTGACATTCTTTGTCCCAACTCTGCCAGCGGCCCCTCATGGGGCAGGACATCAGTCTGATCCCTTGCTAAGGCTTCCACTTTGCGCTCACCATCTGAGCTGCTTCTGTTCAAGATGTGGAAGTGTTTTCTGAAATCACTCATTGGCCATCAGTGTAGAGTGCAGGGAATAGAGAAAGGCGCCTTTCTTGCACAACTGTTTTCCTTCAACTTCAGGATGTTTGTGTCTTTCACTGGAATCTTCTAAAAGCAGAAAGCAGCAGTCAGCACAGGCCAAGGACCTTGACTTTCCATTTTCCCCTGTAGCTGTGGTGGCCCAGAGTGTTGCCAGTGGCCATCACCATCAGGATCCTGCTCAACCTAGTGAGGATCACCAGCTCTGCCCCCTCAATGTCTCTGTGTGCTCGTCACCTGCAGTCCAGATGCTTCCACCAAGCCACTGCCCATGGTTAGGTTTGGTTGGTTGCAATGTTCCACTTGTACCAACTCTGCATTATTTGAACAATTGGTGGATTCTTTATAATAGGATTCAAATTAATAAACAAGAAGCTTACTTCTTTCATACCTAGAACTAAGTATCATGTCACCATGGTCATCTGTGGCTTAGAATGTGTTTAAATTTTCACGTCACCATCTCTGGCACCATTGTCCAAGATGGCACCCAGCTATCACTTCCATATCCTAAGTAGTGGGAAGGAGGCAAAGGAAGGAGAATACTTCCTTCCTTTAAGGACCTGTCATCTCTTCCCCTCCACATTTCTTTGGCCAGAAGCTTATCACTTAGTCTCACCTAGCTGCAGGGGAAGCTGGCTGTATTCCAAGCAGCCATGAGCTCAACCAACAATCAAAGATTCTTTTCCCATAAAGAAACAGGTGTAGGCCAGCAAAAGGCAGTGTCTGTCTCAAGCCTCCAAGCTGAGTCCTGAGGTTGAATCAGAATTAGGCAGGCAGGCAGGCAAGGGAGGAGGAGAGAGAGACTGTAAAAGTAGGCAGGACCAGCAGAGGCATTGTACACGCTGTGAATTTTTCATTTTTCTCTCAGAAAAAAAAAGTAGAGCCACAAAAGGGTTTTGAAAGGAAGAGGGAAGATGTGATCGGTTTGTGTTCTAGGACAATGACTTTGAGACATTTGCTTTAAAATAACACCCTGCTCGTAGTCTTGTGTGATGAAAACGTTCAACAGTGCTGAAACCTAAGGCAGCAATGTCTGGGGAGAACATCCCCTAATTTTAAAGCCAGTGGAGCTGGATTAAGAAAAACCAGGTGTCTGCCTGCACTTCAGAAAGTCTTCCTTACTAAAATCACACAGGAAGTCATCATGTGGTTTCTTGGAAACTAGAGCAACAACTTATAGGATTTATAAGATGAAGATTGTGTCAGTCCACTCACGCTGCTGTAAGAAAATACCATAGATTGAGAGATTTATAAATAATGGTAACCCATTTCTCATAGTGCTAGAAGCTGGGGAGTTCAAGACCAAGGTGCTGACAGGTACTGTAACAGGCCAAGGGCTTTCTCTTAGCTGCACAGATGGTGCCTTGTTGCATCATCACGTGGTAGAAGGAAGGGAAGGCCAGAAGAGTGCAGGGAGCTCTCTTCCACCTGTTTTATAAGAGTGTTCATCTGTTCTTGAGGATGGAGCCCTCGTGACTTGGTCACTCTATCATGACTTGATACTATCACTGCAAGTGTTGGGCTCCAACACACAAATTTTGGAGGCACATATACAATCAAACTATTGCAGAGATGGAACAATAACCAAATATGATACAAAAGAAAGAAAATCGAGGTGAAAACAAAAGTAGGCAGATACAAAAGAAGGACTACAGAGAACTGCAATCATGTATGCCCTCAAAATAAGTCAGTTGCTGGAAATAAGAAGTGAATTAGAGCCAGGTGTCATGGTGCACACCTGTAATCCCAGGGATTTGGGAGGCAGAGGCAGGAGGATCTCAAGTTCAAGGCTAGAGGCAGCCTGCACAACCTACCAAGACCTTATCTCAAAATTAAGAAAAAAAAATAGGGAGAAGGGAGCTGGTTATGCATCTTAACGGTGGAGCATTTGCCTAGCATGGCTAGGCTCACCCATAAGTATTACAAAAAGAGAGAGAGAAGGGGCAGAGTGGTGAGTTAGCATTACAGAAAAGCATATCAATTATGAGAAAGAAAAATGGTATGTTTTCCCAGGATGCAAAAGAAAAGGAGAGAAATTAAAAGAGATGGGGAAAGTGACAGAGTGCGGTTGGCAGAAGAGATGACCCTGAGATTTCTGTGTTTTCCCAAGTGAGCAGTCAGGTCAACTTGGACAGAGCAAAAAAATCAAGTTGCAATTAAAAATAAACCTTTTTGGCCTGGAGGTAGGTATGGAAACCTGAGGATGTGGGTCTAAAAAAACTCCCTACATTTTAGGTGGATTTAATGAAAAAAAAAAGAAAATTTGACATATCTTGGGGGGGGGGGAATATAATTATAAAGATATATAAAATGTCACAAAACCATCCAGATAGGAAAAGCCAGTCACTTCTAAAGGAAACATTGAATGGATTTAGGAAATGAGGGGGAAGAAAATCTACAGCTATGTGAACAATTGAAATGGGCCTGGAGATAGGGAAGGGCCCCCTCCTCCTCCTCTTCCTCCTCCACTTTCTCTTTCTCTTTCTCTTTCTCCTCCTTTTTCTTCCTCTCTCTCTCTCCCACACACACTCATATACTTCTTATTCCTGCTTTATCTATGTGCCTCAACAAACCAGTGGGTCCATACTTCCTTTGCCCCACAACCACTGCCTACTGAACCCATCTCTCTGTTAAATTTTAATCGAGAGAGAGGGAAGATATTAAGTTCAGTTTGTGTCTGTTTAGAGACGACCTTCCAACAAGTAAAACATCACCGGGGCACTGGGGCTGGTTTCCACTCCTGGTCCAAGTGCCAGACACCCTGTTCAAACAAGCCATCAACTATCTCCTGGTCAGGCAAGTTGAATTAAAAAAAATAAAGCTGAGTGTCTTTACTTGGGACTCTGAGAAAACAGAGCCTTAGGCGAAGTTTACACACTATAATAACTGCTGGCAAAACAACATGAAGGAAAAACAGCTGGGGGACACAGGAAAGGCAAATACATAAATCCAAGGCAGATCATTTCAAAAAAATCAATCTCACTGCTCAACCATGGGTCATTCATGAAGACCAAACAGAACTATCTTTTGGAAACAGCAGAGGGAGTGTAGAAGAAAAGATAAGCAATTGATCCTATGATTCTTTCTTTTCCATCTCCTATGTTTTTAACCCAGGCCCCACCTCCCCCATGCTTCTGGATTGCATTTCCCATCCCTTCAGATAGCTGCTGTGGGCCCAGTTAGGGAGGTGTGGCACAACAGCTGCCATTGCTCCAGCTCTCACTCCTGGGGAGGCCGAGACCATGCCTGCTGGTAGGAGTTGGGCTGATATGCTGCAGATGAGACTGCGAGGATGGCATGGGGTATCAGTCTGGGTTCCCTGGAAAAAAAAAAAAAAATAGATTGTGTATATAAAGAGGTTATAAGGAGCCAGCTCACATGATTATGTAGGCTGCAAAGTCCAAGTTTCAAGTGTGAGTTAGCATACTCAAGACCCACGATAGTTGATAGTTCAGCCCCAGTCAAAAGGCTGACTGCTGGGGAACTTTTTCTTACTCTGGGAGGATCAGTCTTATTGTTCTGTTCAAGTCTCCAACAGCTTGGATGAAGCCCAACTAGATTAGGAAAGGCAAGCTGCTTTACTCCATCGATAAAAATGTTCATTTCATCTAAAACATCCTCACAGAAACACCCAGAGTGTTGGACCAAATATCTGGGCACACATGGCCCGGTCAAGTCAACACATTAAATGAACCATCACACATGAACATTGCTGGGATTGCTTGTCTGGGATGGAGAGCAAGCAGCCAAAGCCGAGTCCAGGATGGACCCTGGGGCACTGACCTGGAGCAGATGGCTCCCAGACAGCTGGCATGGCCAGGAAACTGCCCACAGAGTCTGGTATGAGAGCTTTATGTGTAGTTATTATTCTCTGGAGATTATTCTTGTTCATGTGTTTATCTGTAAATTCTGCTGACTCACCTCATACTCATACAGCCTTTAACATGAAGCTGGTTGTGCTCTGAGTATAGTTTTTGCCAGGTTTGAGAAGAATAGATAAAAAGAGGCTTCAAGGTTGAATTTTGCCTTTTGCTTGGAAACAATTCTTCCATGCCATAGACTTTGATGGAAAGATGAATGATGACGTCATGACAATATAATAGAACAATCATCCTTGTCCATGTGGGTATGGGTGTGGGCATGGGCGTGGGCATGGGTGTGCTAAAGAGAATGATTGGGGCTTTGTTCTCCTTATAAATGGAAATAGTGATGTCTTAGGAGTAGATTAAAGACACATGAGGTTTTTTGAGGCTTCCTCTTCCTTGAATGATTCTTTCCATTTCTTTCTTACCCTCCAGCACCCACCCACATGCCCCTGCCCAAACATGTGTGTATACTCCTATTCAGGACAGGTCCATGTTTTTTTTCAGTTGTAGTCACTATAACAAAATTGTTAATAAGATGGTTGATCTTCTCTTTTTCCTACCACCTCTTGGAAAGCTAATGCCCATTGTCCAGTGACAGCACATCTCCATTTGGATTCACGTACTACAGGTGTTCAGTAGCCACATGTGGCTCATGGCTACCATATTGGACAGAGCATGGCTCTCCAGCAGGGATTCTAAATCTTGGCTGCACATTGCAGTCAGCTAGGGAGCTTTAAGATGCTTATGCTGAGGCCCCAGCCCATGCTGGTTCTGGTTTAATTAGGTTGGGCTGGGGCTTGGCTCTTCAGGTACTGTTAGGCAGACAGTGTCAGGAACCACTGTTGTATAGGATGCCATCCCTGGGAGGTGAGTCCTTTCTGCCACTGCGACCAGGGCTTTCTTCCCCCCTTCTTCCTTGGGAGCCCCACATTGTAAACAGAAATCAAGCAAGCTCCAGCTTAGGCTGTAGGGAGAGGAAAAACAGAAATAGGAGAGTATTAAGTTCTGTCGAACAGGCAAGAGGGAACAAGCCAGATCCGCTTGTCTTCTTTTGGTCTGTTTACCAACAGGCTCAGCATTGTTTGCTTTGCCCCTGCCCTTGAAGCTTGCAATGTGTTTCTCTTACCCTGTGTGTCAGAGTGTTGCCTGAGAATTGAGGACCATATTAGAACACTACTGATTTGGCCAGATTTGGCCCTGTGCTCCAACAACAGGTTCCAAAGGGAACGAAAGTGTTCCATGAGGGATCCAGATGCCTGGAGAGAACCGAAGAAGTGGGGGTGGGGGGGAGACCAAGGGCGCAGAGACATCTCTGCCATCTGTTTTTCTTTGCCCTAGACAAGTGAACTCTCCTTCTCGGCAAATAGAAACCAGTCCAGACTCACCGCAGGGACTCAGGTTTCTAAATGCATCCCAAAGAGATTGTTTCAGGGAAGTGGACAAATGAGGCATGAGTAATCCAATCCACAGGAAAACAAACACCAGGGTGACCTGCATCTAAAGCCCCAGGTGTCAGCAGGCAGCTGTGTGCCAGTTCTAGCAGCTCACACACCTGGCCGGGTAGCCTCTCACACTTCAATGAGACTTTCCCCGCATGGCAGAGCCCTGACCACTGTGCATCCTGAGACCACAGAATTGCTCAAGGTTGTCAAGGTTGTCAAGAAATCAGAGAACAATATGCAGAGAATAGAATCATTGAGAGGGGGGCACTTGCTCAGTCTCTCCTCTGTTTGGATGGTCTTAATCTAGAACACATGCAGTCCATAAATAGTCTAAGGAAAAGATTTTTGCTGCAGCAATTGGACTTGGAGTATGCACATAGCCCAGGCTCTGCCACTGAGTAAGGTGGCTTTCTTTCTACCAGGGTGCCAAACCCTTTTATGTGGATCTTCATGTAGAGAAGATTGGCCAACTCATCTGGTCTTATCTGTCCAGTCTGTCACCCTTAATCACAAATGACCATCTGGGATCAAGTGTACCATAGGTCTGTAGATGAAGGGTTGATGTAGTTTGGTGAATGTCACAGAAGAACGAATTCTTTGAGTTTCCTTATGATATTCGTGGAAATTAGCTCTGCTAATCGGCATAGGGGCTGGGGTTTAGCTCAGTTGGTAGAGTACTGCTGTGTGCACTCTGAGGCTCTGAGTTCAATTCCCAGCACTGAAAAGATGGAAGAAAGACCTGGCAGCCCACTCCAGAATCAATCCCGAAGCAATCAGCCATTAAAAAACCTGTGCAAAGCAGAAAAGCACTGACATAGTACGGGGCATGGCACAGTGTCGGAGAGTGTTTCATTCTGTTGTACAAAGGCTCACTATGTGTCAGACTCGACTCGTGGCACCTAACAACAATCAGTGTAGGGCATAAAGTTCAACTACATTTCCTGTGCTCTCCAACAACTGACATTATTCATTATGGTAAAGGACGGTGGGGGGTGGGGGGGCACAGGATGTTGACCACCATTTTTCTCACCCTGTTCCCAGCAAGTGTAGTATACTTCCACAACTCTTTGAATGACATTCTAGTTTTTGTGTATATCATTTGCAAGACATGGAAGGACACATCATCTTTTTCTAATCTGAAAAGAGAATTTGCTGATTCACAGAGCTGAAGAGTCCAGGGTGCTGGCTTCAGGCACGGTTTGGTCTAGGTACTTCAATTACATCTCAGGCCTCGGCTCACTTCTCCCTCCCAGCTCTGCTTTCTTCAGCATAGGCTTCTTCTCCCCAGGCTCTCCATGGCAGTGAGATGGCTTTGTGGTAGCCACGCCAGCCTTATATCCTCCTAGATCCAAGTGCAACATAAATAAGCCTTCTCCTTTTAATAGCTCCTTTGAGGTCTGGTTAGACTACATTGGGCTGCATATTCCCCTGGGGCTAGTCACTGTGACCAGAAAGGGACTTGCATCTACTTTCCAAGGAGGAGTCTCTGCCCTCTGGGGCTCAGAAAGGAGCCCCTGCTGAACCACATGGACTGAGAGGGGAGGAGGGTCCTCCAGGAAAATGCTTGGTCACTCTAAGGAGAGGGAACTTCAGGGTTGAGGCTATAGGTTCTTCTGGTACAGAATGCATGCAGAGAGACGATGCTTTGGAGTTTGGGGCGGGGAGGTTTGGACAATGTCTCTGCATGCATAGAGCCTATCCTCAAGTTCAGGGCCTCGCAGGACTCACTGGAAAGCATGTTAGAAAAAATGTTTTTTCAGCTCCTGGCACTAGGGGAGCTGAAGTCCTCGCTTTCACTGTTACTCCTTAGGATGTGCGGATACAGCTGCGTCCTTTCCTTCTTTAGTCTAAATGCCTGAAGAATTGGAGAGAGATTGTCTATCACAGTATTATGTACAACAGACTCCAAAGTCAGACTTCCCCAGTCCAAGTCTAGGCTCTGCCGTGTGACATTGAACAAGTTACTTATGATTTCTGTGCCTTAGTTTCTCATCTGTCAAGCAGGAAGTGACAAAGAATATATCTCTTTTAGGAAGGTAACATGAATTAATGAATTAACATGTCTAAAGTATGCAGTTCCCCAGCTTGTGCTTGCGGAGTGGGGCTTGCATGTTGCTGTGATGCTGAAAGCTATGCCACTAGCATTTCAGATACCAGCAGGGCCACCCTTGGAGGACAGGTTTCAGCTGAGCTTCCAGACTAGGACAGACTAGGGAGAAGGACTTGGCAGCCCACTGCTGATATAATTAGCCATTGAAAACCCTATGAATAACAGAGAGTCACTGTCAAATATAGTGCTGGAAAACTATCCCCCCAGGCTAGAAAGACAACTGGGGAAGAGTTACCTCCTCAAAGAAGAGTCAACCTTAATCATCAGAATGAAGTAAAGCCCCTGAGACCTCCATTTGCTGATGTGGCACTATTTAAATGAGAAGAAACATGGTGACTGCAACAATGGGCTCAAACATGCATGGCACAGTGTTGGGAAGTTCTTTGTTCTGTTGTGCATAGAGTCGGACCCAACCTGATGACACCTAACAATCAAAACAAAGTGTACAGTACCATGTCTGGCAAATAGCAGATCCTTTGTGGTAAAAATAATATGTTTTACTGTTATGAGATGGGTTCCTCTGTTTAAAGATCATCAAACAGAGAAATTAATTTCTAAGTCTCATCCAAAGAGACCCCAAGGAAGAAGGGATCTAAAGCTTTCCTACAGTTTGTCATTCAGGATCTTAGGCTCTAAAATCCCAGAGTCTCTGTATCAGTCAGCTGTCATTATTGTAGCAGAAAAATCATCCCAAACAAACTCATGGGAAGAGCTTTATTAGGAGCACATGGTTACAGGATCAATCCATAATGGCAGCAAGACAGGCATGGCGGTGGTGCTGTCAGAGCTTGTTGTAGATGACCTCATGTCATGGTGGACCAGAAACAGAGACCAGGAGTGCAGTGGGGGGTAAAGTCCTCCAAGGACCCACCCGCAGGGGGCTACTTCCACCAAAGGCCTGCCTCTCGAAGTTCTACAACCTCCTACGACAGCGCCCCCAGCTGGAGACCAAACGATATGATCTTTGGGGAACAATTTAGGTCCAAACCATAATTATCGATCTTGGTTGGCGAAGTGCATTATCGTTTTCTGAAATGGATTTAAGAATTAGGTCAATCTGGTCTTTACCTTGGCATCAGGAAAACTAACCTCACCAAAAAAAGTGGGAACAGGAAACCTATGTGCTTCAGGGATCTGCTGTCAAGATGGAGGACATGGGTGATGTGCTTGGAGCCTGCAGGACATCATCCCTGCTGTTGCTACCTCCACCCCAGCAGGAAAAGGCACATCTAAATGTACTCCTTTACTTACTTCCTGTTCTTGTTCTAATAGTCCCCCTCCCCTGCACCCCCTCCAGAACTGCAGTGATTAAAAAGCCACTGGTTTTGCATATCATGACTTGGCCATGAAGGCTTGTGCAGGTTGGAACTTGAGTCCCTAAGGATTTGACTTTGATATGCAGGGCTTCTGCTGTTGTCTTCCTCCTGAGGTACCAGGCCCACACCAGGACTTTTTACCACCTTATGGTTTGGAAAGGACCCACCCCTGACGGAAAGCCCCTAATAGTTCAGGAAAAGTCTATTAAGGAAATCTAAGTTGGAGGAAGTCACATGGAGGCAGGATGATCCATAGCCTTGGTGTCTGGTGTGGGGGTGGTGATGGGGCTCAAGAGATTTAATAGCCCATTTAGGTCGCCTCTGCTCATCCCAGACTCCCAAGCCCACAAGGACGGATAGAATCCACTCTTAGCATTCCTTGGAAAAAAGGAGTTTGCACCTTCTCCCAGGCACCCTTCCTGCTTTTGCGCAAAAGGGATCACTACATCTAGGAACTATTGGTCTTTGGGACAGATCATTTCTTTGTGATAGGTGGATTTCCTGTGCATTGTAGGATACTGAGCAGCATCCTTAGCCATTATCCACTGCATGCGAGAAGTATGTCTCCTCACAGTTTTGACAAGCAGAATGTTCCCACACAGCCCAATGTCTCATAGGGGGCCAAATTGCCCCAGTTGAGAGCCACTGCTCTAGGTGATAAATCCTTCAAGCTTTTGAAGGCCTATTTTGTGCCAGGCACCGTACCTAGCATAGGTTTTTAAACAAGCAAACAAACAACAACAACAACAACAAAAATACCAGCCGATTCCTACCCCTGGACTCACTGTTCTTTGTTATTGTTAGATGCTGTCGAGTCAGGTCCAACTTATAGCAACCCTATGTACAACAGAATGAAACACTCCCTGACACTGTGCCACACCCAGCACTATGTCAGTGCTTCTCTGCTATTCATAGGGTTTCAATGGCTGATTGTTTCGGAAGTGGGTTGCCAGGACCTTCTCCCATTTTTGCATTGCTGGGGATGGAACCCAGAGCCTCAGTGAGCACAGAGCAGCACTCTACCAACTGAGCTAAAATTGTTTGTTGTTGTTAGGTACCATTGAGTTGAGCCTGACTCATAGCGACCCTATGTATAACAGAACAAAACACTCCCCAATTCTGTGCCAGGCGCACAATTTTTTTTTTTATGTTTAAGTCCATTTTTCAGACACTAGGTCAATCCATGTAGTTGAGGGTCTTCCTTTTTTTCATTGATCTGCCACTCTCCCAAACATGATGTCCTTCTCCAGGGATTGGTCCCTCCTGACATGTCCAAAATACATAAGAAACAGTCTAGCCATCCTTGCTTCCAAGGAACACTCTGGTTGTACTTCTTCTAGGATGGATCTGTTGGTTCTCTTGCCAGTCCATGGTATATTCAACATTTGTCTCCAGCACCATAGTGCAAAAGCATCAATTCTTTTCCTGTCTCCATTGTTTGATGTCCAGCTTTCACAACCATATGCTGCAACTGAAAATACCAGGACACGAGTCAGGCACTCTTTCATCTTCAATGTGACATCTTTACTTTTCAACACTTTAAAGAGGTCTTTTGCAACAGCCTTTCCCAATGCAATACATCTTTTGACTTCTTTGCTGCTTCCTTGGGTGTTGATTATAGAACCAAGTAAAATAAAATCTCAGAAACCTCAATCTTTTCTCCATTTATCATGAAGTTTCTTACTGACCCACTCGTAAGGATTTTTGTTCCATTGATGTTGAGTGGCAATCCATGCTGAAGGCTGTGTTCTTTGATCTTCATCAGTAAATATTTCAAATCCTCTTCGCTTTTAGCAAGCAGAGTTGTGTCAACTGCATATCTCAGGTTGTTTATGAGTCTTCCTCCAATCCTGATGCCACATTCTTCTTCATAAAGTTCAGTTTCTTGGATTATTGGCTCAGTATAGAGATTGAAGAGGCATGGTAAAAGGATACAGCCCTGATGCACACCTTTCTCATCTTTAAACCAGGCAGTGTTTCCTTGTTCTGTTCAAATAACTGTCTCCTGGCCCATGGAAAGATTCCTCATGAATACAATTAAATGCTCTGGTATTCCCATACTTCTCAATGTTATGCATAATTTATTGTGATCCACACACTCAAATGTCTTTGCATAGTCAATAGAACATAGACATCCTTCTGGTATTCTCTGCTTTCCACTATTATCCATCATGTACAACTTTGTGTAAATGCTTAGAGTGTGGATCAGTATACCAGGGGTTAGTCAGAGATCTATTCGCAATGAGAAATGTCTCTGCTCTTTAAACTGCATTCCTTACTGTCTTCCCAAAGAGCTCCCACTGGCCCCTGCTTAATGTACCGCATCTCTCCATCTGTCCCTCGAAATCGTTCCTTCTGCGCTGTGTTCAGTGGGGAGGGAGCAGCTGCTGTCAGTCTCGCCAGGCCCCACACTTCCAAGGTTGGCCAGCTGCCTCTGCGCCTACCTCTCTGCAGGAGAAATTCCAGGTCTTCGGCCTCCTGGGAGGCCTTATGTATGGGTAACACCGAAACTGTGCCAAACATCTGGATGGGAACTGCTAAAGGAGGCAAATTCTTCCAAAGTTTCCAAGCTCTGACATTGGAATGGAAATGTTAAAGTGCCCCGGGACAGGGTCACAGCACAGAACTTGACTTGGAACTTCACGTTCTGTCGCAGGCTATGTGCCAGCTCCATTGCGTGCCACCCCTCTCCTGTCCTTGGTCATTCGCTCACTTTGGGTCCTTTGTGTGCCTCTCCTTCACCAGGGCCTGAGCCCTGTAGGGGGCAGCGCTGTGACCTTCTGGCCCCTGCATCCCTTCCTGGCAGCCTCCAGCCCCGTCTTTCACAGTGGCTTGTGCAGGAGATGTTTGTGTTACATAAGAATCATCAGACAACCCCCTGGGGCTTTTAGTTTCATCCAAACTGTGCAGTTCCTAGGCAGCTTGCCCACCACTCTCAGAAGATGGACACCATTCTGTGGCTCAGAGAGGTAAAATCACCTGTCCACCCCAGCTGTGAACAGCAATCTATCAGGAATATCGAAATCATCATGTCTTGAGAGAACACACCAGAAAGAAGCACTGTTGTTGTTGTTGTATGCCGTCGAGTCGGTATCCGACTCATAGAGACCCTCATAGGGTTTTCAATGGCTGCCTGTTTCTGGATTGTCTTGGGAGTGGATTGCCAGGTCCTTCTCCCATTCTTGTGGTGCTGGGAATCGAACTCGGGACCTCAGAGACTGCAGGACAGTGCTCTACCAACTGAGCTAAATCCCAGCCCCCATGAAAGAAGCACAGGATGCAAAATATGAACTTTAAATCCAAAAAGATGCTGGCTCAGCCCTGACTGGTCTCCAGCCATGATATGGCCCAGAGGGGGCCTGAGGCCGGCTGACTTAGAGCCTTGCCTCGCACCTTCTTAGCTTCGCTCTCCCAAGAGCATCTGTTACTGCAAAACACATCTGGTCATGAGCTGGGCCTTGGAGACACCCCTCCCATCCCCCTCTCCCCTACCAGGGCAGGCTAACTCCATGGTGGCAGTTCCTGCAGGCTGATTTTGAGTCATGGTGCTTCACCAGACCCCAGTTTCTGACAGTGGCTTCCTAAAGAGTGGCTGTGGGCGGGACACTGAGAGCTAGTGACCTGGGAGTTCAGATGCCTGAAGCCAGTAGCTGACATAATCACATGTGCCGGGCTGTGTGCCCTACTTCCTCGAAGCATCTGCAGTACTGGCCACCCCTGCCAGCCCCCTCTAAGGTGCTCCACCCCTATCCATGGCAGAAGATAGGGTAGACAGCCATGCCCTGAGTGTTGGCAGCGCGGCCCGAGCAAAGGGGGATGGGATCCTCTCTGGACATGCCTGGGGGGGTGCAGCTGTTGCTCTGAATGAAGGGGTGGTCAGCACATGCTGCAGGGGCTGCCCAGCCCCCACCCCCACCCATCACAGCCATGCCAGAATTTAGGAGTGACAGGCTGGATGGATCCAGGAAGCTGGACCAGGGCTGCTGCTGCCTCTGGCTCCCAGCAGAGTCTCAGGTGATGTCAGTGCCCTCCAAAGGACCCCCCACCCATACCCCAGGGGCTGTCGCCTCCCATGGGGGAAGCCCCAGCCAGCTGTTGCCATGCAGGAAGAGTTGAACTGTCAGCTCCATCAGGGCAGGGACTTCTGGCCACCTCAGTGACGTTTCCCCAGGCCCCAGGAGAATATGGGCCACAAACAGGTACTTGTTGAATGAAGTTCAAGAGGAACAGAGGTTTTAAACCGTTGTATTCTTTTTTTTTTTTTTTTTTTTTTTAAGACAGTCTCACTATGTAGCCCAGGCTGACCTTGAAATCCTCCTGCCTTAGCCTCCCAAGCTCGGGGATCACAGGTGTGCGCCACCGCGCTCAGCTAAGCTGCTAAGCCATTGTCTTGTGCTGGAAGTCATGCTGATGATCACTGTCCTCGTCCTGAATCCTAGGCCTGTTCATTGTCCTTCTCCTCCTCCTTCCAGGGAACATCTTAAGCAAATATACAGAAAGAACCCTTTTATCATAAGTCTCCATAGGCTCATCACTGGCTTCAGCAATTATTCAGCCAAACTCCCTCCCCGCCCCTTTTTATTACAGCGATTCATAAATGCCCACAGAAACAAGAGCGTCGAACAGTCAGCCCCGCATGTGCATCGCCCAGATGCACCAGTTGTCAGCAACAGCAAGCGGCTTTGGCACAGGGAAAATCCTGTAAAGGGTGCTAGGCTCACCATGTTGGAAGGAACCAGATCAGTTCATTTCTGAGCTGTTTAAAGAAAGATAAACCTAACATCCTATAATTACCCAACTTCCTTTCTGGAAAAAAGGTCCAGAAAATGGCTTTTTGTTGTTATTTCTCCTTTTGATCTGAAAAACGGGCCTCCAAATTTCAGTCTTTGTCTACATAAACACAGACTTGGAGACATATATAGAAAAGTCCCCAAGCTCCAGCGAGCTATTATCTGTGTTTATCTTATCAGGATAACACTAAACCAGCTCCACAGAGAACAAGGCAGTTAGTCTTTGTAGGCGGCCTTCTGTTTCTGAGCACCAGTTCAGTTTATAAATCCACAGTCCAAGGCAAAAAACAATTTGAAAGGCAACATTGTTTCTGGACAAGGCTGTGACTGTGATAAAGAGCTGGTGTGGCTCTGTCTACTAATAAATCACCAGGCCTGGGGTTGTGGCCGGGGGCCCTGGCTGGAGGACCAGGTGGCATGTCATCCCTCCTGGACCCATCTGAGTGGCCAGTGGAGAAATCAAATCAAACATAAGATCGTTTCTCGAACCCTTTGGGTCATCAGGGTAGGGGGTTCTGCTGTCAAGGGGAGACAGAGGTGCACAGGACGTGCTCCTGGCTAGTGACATGTGGCAGTGTGGTAGCAAGAGGAAGCAAGCGGGGATCAGAGCCTCTCCGGACATGCCTGGGGTGGAGCAGCCATTGTCCTGAATGAAGGGATGGTCGGGACGTGTTGCAGGGGCTGCCGACAGTGTGTCTCTGGGGCAGGGTCCCTGGCTGTACAGCTGAGATGCAGCTTAGCGTTGCCGCCTAGGCTGAGGGGTTCCCCTAATTGGGACCTTCACTCAGGTTAAGCTGGGTCCTTGGCTTCATTGCAGAGAAGAATTTCAGGGCAAGTCATAGAGTGAAACAAAGCTAGTTTAATAGTAAATGTTCAAGACATGAACATGAGCCTCTTAACAGAAGAGAGAGAAGACCTTATATGTCTTTACAATGCATAGACAGATAGATATACATATATAGATGTACACACTTTGCTTTACATGGTGGGCTTAGGGAGGTGTCACTAAGGTGGATTTTATAGAGAGTTGTCATAAGGGAGTTGTCTGGGCATAAGCATGCCCCCCAATCCCATTTGTAAGATTAGGGTACACTCAGAGGGTTCATGTTTTGTGACCCTAAGCACAGCTTATTACTGTTGTAACATTTTACTATTTGGCAGGGCTCCTGGCAGTTTTCTTGGTAGTTGTGTCAAAGCTCTGGATTCTCAGCTGGTGAGATTCAAACCAGATTCCAGGGTGGAAGCTCTTTCCCTTCCCATGCCCCCAAGATTTCCCTATCTTTCTATTGTGCTTCAAAAGGACTCACCTGCCTCAAGGGATCTGACCCTAGAGTGGGCAGGGGATTGGCACTGGGGTGCCATGAGCTCATGGTTCTAGACACTGGGTGTTTGGCTTCTTTAACATGTTGGTGGTGGTGGGCTCTGATAGCGACAATGGGAGGTTGGATGAGCTAGCTCCTCTGCCCTCCTTTCCCCAGCCCAGCCACCTCCTGGCCCTGCCCTTGCTGGAAGCAACTCAAAAAGACATACCTCATCTGGGGATAGCCAGGAAAGTTTCTGCACTGAAATGAAATATATAAAAGTACTTTTCTAAAGCATAAATGCTGCATAAAAGCTGAGTAGTAGAATTATTAGCAGATACAAGCAGAAATTCTGCAGGCAAAGTAGAGTGGAAGGCATTGGTCTCCGGCGAATGCTTCTGGCCTTGGGGAGGGTCCTAAGCTCTATGTATAAAATGCAGATGACAGATAGTGGGGGGGGGGGCGGGAGGGGGCCTGGTAGCACATGCATATAACCCCAGGGACTCAGGAGGCTGAGGCAGTGTGAGCAACTTAGCAAGACTGTCTCAAAATTAAATTAGAAAAGAAATTTAAAGGAGCTAGCAGTGCAACTTCAGGGTAGAGCACTTGCCTAGCATGTGCAAGGCCCTGGCTTCAACCCCTGAACCCCAAAAAGAAAAGAAAAAAAGAAAAAGCAGATGCCAGGATGTAGCTCATGAGGCTGCTGTGGAAATAAGTTGGTCGTGTATGCAAAGAATCCAGCATGATGGTAGACAAATGACAGAGATCCCCAAAGTAGCAATTACAGTATGACAATAATCTTGTAATTATTCCAAGCAGGCACATGGAGGTGCTAAAAAGAGTGGGCTCGGTCCATGGGGATAAACCAGAAGGTTCTTGATGAGGTGTGGTCATAGATCAGAAGAAAATTTACATGGAAATCAGTGTTAAGGAGTGTATGTCTTATATGTTGTAGAAAAATTCAAATCAAAAGTTAAGATGTCATAGTGTTTGCTTGGGTCTGGGATTTAGCTCAGTTGGTAGAGCGCTGCGCTGCAGTCTCTGAGGTCCCGAGTTCAATTCCCAGCACCGCAAAAATGGGAGAAGGACCTGGCAATCCACTCCCGAGGCAATCCCGAAACAGCCATTGAAAACCCTGTAAGGGTCATTATGAGTTGGATACCAACTCCACGGCACCTAACAACAACAACAACGTTTGCTTAATATATAATTACTAGAATTTTAAGTTCCTTGTTTAAAACTTATACATTCCATCCTATAAGTCACTTCCAGTTTCCTTGCTTATCTGTCTATTTCCATGACAACCTCCACCCTGTTAGCTACTTCCCAATTTCCTACAACTGCTATACTCTATTGAATGCACTCTCCACCCTGTAAGCCATTTCCTGATTTCTTGCAACTGCTCAACTCAGCCTATTGAATGTACTCTCTATCCTGTCAGCCACTTCCCGATTTCTTGTATCCTGTAGATGTTACCCGCCTGTTTCCATGGTAACTAGTTTAACCTACTTATGGATGATCATGTGGGCTGTGCACATGTGGTTTCAGCTGATGACCCTCGCCCTGTGAACTATATAACCCCAGAAGAAATGGGGTTTGGGGTTGGTCCTGAGAGGACTGGTTTCCATGGGGTGACCTTGCTATGGCAATACATTTTTTATTTTACCCAAGTCCTGACTCTCTCTAAGTACTTCTGGTTTTCTCACACTGCTTCAATGTGCTAGACATGGATAACACCTGGGGGCTTTTGAGCAAGACAGGACAGTGAGGAGAGTCCACTCAACCTGGCAGAACAAGACCAGACTTTGGAATGCGGTCTCAGGTCAAAGAGTCCCTTGGCCTCCCTGAGCCTCAGTTCTTTGGTCTGTGGAAGATGGGTTCATACCTGCTACCCACGCTCTGCAGCTGGCCTGGAAGTCACCATGCCATGGTGAGTACTGTTACTCGTGAGTTAGAAATGTCCTGCCTGCATTGGGGTGAAGGGCAGGAAGGCAGTAGCTGGACACAGAGGCCAGGTGGGGATCCAGGTGTGGACTCAGCCTTGCTGCCCCTTCTGGTCCCTGGGACCACGACTAAATGTCAAGGCCTCTGAAAGGCTCAGCCTTCCCTCCCCCACCCCCGGGACTCCATCTGCCAGCCAACCTGTTCCTTCCAAGTGCTTCACAAGGTGTAATTACACACACTTAATTGCTGTCTGTCTCTCCTCCTGACTCTGTCCCATGCAGGGTCTGTCTCGCCATGCCTGGCGCCCAGGTGTTATAGGTTCTTCCTCCACACTAGGCTCCTGTGAATGCTAGAGACAAATTGTCACAAAGGAGGGGGTTGAGAATCACAGACGCTGGAGACCAGAGTCCGAAATCAGGGTGTTGGCCAAGCCGCACTCCCTCTGCAGACTCTGGGGAGGACCCCTGGCTCTCCAGCTCTGGGTGGCTCCAGGCGCCCCCTGGCCTGTGGTCCTTATCACTATCTCTGCCGCAGTCTCCCCAGGGCTCCCTTCTCTTGGGTATTGCTGTTTGCCTCCTGCCAGGGACAATTGCGATTAGATTTGGGACCCACCTAGATAACCCAAAATGATCTCATATCCAGATCCTGAACTTCATTACAGCTGCAAAGCCCCTTTTCCAAATAAGTCACATTTACAGCTTCTAGGACCCAACTATTTCTTTTGGGGGCCACTGGTCGACCCCTAAGCCTTCCTTTGCGTGAGTTTTCATCAGTAACTGGCCGGGTATGGAGCTCTGTCCTAGCTGCCGAATACATCCAAGTGTAGCTCAGGAAACCTCCCACTCCTTCGCTTATCCGCCTGTGGGGAAGGGCTGGCCAGGGTGCGTGTAGGTTTGCCCAGAGGTGGACAATACACATGGAGAGGAATCAAGCTAACCGTGACAGGGTCGGCAGTGGGGACGGGCTCTGTTTCAGGCGGGTGCTCAGGGGAGGCCTTCTTGGCCTCCCTGATCTCTGACCTTTGTGTAGGCCATTCCCTTGATTTCCAGAGAACCAAGGAATCAGTGCTGGAGAAAGAAAAGGGGCAGCTATTCCCTAAAAGGAGAAGGCAAAAGAAGGGCCATGGGAAAATCTGCTCCGCTAAAGGGTATGCAGCCCTGAGTGTGACATGCCCTAGGATGTGAGCAAAAGACAGATCCTCCCTGGGGCCATATTGGAATGCATGGCCCTGGGGCCCCCACCTCCAGCTCACCAGCCAGGGCCAGAGCACCTGCCAGGCAGCCCAGGGATGGCCTTCTGCAGCCTCCAGGCTCAGAACTGCTCACACTTGGCCCAGGGCCGTGATGGGGAGAACTATTTCAGAGAGTGGTAGACAGACCCTATGGGGCCCCCACTGAGTGTTCATGCCTGTGCATCGTCAGCCTTCCCCTGGCTCTTCGTCAGCCATGGAACCACTGGAGGTGAGCAAAGAGGAATGTCAAGGCCAGCCTCAGCCTCAGCCTTGGTACAAAACCAGAGGTCCCACAGTGGGGGACTTGAAGGGGAACAGCGAAGAGCTACTTGATGATGGAGGAGCAGCTGAGACCACAGGTCCCGTAACGTAGGAGCCCCAGGAACCAGCTCTCATGAAGCTCGTGATACAGGGCCAGAGCAGGAAGCCACCAAAGGTACAGGGCTCAGCGACGCATCTGGATAGGATCAGTTCCAGCTCTTCCTCACTGCAATTTACATAGCAGAAGCTAAGCAGCTCTGCGTGGAGCCACACCTTCAGATCCATTGACATGTTCTTTCACCGGTCCCATGGGGACCTCATAGTGGGTTTGGTGAGGTCAGCTCCATCGTGTCCTGAGATCCTGTCTGGGGAGCCAGCATGCCCCATGCACAGCCACCTGCCTCCACCCCTGCCGGGCTCTGCTTCCCATAGGTTGTGGCTGCAAGGCAAGTCTGGCTGCAGGCTGAGAATCCCAGAAGCACCTCTTCCCTCCCCTCTCCCTCTTCCCTTGGAGCTTTGGGTCTGTCATCTATCAGCCCAGCCCACAGGGCAGGGAGATGAATACAGCCAACTGACCATCTTTTTCTAGGAGCCAGATAGCCAACACTTCAGACGTTGCTGACCAGCCAATCACAATGACATCCACTCAGCCCCATTCTAGTAGCTCTGCAGCAACCATAAATAATACATAAATGGATAAGAGTGGCCAGGCTCCAATAAAACTCTCCCTACAAAAATAGGACTGATGAGATCTGGCCCTCAGGCTACAGTTGGCCAAGTCTTTCTATAGACAGTAGGAAACTGTGGATTTTTCTTGGACAGAGGCCTGGCTTGGCCAGAGCATCCGAGATGATTGTGGTAGCTGTGGGGGCAGAGGCAGATGGGGGTTTCCTTTGCGATGACTCTCAGATGGCTGTTGGCCTTTCTGTGGCCAAGAAGCTTTCCTAAGATAATGCATATCTGGCACACTTCTGCAAAGCAAGATGCTTGTTACTCTAGGACCGCCCAAGGAATGGAGAGTTTATTGATCTAATTTTTAAATGATATACTTTTAAGAATGGTTAAAGGCTTTGAAGCTCTGTCCAGGTCAGGACCCACTTGGCATCAAGGCAACTGCCTGGGTAAGGAGTGGGCCACTTTGCCAGCTTAAGCATCTGTTTTGGTTAAAGATGGGAAAGAAATGAAGTGTCTCAGGCCTTTGCTGGATGGTCAGTGGCCAGTACAGCTATGGAGAAATGGGAGCAGATTTTCAAAGCCAGGTGTCCACACACCTTCTTGGGGTAAAAGGACAGTTGGAGGGTGTGGTGGCCTAAGTTCATGCCTGAACAGAGCCTCAGCCTTTTGGCCTAGTTTAGAGGCTGCCTCTGAATTCCAGTATTGATATATCCCTTTTTGCCTTCTATTTTCATCCTGGGGCTCTACTTTCAAATTGGTCTAGACATTCAGTTTATAATGAAGATGTTTGCCATGTGATAAAACCCACAGACTGCTGACAGAATGTAATATTCTCTTAGTGCTGAGTGGACCGAAACTGTGTGTCATCTGAGTGCTTCTTGGCAAATGGATCTTGTCTAGGAAAGTGGACTTTGGGAGGCTGGAGCCCAGTTCAGATGAGAATGCGTTTGTGGACCAGTTCCTGGGGAGATGTGGCCAGGCCAGCTCAATACCATCCTGCCTGCTTCTCCCTCTCCCTTCCAGCCCCCAGCCAGCCATGTGTCCAAGAATTGTGAGGACATTGATGTGAAGATGGGTCAATCTTTATTTTTCTCTCTGTTCTCACCCCACCCCATCTCTTCACAGTAAGGTTTGAGCAATCTCACAAAAATGCACTCAGCACAAATGGGTAGATGTTGAGGTCGGTAGGGGGTGGACTCTAATGCCCTGCAAAGATGCTGGGTTCAGCAGGATAGCCCTGGTTCCTCAAGGACAGAGGCCACACCACCTGTTCTGTAGACCTCACTTTGATACTGTCATGGCTAGAAATCCACGTGTGGAAAGAACCTGTATGTGTGTGATGCCAAGGGCAGAACCCACGGCATCTCACATGCTAGGCAAGGGCTCTACTGCTGAGCTACACACCCAGCCCAGACAGACACCGATATGCATGCAAGGACCCATGAATGTTTTGGAGAGAACATTCCTGAAGGAAAGGAGTTGACACATGGATAGGAATAAAAAAATGGGAGTCAAATGCACGCACAAGCTTCATTCATATTTAATTTCCACTTGCAAATAATATGACAGGTTCACAAGGTCAATGTTAATGGAATTAATCTTGAATAGCCAAAGTTAGTTAGCACATTGTTTTGCAATGTGCAAGCACCTTTTGATCCAACCACAAGAGGTACAGCTGAAACACTGGAATGAAGGCAACAACTTTACCCCTCACACTTCGGGCACAAGGGGGTGCTGGATAAAGAAGCCCTGAGTGTGTAGATAAGTCTGCCAAGGAGACCCTGGCCAGCAGACCTAGCGTGACTGAATCAGTAGCCATTTTTATGAAATCATCAGGCTCAGTGAGGCTAGAACCAGGGTCAGGGAGGCTATAGACGTACAGGGGATAAGCAGGACTCAGCCCAGGTCCATCATTGTACGTGGAAAACAGCAAGTGCAGAGAATTTAGTCACTTGCCCAAGGTCCCCAGGAGGACAGGATCTGAGCTAAGAGTTTACTCCAATTGTCTTCTCCCTGCACTTGACCCTCCGTGGTGTGGACTGCGCTTGTGACTCTCCCTTGAGCGTGTGCCGTAGCTGCGTCCCCAGAGACTCAGCACCTGCATTTTGCAAGAGCCCTTTCTTTGAGTTCCCACATATATACATTTTAGGTTTAGCTAAAGTTCTCATTTCTAAAATTAACCATTTTAAAGCAAACCCTTCAGGAGCATTTAACAGTCACAATATTGTGCAACCATCACCTCTTTCTAGTCCCAAAACAGGTTCATGACCCCGAAAGGAAATTCCACAATCATTAATTAATCACCTTACCTCTTCCCTCCTCTCAGCCTCTGGAAACTACTAATCTTCCTTCTGTGTCCACGGATTTGCCTATTGGGGGAATTCTGTATCCATGGAATCATATAGTATATCAGTTTGTCTGTCTTCTTTCTGTCATTTGGCTTGATGTTTTTGAAGTTCATCCACATTGTGGCATGTGTAGATACTTCTTTCATTTTTATGGATGAGTAATATTCTGTTGTACGTATGCCACATCTTGATGCAGTCATGAGGAGATGGGCATTTGGATTGTTCAAACCTTTGGTGACTGTAGGTAATGAACATGTATGAGCAAATATTTGCTACAGTGGCTCTTTCCAACTCTTTTGGATATATACTCAGGAGTGGAATTGCTGGATTGTATGGTAATTCTGTGTCACCTCCCCACATTTTAAAATTGTTCCCCATTGAGCCTTCCATGTACCACCTCTTTAGTTAGCTGCTATCTGGCCCAACCAACACCATCACTTGTAAAGGGCTGGCTAGTTTCTTAGGAGAGGCAAATCCTCCTCCACTGATCTCTTGGGAGAGATGATGTGCGATTTGATCTCTCAACTGCATATAGAATAATGTACTAATAGTCCAGCATAAAGTGGAGCCATTGGGTATCTGGCCCATCACCTGTAAGGCCATTCCGATACAGGGGACACCAAATACGTATGGGAATTTGATTTGTAGAAGCTCAGGAGGAGTCCATGGCACAGGGGACTGGACAGAGAGGGCTGGCTGGCCCACTGCAGGTCCTGCTCTAGGAGGGACCCTAAGAAGCCTAGGAGGCAAACAGGACACTGAAGGAGGGGCACACAGAGCCTAAGAAGTGAATGGACAGATGTCACACGTGAACCTGACGTTTTCATCTATGGAATGAGGCTGGAAATGGAATAGCTGGTGAACCGTTCTTTGGACACCAGAGAGTCTACCCGGCAGTGGGTGCCTCCTGGTTCTTGCCTCTCCCTAGACTTTCTGCATCACAGCCAGCAGCTCAGATTCAGGGATCTGTACACACCAACTGACACCAGTCCCTTCCTCTGGGATCCCACTGCCACCTTGTGTCAACCTGAAACCACCCTCATCCTGTGGGAAGGAGTCTGGCTACCAGGGGCCACTGCTCCTGCCCTGGCCACCTCCTCTCATTGTCAGTCCAGGTCCTGTTACCCATGGGAAGCCACCCAGGAGGACTGCCCACCACCTCCACTGCCTGGAGGAACCCCGGGAGGAGGCATCTATCTGGAATAGGGGTGGCTGTGGGCATCCATGTGACAGACTGACGGCCACTGACGAACCTGTCCTGATTGGAGGTCACAGCTGCCAGGTTTCCAGTTGGAGGGTGTGTTAATCAGCTCGCTTGTCATTGCAGCAGAGAAATTGACTAGAAAAAAAAAAAAAACTTATGGGAGGGAAGATTTATTAGGGGCTTACAGTTCAAGGATCTTAGTCCATAGAGAAAGGAAAACATGGCAGTAGGGCAGGCATAGGGTAAGGTTGGCCACAGGGCAGGCGGTAGATGGCAGTAGACCACCTTACATCATGGTGGATCAGAAGTAGACAGCCACCAGAACTGTGGGTCTGGAGTAAACTCCAAACGCCCACCCCCAGTGAGCCACTTCCATAAAGATAGACCCTACCTCTCAATGCTCCTAGCCACCACAAATACTGCCACCACCTGGGACAACATGTCCAAATGCATGACCTTTGGAGGACATTTTAGATCCAAACCATGACAGAGGAGTTGCATTGTCTGCCCAGGAAGCATTAACATCTTCCTTCTGGTGCAGCCGTGCTTGGCCACTGGGTTCTCTCCTTGCTTGGCACCCGCTTCTGTCTCCAACAATGGCAATACTTTGTACTTCCTCTGGGCTCTTCCATCAGGCATCTTAGGACCTATTTTTGTTCTCCCAGCCTCCTGCACAGCACAGCTTCCTCATTCAGAGCGTGGAAACAGGCCCAAGCAGGCCCGGGGCAGATCTGCAGCATGAAAGCACACTTGTCTTCCCTCAAGTTCACAGTTAATCAGCCCAGAGCACTCGGCAGTCACCTCAAGTGGCCTCTGAAGCTGCTGGGTTCTTCCCTATTTGTGCTCAGCTTTGGTCATTCAGCCAGAGTCATGCAATCTTTGCATATAAGTGGGCCCTCAGATGGATACCATTGGCTGTAAATGGGGATCAAATTGGGGCTCTCTGCAACTTATATGGTCTTGGAGATGTCACTTAGCTTCACAGAGCCTCTGTTCCTGCTGTTGTAAAATTGGTGTAATTAAATCCTCGTGGAAAAGATGCTGAAGGTTCTGCAATGGAACCCATAGAGCATTCAGCTGGGTCTTGGGGTACACTTGCTCAGTAAGAGACAGCGACTGCTATTGTTTCATTAATCTCTTCATCATAAGCATCATGCACCTCCCCACTCCAATCCTCACTCTCCTGGACTGTTTGCCCCGCAGCTTAGCATCTCTGAATTTCCTACAGTGGTTTTCAACTGTCTCCTGCAGAACTCCGAGCTGCAGGACCCATATGGGGTGAGGACCGAAGCTTTGCTCTTATAGGTTTTAAACGTTGTACTCCTGCTGGGCCCTGTGGGGCAGGCCGGTAATCTCAGCAACTTGGGAGGCTGAGGAGAGAGGATTGCAAGTTGGAGGTCAGAGGCAGCCTATGCAACTTAATGAGACCTTATCTCAAAATAAAAACTAAAAGGTGGGCTAGGGGTGCAGCCCAGTGCTGCAGCACTTGCCTAGCATGTGTGACACTGGGTTTAATCCTCTAGTACTGCCAACAAAAATGAGAAGAGAAGAGGAGAGAGAGAGAGAGAGAGAGAGGGAGAGGGACAGGGAGAGGGACAGGGAGAGGGAGAGGAAGAAAGGAAGGAAGGAAGGAAGGAAGGAAGGAAGGAAGGAAGGAAGGAGGGAAGAAACAGAGAGAGAGAGACATGATTGTATTCCCACCCAAGACTTGATACTTAATTTGAAGAAAAGGATTCCTGTGCCCAATTTATCTGGCAAGCAGTTGTTCCAGAAGCATCTAGAGAGTTCATCTCTTCCTTTAGCAAGGCTTGTTTTTTGTACCAATGGAATGGATGTTTGACCAGGGGCATAGTGTGCTTTTCCTTTTATGGCCAGTGGCAGAAGGATGGACCAACTGACCTATATTGTTGTTGTTAGGTGCCGTCAAGTTGGTGTCTGACTCAGTGACCCTATGTACAACAGGTGAAGCACTATTATCAGGGCTTCTCTGCTATTCATAGGGTTTTCAATGGCTGATTATTTTATGGGAGTGGGTTCCCAGGTCCTTCTCCCAAGCCTACAGCACCTGGTGTTCCCAAGCGGTCTCTCATCCAAGTACCAGCCAAGCCTGACCCTGCTTAGCTTCTGAGATGTGACAGGATTGGATACCATAGTGGTACAGCTGCAGGCAAGTGACCCATAGGAGTCTCATTATGAAAGTGAGTGTCATCATCATAGCAGAGAAGCACTGACATGGCACAATTTCAGGGAGTGTTTCATTCTGTTATACATAGGGCTGCTATGAGTCGGATCTGACTTGGCAGCACCTTACAACAACATCCTCAGCTTCTAGAAGGTTTGTCCCTATGTTACAGGACTCCAGATACTGGACAGTGGCTCTGAAGCAGGGATAGGAGAGAAGGAGCCGGCGAGACAAAGCACCAACCATAGGAAAGCTCTGCCTTAGGCCAGAAGCACGCCAGCATTGGAGCTGAGTTTCAGACACACTGTTTGCAGAATAGCAAAGAGATACTGAGTCTCACTTAACCAGACAAGAAGCTCCTGAGTATATCTAAGACCAAGATGGGTCCTAGGGACAAGACTGAGCCCGAAGATGGTGGTCTAGGGGTTGAGCCATGGGGCAATCTGAGGCGGGAGTTGGAAATCTGGCCTTCTCGTGGTCCAGCAGTTCCCCTGTGCTCCTAAATCAGCCCCTAGGCTTGGTGACCTCCTCCCATACTTACATGTGTTGTGTGAGAAGATGTGTAAAAAGTGTGAGGGGATCTCGTGCTAACCCACGATGAAAACTCGCCTCTGCCTGTTCCTGAAATGAATCCGCTTGGGCTCCATACGTGCAGCATAGGGTTCAAGTTCATTCTCTCCCTCACTAGACTCCAGCCACAAAGGACGCTGGGTTTCTTGAACATGTGGAAGATCTTGCCCATCTGTCTGCCTTTCTTGATCTTTCCTCTGCATGGAAAGTCCTTTTTCTCTAATTCCCACTCTCTAAACCACCTTGCCCCTTGTCATTCTTCAGATCCTGGTTTCAATTTTATCTCTTCAAAGAGCTTGTCCCCTACTGTGTTTCTTGAACTAGTCCTCCCTGAATATCCCTGTCCATCCCCAAGCCAAGCCCTTCTTAGTATTCGGTCACAATTTAACATGTAGAGGCGGCTGCCACTCACTATTTTTCCTTGAGCATCCTCTGTCTGCAGCCTGGGCCTTGTCTTGTCTCATTCACTCCTGTGTCCCTACTACTCACCTGGGCCCCCAGGAAGTGCTTGGAAAATTTTTGTTGGCTAGATTAGATGACCCTTCATGTGTCTGTCCCTGTAGCTGTACCACCCTAGCATCTGATCCTGTCAGATCCTGGAAGCTAAGCAGGGTCAGGCCTGGCTAGTCCTTGGATGGGAGACCACCTTGGAATACTACATACTGTAGGGTTGGGAAAGGACCTGGCAGCCCACTCCCAAAAAACAACCAGCCATTGAAAGCCCTATGAATAGCAGAGAAGACCTGCCATAGTGCCAGGCATGGCACAGTGTTGGGGAGTGTTCGTTCTGTTGTGCATAGGGTCGCTATGAACCCAACTCGAGGGCACCCAACAACCGTAACAAGATTAGGTGACCATTTTCCTTCTTGGCATCATTTCTGCTCCATGTTTGGCCTGTTCTGCATTGGTTCTGGTGGGATTGGAGGCAGCTGAAGACCCACAGGATGCTAACCATGTAGGCTGTGGGCTTAAGTTGTCATCAGAACTCACAGTGGCCAGAGACAAGCCAATGTGCCCAGACACACTGATCAATTCAAGTCACTGAGGACCCCGTCTGAGCACCAACAAAGTTCAGAATGACCCCAGTCAAGCACTACCACTGTTATCCAGAGCATGAGGGAGACTCACCCCCAAAGTCAGTTACAGAGGTGGATGATGGTGCCTTCCATAAAAGACATGGCAAGGTGACCTCCTCCATGTCTGGGTAAAGAGTCTGGGACAGTGTTAGAGTTTCAGTCCCTTGACATGACCAATCTTAAACCCCCTCTCCTCAAGGCTGGCGGTAGCTTTTCAGGGTCAAGGACAGCATGGTGAGTTATCCTGGTCATTGTCAGTACTGGCTGGGCCCTACCCGCCCCAGGATGGCAGCTTTGTCCTCCTCCCAGGTCAGAGAGAAAGGTCTTCTGTCCTGGCTTGTTGGCTCATTAACGTTCGCTGCTCACTTTTATGATGTGTTACTTAGCTCATAAATGGTCTGCCTGTCCCATTAGCATGGGCAAAACCTCCAGGCCATGAGTTGGACGTGTGTGCCTCTGACTCTCCCACGGTGCCATGGCTGGCCTGCTGCTTTCCTTGCCCTTAGCTGGGTCACAGGAACCCAGCCTTTGTCTCAAGAGCTGCTGAGGCAGCCTGGCAAACCCACTTCTGGAGGCTGCCTATGGACCATGGCCAACTGTTATGAGGCCTGCGGGAATCACCCCATGGCCCCTTGGCAGCCCAAAGGAGAACAGAAAATCAGTCTACAAGTCAGGCCATATATCTACCCTCCATCGTGAGCTTGACGGCAAAGTCTTCCAGGCACCTGGAGGGCACAACCCCCGGGACCTAAAGGGCCTCTGTCAGCTGCACTCAGATGGGTCTTATGGAAGAAGGTCCATCAGGATGACGCCTGCCTGCTCCAAAGTAGACAGGGAAGAGCCCCGTGCTGCTAGACCTCCGAGAAGAGTCCAGGGGCCAGGCTTCTCCAGGAAAATGCAAGTGAAGGTGGCCCAGAGATGCCAGGCTCTCTTGGGGGACCTGTTTTCCCAGAGCACATCTGACATGCAGCTACATTTGGATTTCCTGCATCTGTCTGGCCCTAAGTGGGGTTGTCCACCAGACCAATCCTCTGCCTCGCAGCAGGAGCCCTATGGGCCAAGATTTGGGTGTGGAACCCCAGACAGACCCCATTCTGTCCTCACCACTGTCAAAATCAGCCTCAAGGCAATGGAGCAGCAAGCCCAAAGCAAATCGTGGCCTTCAGTATGTTTCTTCTTGTCTCCATGGGAGCTGTTTCCCATCATCTGCCCATCCTTCCTTCTGTAGAAGACACGTTGAGACCTGGCAGAACATCAGGACGGGCCTTTGGCCCACAGTTGTTTGTGCTGAATCAATGCAGGAGCTCCCATAAGATTCCACAGGAAGCCATCCCCTCTTCATAAGCCACTGACAACTTAGCCACATGGCAAAGTTTTCCATAGAAGGGTCTAGGGTCTTGCTAGGGTGCCCCTCACACAGAATACAAGTGGAAATTGCTCTTCGTAAAGTCTGTGGGCAACAGTTCATCTCGGACATCCTGATCCCCTGCAGAGGGCCCAGAGGGAGGTGCAGGGGGGTAGCTGTCATTTTGCTTTGTCTTGCTGATGTTTTTGTTTTTTGTTTGGTTTTGGGGGCTTTGTTGAATTATTGTTTTTTGTTTGTTTGTTTGTTTGTTTTTAAAGAAGAAAATGCCTTAGGTCTTAGATTATTCAGGCTAGAGAAGATTTGAACATTTGCCCTGAACTTGAAACTGACTCCTAAGGGAAGCAGTTATATAAATAATAGGGCTGATAGGAAGACAACAGCGGCTTCATGAGAAAAAAAATGGCTTCCTTTAGGGTGGAAATCAGCTTGTGATTGGAGGGAAGCGTTGAGTGGGCCATGACCACGGTCAAAGGCAGCCTTCTGGAAATGAAGATTCCCTCTGACACAGCAGGGGCCTCAGCTGAAAAGACTTGAAGAGCTTTCCGGGGTTTAGTGAGTTTCTCATGGTTCAGCTTGGAGGAAGTTCAGAGTCACCTGGACAGGCCTGCTTTGCCTACAGTGCATGCTGCTATCCACTCACTGGTTGGTTTCAATCCATGAGATGTCTGCAGGGAAAATGCTTCCTTTCTCCTTTGTGGCCAGAGGTCGGCCACTGTGAGAGGGACAAGGGAAGGGGGAGGGGAGCAGGAGAACTGGGGCTGTGACTTCTTTCCTTCCCCACACTCTCCTCTGGGCTCTCACCTAGATTAAAGTCCACTGCCTCCCTCTTTCTATCCACATCAGCCATTGTGAATGCTTAAAAACACACCCCCCTTCTTGAGGCTTCTCACCTAAATGGCCTCTATCTGTTCTTAAGCACCAGATCCTTAAAATATGGCTCTGTGATTCCACTCCTCTGTATAGACCCAAGATAATTAAAAACAGGGTCCAAACAAAAACTTGTGCATGAATGCTCACAACAACACTATTTACAATAACCAAAGGGTGGAAACAGCACAGATGCCCATCATAAAGACATGCAGAAAGAAAATGTGATATATACACACAATGGAATATTATTCACCCATAAAAAGGAATAAAGTATTGATACAGGATAAAATATTATGATACATGAAAGAAGCCAGATCCCAAAGACCACATATGCTGGGTGCTGTGGTGCGTACTTATAATCCCAGCAACTCAAGAGGCTGAGGCAAGATGATCATGAGTTCAAGGCCAAAAGCAGCCTGTGTAATTTAGCAAGACCCTGCCTCAAAATTAAAAAATAATAAAGGGGATAAGGATGCTGCACAGTGGCAGAGCACTTGCATAGCATGTGCAAATCCTTGGGTTCAACTTCCAGGAGTGGAGGGAGAAAACCCACACACACATTTCATGTCTTTGTGTATATGCTATTCAGAGTGGGGGGATCTGCAGAGATAGAAGCCAATTAGGGGGTTCCAGGAGCAGAAGGGAGTAGAGCATGGCAGGGAGTGCTGGTAGATGTAAGATCTTCTTTTGGGGCAAGAAGAACATCCTGGAACTAGGTTGTTCTGGAACTAGTGATGACAATAGCACAACACCGTGAAGGTGTACTAAACACCCCTGAAGTGTGCACTCTAAAATGGTTCAAGTGGTCAGTCCACACTGTGTCTTTGAAGCCCACGTTCCACCAGGCCATTCTCCTCCTCCCTCTCTCCGCCTCCAGTCACGATCCACACTTTCTGATGCTTCCTGGGACCCTCTGCACACAGGGGGCCCTTAGCCTCTTGTGGTCTTTATTTCCTTGCTGGCCAGCTTCCTTCAGGAACTTAAAGAACCCCAAGGTGGGGCATAGATGTCGCTCACTGAGTTCCAGCTGCTTCTGCCCTTCCCCCACATAGCAGGTGCCCTGAGGAGTTGGTGTGTTTCTCTGTGTCCCTTCCCCTCAGACCCTGAGCAACCAGAGGGCAGGGATTCATGTGCTGCTTTCTGTGACTTGATGAATCCCTAAGTTGCTTCACTGTCCTTACACCAAGAGTAGGAAGGGGGTTCGCCTTGGAATTTCAAAACCAGACGGATATTCTAGCAGTCTGCTTCCGGGTCATAACCACTTCCTTTGTGCCCTTTTGTTTCTCTCATTGTTCTCAGAGAAGGCATTGTCCCATAGAAAAAAAACATGTTGTAAATGGTGATTCAGTTCCTGAACGCCCCCACAGGCTCTCCGTAGCCCATAGGTGCTTCTGTACTCAAAGTACTCATGCAGGAGTTAAAGAGGCTTTGGTAAGCTGAATGGCACCCAACCTGCCACCACAGAGCTTTACAGGGAAATTTGCTATGAGCTCAAAGAAGCTATAAATGTTTTATATTCCAAAAATGCAACTGAAACTCAGACTCTCTGCTTCTGTCTGTGGGATGTAAGTAGGTGAATAAGTCTGTTCGACCCTCTTCTGAGATCCATAAAGGGAGGAGGACCTTCAGCCAGGTGAAGCTTGGATTTCAGGCTGGGGGGAGGACACAGTGGAACCTGAGGGGTTTGTCGGTGAGGATGTTTCCCATGGCCTTGAGTGGCAGGGCAGGGCCCTCTGGCACCTCCCTGCCCTCTCTCCCTTCCTCACGCCTTATGGTTGCTGCCCTGTGCTCTGCCATGCTCCATCAGTTCACCAGGAGAAAGAATAAAAACGTCTGAGGTTGTGGCTTCGTTTAGCTCCAGACTTCATGGACGCTGTGCCTACTCAGGAGTGAGGGTTCTGTGCTCCAACTAACTCCTGGGTGTTGCACACCTAAGTCTGCCAGCCCTTATTTGCCCAGGTGCTAAGAACATGGCCTTTAAAGACAGCCCTGTCTTCTGGCTGTAAGTCAGCTCAGCTCAGGTTACAAACGCAGTCCATTTGCAATGTCTCCCTCTCTTTTCTTTTTCCCTAAAGGAGAGCCAGCATCTCAGGACTCTGTCTCCCTACCCGAGAGGAGTCACATCTGGTCCACGGTGTCCTTTCTGCTTGTAGTATCCACTGTGTTGGTGGCTAATTTCAGCCTAGAATGAATCCTGTGATCTTGGATTGGGATCAGCAGTATCTGCGTGAAAGTATGCTTTGGTTTGTTTGTTTTGGGTTGATATATGTGAAGACTGTGAAGTGACTGTCACCATCAAGTCAGTTAATCCATCACTCATCCATCTCATAGCATTACCATTGGTGTCTGTGGGAGAGAATGTTTAAAATTGACTCTTTTAGCAAAGCCCAAGTGTACCCTACAGTGTGTATACTGTAATCACCGTGCCGTACATTAGATCTCCTGGACTTACTCATCTTATAGCCAAAAGTTTGTACCCTTTGACCAATGTGTCCCCATTTCTCCTACTCACCAGTCCCAGCTACAACTGTTAAGAATAGTAGCACACAGCAAGAGGTGAGTGGCAGGTGAGCAAGCTAGCTTCATCTGTATTTATAGCCGCTCCCTATCACTTGCATTACCACCTGAGCTCCACCTTTGGCCTGTGGAAAAATTACCATCCACAAAACCACCTCCTGGTGCCAAAAAGGTCAGAGACTGCCGTTCTATAGCAGGTAGTTTTCAATAGGGGAAAGAGAGCATTGCTATAAACTCCTGTCCTCACAAGTGGATCTTCTTAGGTCTTGCTCTGAGTTGAGAGCCTCTGCATACCCTGTGCTCCTGAGTGGCTCTGCAGGTGGGGAACAGGCAGCTGTTGGTGTGATTTTGCTTTCTCAGAACATGATGGATATGGTCCCATCTCTTCTCCTTTCACGGCCCCTCCTAGCTGTGTATGTTAGTTAGCTTTTTATCACTGTGACCAAAATACCTGACAGCACCCACTGAAGGGAGGAAGGACTTATATGACTCGCAGTTTCACGAGGGTCAGTCCATCATTGCTTGGCCATATGTACTTGGGCAGACCATCATGGCAGCAAGAGCATGTGAGGGAGGCGGTCCTTCACCTTGTGACAGATGGGAAACAGAGAAAGAGCTAGGAAGGTGCCAGGGACAAAATACCCCCAAGGACTCCCCCTGGCCCCCAGGGACCTACTTTCTTCAGCTGGGTCCCACTTGCTGAAGTTTCCAGAACCTCCCCGAATAGCACCACCAGCGGGGCACCAAGTTCAGCACATGGGGCAGTGGGTGACGTTTCATATTCCAGCCATGACACTGAAGTTGTACTTTCTTCTCACATTGAACTTCCTACTCCTTCTCCTCTCCCACCTAGTGCTCAGTTACCCCTCTAATGAAGTCCAAACCAGCTGCCTTGCCCCTCCTGAACCAAGCACAGGATTTGCAAAATTAAGAGGGGATGAGCAGCAAGAATTGCAGGGCTGACAATATTTAATTGCTCCCCACTAAGGCTGGGTTTGACACCATGGGAATGACCTTAAGAGCACCCACAGGAGCCAATTATGCCCAGCATATAGTAAGAGCCGCCTGCAGCCATAGCACTGTGGCATCTGATCCTGTTAGATCTCGGAAGCTAAGCAGGGTTGGGCCTGGGAAGCCTGTCAGATCTTGGAAGCTAAGCAGGTTAGTACCTGGATGGGAGACCACCTGGGAACACCAGATGCTGTAGGCTTGGGAGAAGGACCCGGCAACTCCCTCCCAAAAATCAATCCTCCTGTGAAAACCCTATGAATAGCAGAGAAGCACTGACAATAGTGTTTCCCCTGTTGTGTATAGGGTCACTATGAGTCGGACACCAACTCAATGGCACCTAACAACAACAACAACATAGTAAGAGCCAGGGAATTCCTTTGTCATATAGTTACTGGCAAGTGTGAAAAGCCACAGTTTATTTGAAAATACCAGGAATCTCTTTTTCTTTGAAAGATTCTCACTCAGCATTCATGTTTATGGCAAGCAGAGATCTTTCACAATGTCTGCTAGGGCCCACCCCGCGGTGGAAAGTTGGTTATAGCTAGCTTCAGGGTTTGAACCGCTGCTAATAACCACAGACTACCTCCTCATAAACTGAGATCGCAGCAAGACCTGGCCTTGCTCGGCA
The DNA here is from genome assembly GCA_007922755.1 of Pedetes capensis. NCBI lineage: Eukaryota > Metazoa > Chordata > Mammalia > Rodentia > Pedetidae > Pedetes > Pedetes capensis. The sequence goes on from VMDO01001742.1 coordinate 168,530, forward strand.
TTGTTTCTTAGGAGTACAATGGACGAGCCAAGCAGAGCCATTGAGCTCTGGACTCAACAGACCTGAGCTGGAATTTCAGCTGTGCCACTCATGGACGGGTGAATTGCAGACAGAGTTCGCCCTCTGTAAGCCTTGGCTTCTTCTTCTACAGCATGGGCTGATAACATTTCCAATGTAGGGAAATTAATTACCAGAGAGAGACACGGTGATGTGCGCCCCCTGCTCGGCTTTGGGGCTCGGAAACAGGTACCTGTGTTCCTGCTGTGGTTGAGCGAGCCAGGTGCCTCTGCCATCAGCACCAGGCACTTCTACAAGAAGAGACTCTGGTGAGGATGGTTACTTCATCTGTCATTTTGGTGGCATTGGTAGTGTGTACAAAGCAGCAGGCGCCCAGCCTCCTGGCTGATGACCATTCCCACCCCCACCCCCCCATTGGCATCACCTTCCCAGGCTGGTTGCCAAACAAGCATACTGCACACTACCGGTACCTGCCTGGCTCTTTGCACCCACCCTTGGCTGTCCATACTAGAAAGCCAAGAAAACACAATCATTTCCCAGCACCAAAGCCCAAGTTCCCAGCTAGCTAGGAAACAAGTCCCCAAATGCCCAGCACAGGGAAGGAAATGATTCTCTTTTGTTAGCGTTCTCCCCAGCTTCTTGCCTGATTTCTTTCTCCCCTCCAAGGCTGGGGGGCCTGGGCCCTGTGCTTTCCATGCTGTGGGGCTTCAATACACAGGTGCAGGTGCTCTCACCTGCAAAGGGGTTCTCCACCTTAGGGAGGTGCTGTTGTGGGTGGGGTTCCCGCAGTGGCTTCCAGGCCTTTCCTTAGTCTTGCTGCTGCCTCTTCACCTGTGCCCTTCAGGGAGGTCCCATGAAACACGATGAGGACGGCCAGACACCCTGATCCAAGGCCTCTACCCGCTCTCCTTCCCTCCTTAAAGCATCCCCTGCCATTCACAGGACATTGACTCAGAGCCCCTGTTGCCACTTGAGCCTTCCACGCCCCACAGTGTCCTCACCTTCCAGCCCTCGACACCCAGGTGCGAAAGTGCCAGGATGGGGGGAGGGCCCTACCTTTCTGCGCATCCCTCTTCCCCCCGCCCCGTCCTGTTTTTCTTCTGTTCGATGCCCCGAGACGCATTTCATTTGCGAAGGAATAATTGTTCGTGTTTGTTTTGGGGCCCAGGCTGGCTGTCAAACAAGCAGACCACACGGAGGGGAGGAGCCCATCCTACCCATGCACAAACAGCCAGGGATTTCCCACCAGCTCTGAAAGCGCAGGCTTTGCTTTAGGCTTGCCGCTCAATACCTCCGCCTGAAGGGAGTGGAGGAGGAGCAGGTGGCATTCGGCTTTGGCTTTGAACTCAGGCCACATGCCCCAAGGGTAAGCGAAGGTATAGTTAGGCTAAACAGGAGAGTAGGGGGGGAAAATCCTTTTCTATAAGTTTTGCATTGGCCACAAGCCAGGCAGAGGGAGCAACGTGACAGAGACTGTAGTCAAAGGCTATTGAGAGCGGACGTATTCGGCGGCAAAGCGCTCAGCGCCTAAGATTGTTCCCAGAAGATTGTTCTGCAGGTGGAGAAGAAAGAAGCCTTTCAACCTCTCCCACTTGGCTTGCGCTGCAGTTCTGCTGAGCAGCCGTTTTGGAGTTTCCTCTCGGGGCGCTTGGCTGATGCTGTCCAGATGTGCACAATGAGATGGTTTTGTGTTTAGGTTTTCCAGATGCGCACGGACAGGAAAACACATTTTGGCAAAGGTGGAGGCCTGTCTCTGCAGCCCCCGGGATCTAGAGAACCCACAATGCCACCATTGTGCAGGAATCACACAGCTTAGGACCTGGAAAAGAGCTTATGGGGCGCCTTAGTTAACCTCCTTATTCTACAGCCAAAGACATGGAGACCCAGAGAGTTAGGACACGCTCTCTCTGCTGATTGACCTCTGACAGCTGGGAGCAGACAGCAGTACCATGAGGACTCTGGGGCCTGGATCTGAGGGAGAAGAACAGACAGAAAACACTTAAAACTGAATGTGTTATAAAGCCAGTTATACGGTAAGAAATGCCATCAGGGAGGAAGGAAGGAAAGAAGGAGGGAGGAAGAAAAGAAAGTAAAATAGACTAGATTTTTGATGGCAGGGGTGAGGGCAGATTTCACTAAGAAGGTGACTATATTAGTTATCCATTGCTATACAATAAAATACGTCAAAGCTCTGTGGCTTCAATCAGCAATCATTACCTTAGGCTTTTTGTGGGTTAGGAATTTCAGAGTGGCTTTGCTTAGTGGGCCCAGCTCAGGGTCTCTCATGAGGTCACAGGGAAAGTGCCAGCAGGGGCATCTGCAGGCCGCACTGGGCCTGGAGGATCCACATCTAAGATGGCACACTTGCCCGGCTGGTGGCAGGAGGCCTCCTTTCCTCACTCCATGGCGCCTCTGAGTGACTGATTGAGTGTGCTCAGGATGTGGCAGCTGACTTCCCCCAGAGCTGGTGGGAGGAGGGAGGGAGGGAGGGAGGGAGGGAGGGAGGGAGAGAGAGAGAGAGAGAGAGAGAGAGAGAGAGAGGGAGAGAGAAAGAGAGAGGAAGCCACAATGCCTTGCAGTGTCTGGCCTTGGAAATGTCACATGACCTAGCCTTGAAAAAGGTGAAGAACTGGCTACAGATACCTGAAGAGAAGCATTCCAATGAAAAATGCCCTGAGTTGAGGGGCACCACGGATTTTTGAGGAAGAGCAAAGAGAGCAGAGGACTATAATAGAAGAGCCAGAGAAAGAGCCACAGGAAGAGAGGTCAGAGAATAGAGGGTGGGAACATGGCATGGCAGGTCAGGTCAGGACTTGGCCTCTGCCTCTGAGCACAGGGGGAGCCACAGTAGCATTTTAAGCAGAGAAGCAGCATAGCCAGGCATCACAGATGTGTTGTTGTTAGGTGCAGTCGAGCCGGTGTCCACCTCATAGCGGCCCTATGTACAACAGGCAAAACACCATTGTCAGTGTGTCTTTGCTATTCATGGGGTTTTCAATGGCTGATTGTTTTTTAGGAGTGGGTTGCCAGGTTCTTCTCCCAAGCCTACAATATCTGGTGTTCCCAGGCGGTCTCCCATCCAAGTACTAACCAAGCCCAGCCCTGCTTAGCTTCTGAGATCTGACAGGATCAGATGGCTGCAGGCCACAGATATGTGGGCAGTGGATTTTAGAGAGCAAGAGTGGAAGCAAGAGGCAGGTTAGGGGGGTATTGCCACCACCCTGGAAGGACACGATGAAGGCTCCCCTCTGGTGTAGCAATGGAAGGGGAGATGAGGCTGGATTCTGAACAGATCCCAGAGATGGGTCCCTCAGGATCCCTCATCAGATTGAGTGTAGGGTGAGACAGAGTGGCCAAGGATGGCACATAGGTGGATGGCCATCTCTCTGAAGCTGCCTATGACTACTTGTTCTCTCTGCCTTCTGTGGCATTAGGTGAAGCAATGAGTTCTGGAAAGGGGCTTGAAACCCATTGTCAATCCCTCAGTGCAGAGCCCCACACTGTGTGAAAACAGGCTCTTTTCTTACCTTTGTGAGCTGTGGCTCCTGCGTCTACAAAATGGAAAGTGACCAATGCACCCTAGGATATGCCATGAGAAGCGAGGATGGTGATTCCCCACTCAGAGGCAGCAGGGAGCAGGGGCCCCAGGGCTGGGGCTTTGGGGTGCTGGCAGTGTTCGTCCTCCTGATCTGGATGTGGGGTGTGTGGGGTTGCCAGGTTCTGAGAACTCATCTAGCAGAACACATACAATGTGTGCTTCTCTGCACCTATGTTGTTGTTGTCAGGTGCCTCCGCGTTGGGTCTGTCTATGCAACCATAATAAGCCATTTTTTAAAAAGGCAGTGGGAAGTTATTCTTTTCCCAGAAATATGACTCACACCAGGGGACTGAAGGCCTACCTGCAGTGAGTCTGTTGTTTCTGCTCAAGTTCCAGATACATTAAGGAGAATTAACAAATAAACCTGCCAGTGGCCACTGGCCACCCATGTCAATAAGTAGTTAAAAAGATATTAGTTTTGCCTGCTTGGGGGTTTTGAGTATTTGGGACCATACAGCATTTATTATTTCGTGTCTAGTTTCTTTCACTCACAATTTTCTTTGTGAGAGTCCTCCACCCTGCTGCCGGTAGGTGCAGGTCTTTTGCTCTCCGTGATACACAGTTTTCCACTGTGAGAATGAAATGCAATGGATTTAGTCATTCTAACTTGGATGGGTGTCTGCATGGTCTCTAGGTCGGGGCTATTGTAGGTAGCCAAGTTAGGATTAATAGCATTCCTGGTCTTTGTCTTGCACTGAACACACGGGCACACCTTCTCCTGGGTGCATGATCCCACCATACTGCTAGAGAAAGTGTCATACCTGGCAATGCATCGGGTGGCTTTTATTTGCAGAGTGCCATCTCCAGGGCATCCCCCTGGGTATCAGAGAGCCCATGGATATGTGGGAGCTTCTCTGCACTTCTGCAAAGAGAGGTGTGCAGTGGAGGCCTGAATGACCCCCTTGCCTTGTGGCTTGGCCACCTGGGGCTCTTCCCTGCCCATTTTGGGGAGGGTGGCAGACATCAAGGGAAGGGATAGATTATCTCTTCCCAGTCTGGGCCAATGAGGCTCGCAGAACTCCAGGAGCGGGCGGGGGAAGATCCCTTGCGTGCTAAACCAGCTCCTCTGAGCAGGTAGGGCCGACAGCCCCACAGGGAGCACCCAGCCCCTTCCCACCTGCAGGCTCATCAAACACCTCGACAGGCTGCCTGAGTGGGAAGCTGATGATGTCATGGCCAGGCCCAAACAATCGCGCCTTTCAGGGCAGGATGATAACAATCAAAGCAGTCTGTAAGGGCCTGCCACGCAAGAACACACACGCTCGCCGCCCCTGGGAGGATCCGCAAGCTGAGGTGAAGCAGGGCTTGTCAGGAATCTGCCTCTCTCTTCGTAATCAGCTGGCCAGAGAACGTAGCCTGGAGAGCAAGCCTGCAGAGTGCCAAGTGTCTCTCTTGGCAGCTCTCAGAGAAGCCCTGCCTCCAGCCCTAGACCCAGACCCCAGGCTCAGCAACAATCTGGGGTCGTGGTGCCCTCAGGAATGTCCCACTGCACACCTCCAGGAGGCTCTGTGGACAAGAATGCAAAGAGGAAGGCACCCCTAGAGTAGAGCCACGGTGAGGCTGGAGAGTGGCCGGTGACTTTGGATTAAGGAAGAGAGGCCAGGTGCGTCCAGCCCCAGGAATCTGTCACATTGCAGCCATCTGTTCTCTGACAGGGTGCTTGAGATCGCAGCTTTCCATGCACACTCCAAGCAGCTCACCTAAACTTGCCTCCTCTGGATCAGTGGATCTCAGCCAGGGGCCATGCCTTTCAGGAGCCCTTTGGTCGTGTCTGGAGATATTTTGCGGTCATAACTGGGAGGAACGTTTCTGGCATCTGGTGGGTAGAGGCCAGCAATGCTCCTAACTATCCTACGATGCCTAGAACAGGCCCCCAACAAAGAATTCGTGACTCCAAACGTCCAAAGTAGTGATGTCTGGAAACTGCTGTGGGTGAGCTGCTCCCACTCCGTTATACCCCAGAGGTCTCTGGCTAACATCCCCCCAAGCAGCCTGTGCTTCCTATTGACCAGAAGGGGCCAGCATTTCAGCTCCCCTGTTCTCCTGCCAGGGGTTCAAGTCAGGCAGCCATCTCTGTCTGGTGGGTCAGCGTAAGATCCAGTGTAACATAAGTGTATACAGGAGCAGTTACGAGGTCCTGCTCTGTCCCGTCCCAGTAGGGGATCCTGGAGACTAGTTACCTGATTCTTTGTGCATCAGCTTCTCATCTGTGAAATGGGAATGGTGATGATGGAAAACGCTCGGGAGGTGGTTAAGGAGACAAAGCATGCTGCTACAAGTAAAATGCTTACAACCACGCCTGGCACTTAGTAACAATAAATGGCAGTAAAGATTGTCATCATTTTTTACTCTAGCCTCAGGACCTCAGGCTCCTTCTAATGGAGGTGGTAATGAAAGACTTGAGCTGGTTTCAGCCACAGGTTGTTGCAACAGGGTCCACTGTGCTCTGTCAGGCTCCTGGCGCATGCTCTGTGCTGAATCACACTAGACACTTCCCCAAGCTTAAGGTCTGAGACAATCTTTCTTTCTTTCTTTCTTTTTCCTTTTTCTTTTTTTTTCCCCACTTATTTGCAGTATGTGGGGATGGGACCCAAGGCTTCATGCATACTTTACAAGCAGTCTACCACTGGGATGCACTCCCAGCCCCTTCTTTATCTTTTATTTTGAGTCAAGGTCTCTCTAAGTGACCCAGGCTGCCTCTGGCCTCGAACTTGTGATCCTCCTGCCTTTGCCTTCCAAGTCACCGGGATTACAGACATGTGCTACTGTGCCCAGTCATGGGCTGGGACAGTCTTAGGTAGAAGCTCTGCGTGCGGACAGCTAGCCACTCACTCAGCACAGGGGGCTGCCTCCCAGACATGGGGTCGGCACCCTCATGGTGGAACCCCATGCTTTTGGCCTTGGGAAGAGCCCTGGCCTAGGGCTGAGGTCTGGGGCGTTGACCACTCAGATTTTCCCTAGAAGGCCAGCAGACTCTGCTGGGCAAGACTCATGGAGCATGGACGTCCAGGAGACAAGGGCCTCAGCTCAGTGCCATTTGTGGTTTTGATGCCTATCGGCTCTGATTTGGGGGAGGGGAGCAGGAGCAGGTGGGTGGCCCTGCCCTGTCTTCTCACCCCTTTGCCCACTCCCTCCTTCTTCTTGGCTGAAATATGCTTCCTCTTCCCTCCATCTATTAGAGCTGCCCCGTCCTTCCAGGTCCATCTTGAGCATCACTTCCTCCCTGCAGGCTCTGACCTGCCGCCTCAGCTGGGTTTGGTGCCTCCCTCGTGGCCTGGGCGAGCCCCATGCTGGTGACAGCTGTGTGTCAGGGGGCCTTTTGTTCCCCGTTCCCCTGGACGCCCCATGCAGGTGGCTCTTTCCTAACGTCGTTCTCCACATGGGGCACGAGCTCTCGCACACGCTCTGGCTCTGGCTTGGTGGCCCATCCTGGATCACTCCTGAGAGGGGCCTCCAGCTGGCCCCATTGCCATAGTAGGGCCTGGTTCATACCAGGAGGTTCCAGAACCAGAAGGCCTCGGAGTGCTGCTGGAGAAGAAATGGCTGCGAGGCCGGTAGCCACCAGGCCGTGAAGCAGGGAGCCAGCGTGCTGGGCACAGCGCTGCTTCCTTCAGGAGCCTGGGCAGTTTCCACAGTAGCTGCTGTGTAAGGAGCCCCAGCCTGAGCTGGGAGCCAAGACCAGCCCTTCACAGTGATTAGCTCCCGTCCACACACGAGCCCTGCAAGGGGAGCTTTATGCCCAATTCACAGATGAAGCAGAGGCCGCTGCTGGGTCACTGTAGTGCATCTGCGGCTCCCACCCATCTGTGTTTGACTCACTGTGGGTCACGTGGCCTCCAAAGGCACTGAACTTTTCTGTGCCTGTTTTCTACTTTAACAATGAAGACAGTGGGGCCACGTCTCGGGGCTGTTGCCGCCTGAATGTTCTCTGAGCTTTCATTGGAGATGGGGTGAGGGATAGCAAGAATGGGTGTAGGGGATGACAGGCAGCCCTCCATGGGAGATAGGGTCAGGCTCTGGCTGCCTCCAGGTCTCTAAGGAAGACCACAGGCAACAGCCCACCTCTTGGGCTCAGTGGTCTCTGATGGTAACGGCAGGGGCCCTTCCTATCCAGCAGCCTGGTGGGACCCTGGCCAGGTGCCTCTACCTCTGCTAGGTTGGGAGAGGAAAGAATGACAGAGGCAAGTGGAAAAGCCCCCTTGGGCTTTGGCTTCTGCCTTTGCATCCAGCATGGAGAGGCCCAGCTGATGAATGGCCTTCACCCACCTGCACCTCCCCAGTGCCCCTCATGGACTGGGCTCCTCCACCTGGCTGGGAGTCAATATTTGTGGTAAGCCCAGTCTCTTCCCTACCTCCTTACAGCTCTCCCAACCCCTGGGGGTTTCCAGCTGCTTCCTGGCCTTGAGTAGCCTGAATTGCTCCTTTGTGTCCCAGACCAGACCGAGAGCAAAGTGTCTGCCGCTCACCCTATAGGGAAGCCACCTTTTATGCCCCTGCAAGGACTGCCTGACATCCACAGGTGGATCTGGGTTGCAGGGAGCTGGTTCTCTACAGCAGGGGTCCCCAACACCCAGGCCATAGACAAGTACTGGTCCACGACCTGTTAGGAACAGGGCTGTACAGCAGAAGGTGAGTGGCAAGTGAGCGAGCAAAGCTTCATCTATATTTACAAATAATGTGATGTGCTTGAATCCTGAAACCACCCCCCCACCCACCATCCATAGCAAAATTGTCCTCCCCTAGGTGAGTCCCTGGTGCCAAAAAGATCCGGGACTGCTGCTCTAGAGAGAGTGGTGTCCCAAAGGTCCAGAAATGTCAGAAATTTCATGAGACCATAGGAAGTGTTGGATAGGGCCTTTTGTTTTTAAACATCTGCTCAGCTCTCAGGATCTGTATACCTGCTTCATGATGAAGTTCCGCCCTGGTTTGTCTCTGCCACTTACCCTTGGGTGCTTCTAAAGTGACCAATTCATCCCAGTTTTCCTTGGGTGATCCTGGGTTTGGCACTAAAAGTCCTGCATCTCAGGATACCCCTCAGCCCCAGGTGAGCCAGAATATTTGGGCACTCTGTGGCCAGGCACAGAAGTCACTCTGTGATTGGGAAATTCTGATTTATATTTTTTTAAAAAATCAAAGCATAATAGGAAATGAACTTTAAAAACAAACTCAGTTTCAAACTTCAATGCTAGACTCTGAGTTGGTGGCTCCCTGGGTCTCCCCCTCCCTGGCAAATTCTGGTTCCCAAGGGAAAGGAAAGGAGAGGCTTGGATGCCCAGGCTAACCCCAGCTCCTCTGCAGAGTCAACTCTTCCAGACATACCCTTGGTTCACCGTCCAGCAGAGTCCCTGTCAAGGCTGATCCTGCCTCAGTGTGTGCAGTCCTGGCCCCAGGAGCCACCAGCCCACCCCAGGGTCACCCTGCCGCCTCCCACCCTGCCCCGAAAGCCCTTTCCTGGCCATATAGCAAGGGCCCCTCCCTTGTCCTCCCAGTCAAGCCCTGGAAACAGATCACTGTTTGGTCATGGGAGGGATACTCAAGGGTTAGCCTGTGGTTTCTCTTTGTAAAGAGCTGTTCATTCCCTCTCTCCTTGCCTCCCATGAACTTGTCCTGGTGCAGACTAGTCGTGATGGGAAGAACAAAGCTCAGAAACAGCGAAGGGTGTGGCATAGTCGAGTTTGCTCCCCCTTTGTTTTGGGATCCTTTCTGGAATTTTTGTAGCCCATCCTGGAAAGGCAGCCGCTTCTTTCAGCTTTCCCTTCCTCGTGATTCAGAGAGGGAGGCCACCCAGCCCCACTTACCCAGGAGCGCTGGGGCGGAGCATTCTGTTAGGTTGGAAGCCGTGGAGAGGGGCACAGTGGGGCTGCCAGGGGACAGGTATCCAGCCTGGGGCCCCATCCATACCACAAGCTCCCTGGAAGGCTCACATTTCCCTCATCACAGGCCCTCATCGCCATCCTCACCAGCAAGCCTAAGCCCCCACAGCTCATCAATCAGCCCAGAGCAAGGCCTCCTGAGGGACCTTCCTGCTCAGCCTTAGCCTCTTCCTTCTGCCCCTTGGCACCCAGCACATCACGCTCATGACTCGCCATTGGGGCTGTGGATGCGTCCTGCCATCTTGGCCATTGGCTTTGATAGTCCTGCCCTTGGTTCCTCAGGATCCCCACCACGGCTTCCCAAACCAGAGTCTGTGTACAGTAAGCAGCTTCCTGGCTCATTCACTAGTGGGTCCCACTGTCCGTAGTTCTCAGCCTGTGGCAGGAATCAGGACAACAGAAATAGAGGTGGGCTCAGCCACCACCCTTACCCTCATCCCCTCTGATGATATCTGAGGCCTGTGCTTTTCAATACCACCGCACAGTCTTAAACTCTGCAGGCGTGGGGCCCAACACCACAGTGCATCAGAATCTGCAGGGCTGGGCCAAGGTGTCAGCCTCGCTAAAGCTCTCTGGTGATGGAAGTGGGCAGCCAGGTCTGAGCGCTGTGGATTTAAGTTGTGTTCCAGAGCAGATACATATGGTGAGGGAAGGTATTGGGCATGGAGGGTTCTGGGCCCGTCCATTGAGTGAACGATCCCTGCCCAGTCAATATCTGTTACAATTTGGATGTGAAGTATCCCCCAAAGGGTGTGTGTTGAAGACTTGGTCCCCAGCTGGAAGACCCAATCAGTGAGAGGTGATTGGACCACGAGGGCTCTGACCCAATCTATGGATTAATCCATGGATGGATTCAAAAGCAGATGCAATTCCTAGGGGGTGATGGAGACTTTCAGAGTGAGGCTTAGTTAGAGGGCACAGGTCCCTAGAGGTGTGTCTTTAGGGGCTGTGTCTTGCCCAGGCTCCTTCCCCTGTCTCTCTCTGCTTCCTGGCTGCCATGACATGAGCAGATTTGCTCAGCCACATGCTCCCTGCCATGATGCTCTGTCTCACCTCCAGCCAGAGATCACAGAGCCAAGCGACAATGACCAAGACCTCTGAAACCATGAGCAAAATTAATTCTTCCTCCCTTAAGTTGTTTATATCAGGTGCTTTTTCTTAGCAAATAAATAAATTAATTAATTAAATGTAATTTAATAAAAAATCACTCCCTGCCCAAATAACACCTAACAGATGTACAACATAATGGTGGAGCAAGGGACCATAACTGGGCTGGTGCCTAGGTCTCATTGATGGTGATGTGTGTGCGTGTGTGTGTGTGTGTGTCTGTGTGTGTGCATGTATGTATGGGCAGAGTAAGAAAGGTTGAGTAGAAAGGTAGGCAGACAGCAGAGCCATGGTCACAGCCCTTGTTATGGGGCCCAGGAGGGCCCAGGAGAGACTCTGACTGCGCCAAGAGACTGTGCCCTGCTGAGAAAGGCCTGGCAGAAGCTGGAGGGTGTGGCTCCTGGCTGGGCGGGAAGTGCTGTGCCAGGGCTGGGGCAGGGCAGAGGCAGCACTTGCCAGGGGTGGAAGAATGGGCTTTCTGTGCTGCTTATCAGGATGGCGCCTCCTGGGCAGGATGTGGAGGAGTCTTCCACAGTCCGCCTGGCGGATGGCTGCAGACAGCTCCATGCCATGGTGAGGACTTTGGACAGGGAGCATCACCTCTGGCTTGCTGGTGACACCGGGCTGGCAGGAACAGGGTTACGCCTAGGGTAGGTTGTGCTCTTGCCCCTGCCCTTTGGGAAGCTGATACTAGCAGTGGGCTTAAGGCTAGTCACCAAGCACCACCCCCACATCAGAGAAAGGCCACAAGTCCTGGCTGGACCCCTTGGTTTTCCTCATTGGAAAAAATCCTTGGAATCGGGGCATTGCAAAAGGCCAAGAAAGCTGGTTGTATTTGCCACATGTGGGGTCAGTAAGGAGATACTGACCAAGGTTGAAGAGAAAGGACTGCAATGCTGAGGGCTGTCAGAGAAGATAGGGTGGGGACCAATGGAATGATGGCAAGAACTCACCCTTGGAGTTTGCTTCTTCCACAGAAATATATTTCAAATGCTCCCTGCTCCTGAAATCTCAGGGTCTTCTTGGACACGAAACTGGTAGCAGAAGCCTCTAAACAAGCTGTAGTTCTGCTTATGGCTGGTTAGAACAGGTACATCAGGATCCTCCATCTTGGGCAGAGCTGGACAACACCCAAAGCTGGATTTGGATTCCTAGACCCAGGACCCAAGAGACCAGAAGTGAGATTGTTGACTCCAATCCTAAACCCAGCTCTCTCCCAGAGGTGGGGGACTCCCTAGCCTCCCTGGAAGAGCTACTGATGAGTGGGATCTAGGACATTCTGAGAGACAAAGGGAACTCTTGACCTTCTTATTCTGCCCTTTAGAGTGTCTGGGGACTGGGGTTTAGGGTCCCAGAAAAAGAGGGAAAGCAAGATGGCCCAGAAGGCCCCCAGCCTCATGCACATGCATATGTAAAAGAACAATACCTTTCCACTAAACATCTCCAGCTAGCTGGCTTTTGATCTTACCCAACCTCTCCTAATCCTCGTTCTCCCCTGTTAAAACTGGACAGCATGGGGCTATCTGGGTGGACTCCGCCACAGTAGACTCCGCCTAGTCCCTCACTTAGTAGAGGCACTTCTGATGGGAAGGAAAGACTGTCCTCAGCTGCCTAGGACAAAATTTTAAGGTCTACTCAGAGCCCCAACTTGACAGCACCTAACAACAACAACAAAACCCAGAGATGATCCCCAGGGCTCTTTATCCACTGAGGATCCCTTACCTGTAAGTGCAGAGGAACAGTAAAGCCTGGGTTCGTCCAAGTGCCCCCCTATTCCTTTGAAGCAGTTCCTGTCTCCTCTGTGCCTGGGGAGATCATCAGTCTCCAGCATCTCTGGGGTCTCTGTGGGAATGGAGCCTGGGGGTGAGCAGAGAAGTAAACCAGCCCAGAAGAAGCAGAAGTCCAGGCCTCCTGAGACTCCCCATGTGACCTGCACAAACCAACAGCACCGAGAAGCCTGGCCTCAGGGAGACCTTTGCAGGGGGGTGCCTGCAGGTTCTTGTCAAAATCTTACACGGGATAAGAGAATCTCCCAGAACTATCAATGAGGGCAAATGTGGGAGTTCTCATGGGAGTCTGAGTGAGGGTGGCCACACACTGCCAGCCAGTCTGATCTATTGGCAGCAGGGCCTTGCAAGGGACGGGCTTTCACTCTAGGGTGGCCAATTTCCTCAGCCTGTCCTGGAAATAGGGTCCATGATTTCTTGGAAAAGCCCTGAGTCCCATTGTTTGCCACCTGTTCCATCATTGGCTCACACTGAACCCCTATATGAGCTCTGAGCTCGGAACGCTGAACTCTCCCTACCCCATGACAGACTCTGGCTAGGCCCTCACTGCATACCAGCTCAAACATCCTAAGAGTATCAGAGGGACAGGACCAATGATCATAAGGGCAACTCAGCAAAGAGAGGGCAGGGTGGGGGTCATGCTTTGGATTTTATAGTTGGGGAAATAGAAGGCAAGATAGCTAGCCAGGATTCATAATCACCTCCAACAGTCCCAAAGTCTTATCTTATTCCAGCATCACTCAAAAGTCCAGGTTCAAAGTCTCATCTGAGATTCAAGGCAAACTCTTTCAACTGTGAGCTCCCATACAAACAAAACAACAATCAATCAACACAAACAAGTTGTCTATTTCCAAGATACAATAGTTGGTTAGGGATAGGATTAACACTCCTATACCAAAATGGAGAAATGAGGATACAGACCAGGGGAATTAGCACAAAGCAAGACTGAAACCCAGCAGGGCAAACGTTAAATCCTAAGCTCCAAGTCTGGCATTTTCTGCACACTACAGTGGACAATGGGCCCTGGAGGGTGTGGGCAGCCATGCTGGTGCCTAAGAGGTGGCAAGGCATTCTGCTAGTGACTCTACCTTTCCAGAATCCCTTCTATCATTCCATCCCCATGGTGTAACTAGACATTCTCTTAGTGGACAGTCTCTGCAAGGCTCTGACCCTGAATCTAACTTCTACCTGGTCTCCCAGTCTTTCCTCTGGTGCCTCCATGGACCCACAATTTGGACATAAAAAGTATGACTGTCCCAAACTTCAGCTACCATGTACCTGGCTGTGAGGACATAGGGAGGGACAGGGTATGCCCGGGTCTGTTGTTCCATCTAATCAGATCTTTCTCCAACCACCAAACTATTAAGGTCAAGATCACCAGACTATAGCCCACAGGCCTAATCTGGCATACTACTTGTTCATGTAAATAAAGTTTTATTGGAACACAGCTATACTTATTTGTTTACATATAATCTGTGGTTGCTTTCTCACTATTATGACAGTGTAGTTGCAATGGAGACTCAATGGTCTGCAAAACCCAAAATATTTACTATTAGGGCCTTTACCAAAAGTTTCTGCCCCTTAGATCATGGGATGAGGTTGAAGCATGTCTCAGCCCCCTTAAGGGTGGATATTTGACAAACTCATGAAGGAGGGTGGCAGATAAGGAGCAATGCAGCAGGGGCCCTGCATGGGTATGCCCTGGGGCCGTAGGGTAGGAGTGTCTCCTTGTTGGTCCACTCCATCCTAGGAAGAGTCTTGCCTGTAGGTTGGAAGGAGGGGCTCAGTTCCCCTGCTAGCTCTCTGATATCATAACATTTCCCCACTTAAGGAACTGATAATAATCTTTCATATGTAATCACTTTGATGAGCTGATAGGTAGATGTTGAGGGAAGATACTATAAAGCTATCAAGAAGGGACAGTGTGAGAGTTAATTAACTTAGCCACATGCCAGCTAAATGTCTATAAGTTCAAGATTCTGGTAGGGTCAGTCTTTTTCTAAGAGTCTGGTCTCAGGATGGGGGCTCCCACTGCCCAGGGTGTCTGGAGGAGTGAGCCCCCCACAAAATATGTGCATGCTGGCAGAGGGGATACAGGTAAACACAGAGTCAGGGGCAAGGAAGAAATATATAAATTATATATATATGTGTGTGTGTGTGTGTGTGTGTGTGTGTGTGTGTGTGTGTGTGTGTATGCCATTGGGGATTATCCTCAGTGTTCTTTGCTGAGGATGGAATAGGGTGCCACATCCAGCGCTAGCCTAACAGGCTTTTAAGGTAGCAAACGTGTCTCTATTCTGGGAGCCTGGGGCAGGATAATGGGGTGGCCAGAGAGGACAAGGTGGGGCCAACTGCTGGTCTGCAGCACTCCTTTGCTTCTGTCCAGACCTGATGGGAAAAGCCCTTTTGGCAGCAAGGTGGATGGATGTGAGCTCATTGACCAGAAAGCCAAGTGACGATGGAAATTCCCTTTTCTATCTAGTCCACCTACAACTCCCTCAAGCCACATGCCAGCATCGCTTGCCACATGGCCCCTTCCTCTCATGTCCTTGGATCTCTGTTGATGAGAAGGGCCCTCCACAGAGGGGCTGCCCCTTGGACCTGTCCAGCCCAGGTAGAGTCTTGTTGGGGAGATAATCTCAAGTTGTCTTTCTGTTGCACTCAGAATGACACTGTTTTCCTCCTGTCATGTCTGTGCTTCCTCTGCAAGTTGACATTTGGTCGACCTGTGATCATCGGCAGCATGCATTCCTGTATACACATTGTGAATTACAATCCCATTGTAATTGTAATTGTAATGTCTTATCTCCCTTGCTAAATCCTGTACTGCCTGTGCCCCATCTCATTCCACTTCCCCCTCTTCCCTCCAATCCCTGATTTGGACATTAAGCAAGGACTGTGCTGTGTGACTGAGTCACACAGCACAGCCTCCCACCATCTTGTCTACAGCAGGCCAGAGGATCATAGTGAGGACCACCCAGGCCCAAGAAAATGCAGCGAGTCTGTCAGGCCCTCACAGAGAGTCCATGGAAAGCTGAGCCCAGCACCAGATTTGTGTTCCTGTCAGATTCTGTGTCTTCACTTCCTTGTCACATTCCTGAAGTTGCTTCTGGATAAAATAAGATATACTCATCTCTGCACCATAAGGGACTAGAAGCCAGAATTCCCTAAGCCCCTCATATGTGCTGGGAATTTTACAGGTATTATTAGGTTGGTGGGTTGTGTGCAATCCCTCAAGGTTCTTGTTATTATCCCCAAGTTGTACCCAAGGAACAGAGATACAGAGAGAGCAGTGAGTTGTGGGGAGTTGTACAACCAGGTGGCAGATCTTGAGCCATCCCATACCCAGCCAGTGTGTTTTCTGTTATACGGTAACCCTACAGGCAGTGTCACCAGGGACCCAGGCCAGGATGGTGGGGAGGCAGATTTACATCAGCCCCCGGTGACTTGTGCTATCTGCCCACACGTGGTCCTAACCTATCTCCTTCCTCCACCTGCTGCAGGTGCCAGCCTGGCTCCCTGGTACCAAAGGAGGGCTTTGGGCCTTGGCCAGGATCCCTGTCCAGGAAGGGTCATGGTTCCAGATAAGCACCTTCATGTGCCTTCCTGCTTTTTCAGGAATTTGGCCATTGGAATTGGGATCCAGAACTTCCCAGAGGGCCTGGCTGTCAGCCTCCCCCTGCGCGGGGCGGGCTTCTCCACCTGGCGAGCCTTCTGGTGAGTATGCCTGCAGGCCACAGGCAGAGGGAGGTCCTGGGGGATGTGACGTGCTCTGCGCAATTCCACACAGGCTTCTCTCTGCAAGAACAAACTCATGTTGGAAGCCGATCTGGGGCTTTTGGTAGAAAACCAAGAACACTGGTGAATTTGCATCCCCAAGGTTGGGGCACCCTGAGGAACAATCTCAGTTCCTGACTGTCAGCCTCTACATGCCCCAGCCTGAGTGGCTGTTTCCCATTTCAAACGCCCTCTGTGCACAGCACCCTTGCCCATCTGTGTTAGGCTCTCCCTGGCGGGCACGCCCTCTCTAAACATCAAATGCCCCAGCTAATGCTCAAGTTGCCACCCCCTGGTCCCAATAGTCGTCACAATTGCTCCCCTCAGACACCTTCCTGCCAGCATGAGCACAGCAGCTGGGAAGCAGCATCTGGGTGCTGGTGACTGTGGTACCCTGTTTTCACCTTCCCACAAGCCTTTCTAAGCTACTCCTTAACTGCACCCTGCCAATGCCAACGATGGTTCCCATGTTTCAGGGGAGAGAGCACTGGGCCCTGGTTCACCAGGGGTGACTCTGAGATGAGAAGTCTGCTGTCACTCATTGTGGGCATCAAGTGATGAGTGGATATGTAACGTGTCGTACAGCCATACATGGGATGTTCCTCAGCCACAGAAAAGATCCACACTGCTAGGATATACCTCAAAAACATTATGCTAAGTGAAATAAGCCAGCCGAGAAGCAGCATATATGATATGATTGCATTTATGTGAAATATTCAGAAGCAGTGACTACATAGAAGGAAATTAGAAAAGGGAGTCATTGTTGCCAGGGGCTGGGAGAAGGAAGAGACAAGAAGTACTTGCTAATGTGCATGCAGTTTCTTTCCGATATTATGAAAAAGTTTCAGAATTAGTGGCGATGTTTGCCCAACTTTGTGAACATCCTAAAAACCACTGAATATGTACATCAAATGGGTGTATCGTATGATATGTGAATTATGTCACAATCGTACTGTTATTTTTAAAAGATCATGCAGGAACGTTAAAACACTACAGGAAATTGGGGGTGTGCTCTACTGTAAGTGCTTCAGAGGGGGCTGGGGAAGGAAGACCGCCACGCTCAGATCTGGTGCAGAAGGACACACATCTGTTTCCCAGGGGAGAATCAGTAGGCCCAGTGCATGGAATGTCTGTTTGGTTCTCCCTGCAATGGTCCCCATCTCTGTTCCCTCCTCAGGTATGGGCAGCTGAGTGGCATGGTGGAGCCCCTAGCAGGGGTCTTTGGTGCCTTTGCTGTGGTGCTGGCTGAGCCCCTCCTGCCCTACGCGCTGGCCTTTGCTGCTGGCGCCATGGTCTACGTGGTCATGGACGACATCATCCCTGAGGCCCAGATCAGGTAGACAGCTTGCCTGGCCTGTCTGTCCCTGCCCCAGGCCAGCCCAGGACCCTCTCCCCACATCTGCCCTTTCTTCCTCTGCCTCTCCTCTGCTTTTTCCCCTAGACTATCCTGCCCCTTCCCAAGGTCATTCCCCACCTGCCCTTCACCTGTGCTCTCGGAAGCTAAAAGAAAGAAGAGGAAAGGGCAGGCAGGCCAAGAGATGAGGTGACACCATACAGTGGCATAAGCAAGGGCCCTGGTTCCTTCATGCAGTAGGCAGTCATACTGGTATATTGTCTCTCTCTCTCTCTGGATTTTTCTGGGTCAAAATGAGGAGAGAAGTGGCCCTAAGGTGTTAGCCACAGTGTTGTGTGCATGTTCTCGTTATCTAGCGATGGTCTACGTGGCTGGGCCAGGAGCAAATGGGGAGAAGGGGCCTTACTTTGTTCCATTCTGGTTTTTATAACAGAATGATTTTTTTTTTTTTTTTTGCACTACTTGGGAGTTGAACCCAGGGCCTTGCACATACTTAGCAAGCAGTCTACCACTAGGCTGCACTCCCAGCCCATTTTTTATTTATCATCTTGAGACAGGGTCTTGCTAAGTTACACAGGCTGCCTCTGGCCTTAAACCTGTGATCTGCCTGCCTCTGCCTCCCAAGTCAGTGGGATTACAGGCATGAGCCACCATGCCTGGCCATGGTAATAGCAGAATGACTTTGAGGTTAGTTTACCAGGTCAGATTAAATAATGTCTTTTAAGAGATAATCACCAAAATTTCTTATTCAAGCATTGATTCAAAAGTCCTGGGAAAATTATTTTTCTATCCCTCAGTCCTTCCTCGACATCCCTGGAAAATGGGACAATAATGATGCCCACCTCCACAGAGGGGGACTCCAGCCTAGGTGCAGTCTCAGGAGGCGTAAGTTCTGATTGTTCCTCCCCTCCTTCCCTTCTAGCGGGAACGGCAAGCTGGCATCCTGGGCCTCCATCCTGGGATTCGTGGTGATGATGTCACTGGATGTGGGCCTCGGCTAGCGCTGAGACGCTCTGGACCCCAGGAAGGAAAGCACCGGGCTTCTGCGGGACCACGAGCCTCTCTCTTCCCCTTCACACGTTGTCCCTTTCTCTCTTCATCTCGTCCTCTGGATGGGCTCTGATTACACTATGACCATTTTTACTTGGCTTTTGAGGGAGATACTGGTTTTCTTTGGAATCTCAAGATGCCATGGAGCTACACATGCTTGTTTTGGCCACTGAATGGCATCTCTCTTTAGGGAGATTGTCAAGGTCATGCAGGTCAGGAAAACCCCTGCTTTCCCACCTTCCTTTCCCTCACTAGACTCAACAGCAGCTCCTCAAGGTCATGCCCAAAAGCAAGCTCCCAGGAAATCAGTCATGAGCATTTTTAAATTTTATATTTTATTTTATTTTATTTTCACTGTACTTGGGGGTTGAACCCAGGGCCTTGCCTACACTTTGCAGATGCTCTACCACTGGGCAGCCGCCAGCCCCCGACACACACCTTTTTTTTTTTTTTGAGTCAGGGTCTTGATAAGTTCTACAGGAGGCCCCTGGCCTCAAACTCGTGATCCTGCGGCCTCGGCCTCCCAAGTCAATGGGATTACAGGCATGCACCACAATACATGGTTTATTCTGAGCATTTTGGCCTAGGGTCTCTGAGCAAGTGGCTAGCACCTCTCTTGCTCCTTCCCTGCAGATCCTCTGCCCATCTAGAATGCCAGGACTGGACCATCACAAACACAGCAACCTGCTTTGCAAGGCTGAGCCAGCCCAAAGAAGAACACCTTCCTCTGCCTCCTGTAGGGAGGTGTGTATTGAAGGGGGCCACAAACAAAGGGAAAGAGGTCTGCTAGACTGTTTTTTTTGTTTGTTTGTTTGTTTTGCTTTTTACATAATCTCACTTTGTTATGCAGGCTTCACCTTGAAGTCACTATGTAGCCCAGGCTGGCCTGGAGTATGGAATCCTCCTGCCTCAGCCTCTCGAGTACTGGGTTTATAGGCACGTGCCACCATGCCTGGAATCTTTTATTCTTCTTCTTTTTTTTTTTTTTTTTTTAAGGCAAAGATTGGTATTATTGAGGTTAGGGGAATTCAGGAATTAGGACAACTGAGTGCACAGTGAGCCCTGTAAAAAGAGGACAGAGTGTGACTTGCAGCAGAGGCCTCTGCTTGCTATGGATCCCAAGAACAGAGCAGTTTGTTATGGTTCCCAAATCTCCCAGGCATTAATCTTTTCTTTTGTTTTCTTTTTCTTTTTTTTCGATGCTGGGGGTTTGAACTCTGGGCTTTGCACATGCTAAGCAAGTGCTCCCCCACTGAGCTGCACCTCCAGCTCCTTATTTTGAGTCAGGATCTTGCTAAGTTATGCAGGCTGCCTCTGGCCTCAAACTCATGATCCTTCTCCCTCAGCCTCCCGAGTCACTGGGCTTACAGGTGTGTACTATGGCACCCTGCTCAGTCTTGATGAGTTTATTATAGCCTTCATTTGTCTGAGAGTCTTGGGGATACCAGCAAACTGTTCTAATCAAACCTTTCATTTACTCATGAAGGGAGCCTCGTAGGTTAGCTCAAGCAAATGAAAGCCACTTGAAATCTGCAATGGGTTCTTCCCTGGTGGCCATTTTGTAACTTATGGCCTGACCATGAACCCTGCACCTGTAACTTATGGCCTGACCCATGCACCAGACTTTGTTGGAATCTGGCCAGAGGGCTCAGGATGGGCAAAGAAGAAGAATAGGAAGAAAAGGGATATTTTTACATTTTCTTATCAAAGTACATTTTAGCCAAGCTAACATTCTAAAACGATCATAAAGAATGGCAAGACCTAGACTAGAAATCAGTTTCCTTCATCATACACGTAGCTTCTCCAACCAAGGTGATGGAACGTGTCTGCTTTCCACGTAGCTGAGGCCTGGATCCTCCTTGGTCAGAGGAGAGTGTGGGACTTTGAGTGAGCTCTGCTAGGAAGGCAGGCAGCCCAAGAGCCAGGCCTTCAGGCATCCTGCTGTCCAAGTTTACACGTGCGATTGCTTTCCAGGGTGGATCTCCTGCTCTGTGAATGCTCTAAGACCCCACAGGCCAAACTTGGACTAGGTCTTTTCTGTTCTTCTAAAGCACTTATGATCAAAACTGAAGACACATTCAAAGGTTTGACTGAGATTAGCTGGTTTGGTTGCTGGTGTAGGTGTATGTTTCATTCTTACGTCTTTGTATGTAGTTCTACATGACGTAATTTGTTCTTTTCTGCTGAATAAGACCTCATAACTGTGATTAATATCAATAAAGGGAAAATCGTTGTGGATGGCCTGTGTTTTATTCGGTCCTTCTCAAACCTGCTTCTTGCCAGAGATGGTGATAAACCATGGGAACTAACATTTCCCCTACCCAATACCAACAGACACAAAGGAGAAGCTCAGATGAGAAGGACCGGTCAGATTCTTGGCTGCAAACAACAGCATCCAACTCCAGCTTCCTTAAACAGGAAAGGAAATTTGTGGAAGTCTATGAATTAGCTCATAGGATCTATAGAAGAATCAGGCTTAGAAATGGGGTGGATCCAAGAAAGTTGGAGGCCTGGGACCATGGCCCAGTCATTCCTGGAGAACAGCTCAGTTTAGGGCCCTATAGACACTGGGCGGGCTGGGATTTAGCTCAGTGGGTAGAGCGCTGTGTTGCAGTCTCTGAGGCCCTGTGTTCAATTCCCAGCACCACAAAAATGGGAGAAGGATTGCTATCCACTCCCAAGGCAATCCCGAAGCACTCAGCCATTGAAAACCCTATGAGGGTGGCTATGAGTCGGATACTGACTCGACGGCACCTAACAACAACAACAGACACTGGGCACCACTCTCGAAACTGCTGCCCCCTGATGCCACCACGAGCTTTGTGAGAATGAATTCATACTGAGCCCAAGCCTTTGTGTCCTGGCTCCACTTTCAAGGTCCTGGCCAGAAACATCTAAGTGGCAGAGCCTGGATCCTATGCCCACGAACTAGCTTATCCCCTACCAAGACTTACATGGTTGAGACCCAACAGAAGAAACAGAGTTTATTATGAAAACCCTAGCCTCCCTCTTCTGCTGTTTATCTGCTGTTGTTGTTAGGTGTCAACGAGTCTTATCCACTTCATTGTTGTTGTTGTTAGGTGCCGTCGAGTCAGTATCCGACTCATAACGACCCTCATAGGGTTTTCAATGGCTGAGTGCTTCGGGATTGCCTTGGGAGTGGATTGCCAGGTCCTTCTCCCATTTTTGCGGTGCTGGGAATTGAACTCGGGGCCTCAGAGACTGCAGCACAGCACTCTACCCACTGAGCTAAATCCCAGCCCCATCCACTTCATAGTGACTCTCATTGGGTTTTATTGTCAATGGCTGATTGATTCGGGATTCCCTGGGGAGTGGATTGTCATGTCCTCCCATTTTTGCGGTGCTGGGAATCAAATGTGGGACCTCAGAGACTGCAGAGTGGCGCTCTACCAACTGAGCTAAATCCCAGCCCAGCTGTTCATCTACACCTACTCTAATCCTCCTATTTTCACTTAAGAAAAGCTTTTGGCTTAGAGAATGTAGTGATTCCTCATACAGTCAAAACATCACTCATCCCCTTTCCAAAGGGATCTACCCCCTTGCCCAGTGCCAAGGCATCTCTACTCCTGTAGTTGAGTCACCACACTATCTTATTTTTCTATAATTTTTGAACTGAAGCATCAAAATAACCATGCACCCTACATACTATATAGAATGAATAAAGATAGAGGAAGGAAAGGTGGTGAATTAAAATATTTAAATATGCATATGACACAGAAAAGAAATAGAAGGAGAAGCTGCGGCTCATTTCTTCCCCTGGAGAAAAGACCCTGGGCAATCTTTAGGCCTCCTACTTCCAGTTTTCATCCCTGGCCCATGCTGTCTGCTGCCAGTACCTCAGATGGAGGAGGCAGGTCAAGCAGTACCTGGGCTCTGTCCCTCCTTCCAGGGGCCTCAGAGGCTCAGGTGGTCCTGCATACATGCAAGGGATTCCTTTCGTTTCCACCCCTGGAATAGGTAGGAGAGGAGGAGGCTCGCAGGGGGACCACTTGAGTCTATTTGTAGCCTCCACTCTGGCCAGTTCCCTATGGTGTCACAGCATCACTCTTCCCCCAGGATTGGTCTCTGCAGCCTGCATCACAGCCCACTCTTTAGGCCTGGTCATCTGATGGCATGTGAACCCCCAGTCAGCCAGCTGCTGTGTCCAGACCATCATGGGATCGAGCTTCTGCTCAGCAGCTACATGCAGCTAATTCCCCTATTCTTACTTTTTAAAAAATGTCCTGCTTTGGTGGAGCTAGCCATCATACATACACGTCTCCTTTCCAAATGCAGCCCTCCGAGGGTGGAACTTTCCACTCCTGGGCACTAAAATCTCTAGCAGGCAGAGCACAAAGTTGAAGAGAATGAGAGATGTGGAAGGGACACTGTCCTGACATCCTTCCTTCAGTTCTGGCTGGGAGAGATCATACCATCTATGGATCACTGGTTCAGAACACTCATCTTAAAGGACAGCGTCTCAGCCTCGTTAGACATTGTCTCTGAGTGAGTCCTGAAACTAAATGTCTCCTAAGTCACATCACAGTTCAATATGGATGACTATTTCTGGGTAACAGGGTTGAGGTACAAGGGCCTCACCCACAGCCGCCTTTCTTTCCCTGTAAAGTGAATTTCTTCTTCTATCACCACGACAACACATCAGGAGTTGAAGGAAATTCCAAGTCCAGACATACAATCATATTTCATTGAGGAGAAATCCCCCCACATCCCATAACAAGAGGTCCAAAGTCATGGGTCTATGACTAAGTAGTCCACGATGTCCCTGGATTGCCATCAGAATTAGGGTCATCACTGATACTATGTGCACTCAGGGACCAGGTCTGCATGGATGACAGAAAGCCCAAGTGGTTGAACCCCCCCATGGCTGCATTTTTGCCAACATGGTCATGTTTTTTGTCTTTTTTTTTTTTTCCAGGACTGAGGGTTGGACCCAGGGCCTCATGCTTGCATGCTTTGCAAGTGCTGAACCACTGAGCTGCACCCCAGCCCATTTTTTTTTACTTTTTGAGACAGGGTCTCGCTAAGTTGCGCAGACTGTGTCTGGTTTCGAACTTGCGATCCTCCTGCCTCCGCCTCCCAAGCCACAAAGATTACAGGTATGCGCCACCGTGCCCGGCTACATTTTTTGTCTTTTGAGACAGGGTCCCACTATGTAGCCCAGACTGGCCTCAAAGTCCCAATCCTCCTGCCCCAGCCTCTTGAATGCTGGGATTACACCATGCCCGCTGACATGGCCATTTTGTTTATGAATCGATTGAAAAAGCAATAATGCTTCTGGGAAAAGAAACTCATCCACAGAGTAGATGGTCCTGTCCATTTGACTGGGAGGAACGACCTCCTGACTGAGGAATGTGGAGGAGCTCCCTTTACTCGGGGAATACTGATTTTAAAATCTGGGAGACGAAGCCATATATGTCTTCCTTAACCTCTGTCATCAATCCTCTAACTTTGCTTCTTTCAAGTCCTTATCCCTTTGAGCAGACCATTTGTCACTGCTGATAAATTGGTATAACTTCTTACATCAAATTTTCTTTCCTTCTGGGCAAAGTGGACCTGGAGATAGGTGTTTAGAGTTCTCCCTACTGGTAGAGTTTCCCTTCACCTACCGTCCTCATTGGAACTATAATGTCCCAGGAGTCCATTTATAGACTGACCAGCCTGTCACACAGAGCCACCACAAACTGGGGTCAATGAGTTTTCCTCTCCAGGTCACCAACTCTTGTCAGACTTTCGGTCATTGGGGTCGGAAGCAGGCACATGGGGGATGAGCTACCTGCATATGCAACTTCCCACGCCTTTAGGACCCCATCAGGCTTGGTCCTACCTAAACCATTTCTACTGGTAATAGGATTTTACAAATGTGTGAGATGCACTAGTACATGACAGGCAGCTTGGATCACAGGTGAGACTCAGTCCATTAGGAATCATCAGCTAGTACCCAGTGGTCAGTATCCAGAGGTTCAGAAGTCAGCCTGAGAATCTGTCTAACAATGGTCCATATCAGTAACTTCAGGCTAATTAAAAATGATGTTTGAGCTGGGCACAGTGGCAAATGCCCGTAAGCCCAGCAACTCAGGAGGCGGAGGCAGGAGGATCGCAAGTTCAAGACCAGAGGCAGTCTGTGTAACTTAGCAAGACCCTGTCTCAAAAAGCTAAAAAAAAAAAAAAAAAAAAAAAAAAAAAAAAAAAAAAAAAAAAAAAAAAAAAAAAAAAAAAAAAAAAAAAAAAAAAAAAAAAAAAAAAAAAAAAAAAAAAAAAAAAAAAAAAAAAAAAAAAAAAA